>CAXAMN010026606.1:135898-157365 GCA_963970005.1 Durusdinium trenchii
CAGACAGAGACAGACAGACAGAGACAGACAGACAGAGACAGACAGACAGAGACAGACAGACAGAGACAGACAGACAGACAGACAGACAGACAGACACAGACAGACACAGACAGACACAGACAGACAGACAGACAGACAGACAGACAGACAGACAGACAGACAGACAGACAGACAGACCGACCTGCCTACCTACATACATACATACATACATACATACATACATACATACACACACACATACTCACATACATACATGTGGACCTGATGCAGTGACAGCGCAGCTACTACGCACAACACCTCCACTTGCAGTACAGGCACTCCTCAAGCTCTTCCAAGAGATGGAGGCACAGGCCACACTCCCAACCCAGCAGCAAATGCATATGGTAGTAATGCTACCAAAGAACAGCGCCAAAGAAAGACCCATCACCTTGACATCCATGCTCTATCGAGTTTGGTGCCGCCTCCGAAAACCCTTGCTCGACAGATGGCAGCAACAACTCCCAGCTACCATGAACCATGACAGAGCAAGACCGGGTGCACAAGTCCTGCAAGTATCCCTAGAGAGACTCCTCCGCCAAGAAGTGCATAGAGCAAATGGTCAACACGGAGTGACGTGTCTCATGGACATGTCCACGTTCTACGACACCATCAACTTGACCAGGCTCCAAACAGAAGCAATCCAGCTCCAATACCCACCATTGCTTCTGGAAATGGCCATGCAGGTCTACACGGGACCAAAGGCAATTGTAGCTGAGCAAGAGATGACACCCTTTTTCAAGGTCCAAAATGGTGTCCCCGCTGGATGCCCACAGGCACCCCTACTGTGTTAGCTCCAGCCCTACAACCATGACAAGAATCTCATCCCGCGATCTTCCTCTCCAGCTGGGTGGATGATGTTGGCTTTGACACAGCAGGCACATCGCCGATGAAAGTGGCCAAAGCGGCTGTTGAAGCCTACCGAGATCTGCACCGACGGTTGGTTGAACTTGGGTTGCAAGTAAATCCAAAGAAGACAGCTTTCATAGCCACCGACAAGGCCACTGATCGTGAGCTCAAGGCGATGCTGCAAGAAAATGAACCACCAGTTGAATCGGTCATGAGGGACCTAGGAATCGACCATCAGGCAGCAAGGAGGAGAAGAATCCCGGTCATGAAACAAAGGCTCCTGAAGGCCAAAAACCGGAAGATCAAATTGAGAGCATTGAAGATACCAGCTCTCAAAGTGAGATTACGATTACACCGAGGAGGCATACAGCCGGTGGCGCTATGGGGCATTGAAAGCCAAGGACTAGCCCTACAGAGCCGCTCTACGGCAAGCCATGGCAAAGCACTTAGGCCATCACAGCGGAGGCCTCCTTGACATCACGTATGACATCCACAGCAAGCGCTACATCGATCCTGGTGACCAGATCATCATCCACCGCATCAAGGCCATCCATCAACTAGTACAAGCATGGCCCACAGAACAACTACCATCCCTTGAGCAAGCGTGGACGGCCACCTTCCAGCAGCTTCAAACCAAGCAACACCCATGGTACACTGTCCGAGGCCCCATCGCAGCCACCATAGTGTACCTACAAGAATGGGGACGGCAGGCTTCAGAGCTCATGAGATAGACCAGGCCGGAGTCACAGCTCCTGCTGCCAGGGAGATCACACTCCAAAGCCCCTGGTGGAAGATCGAAAGCGCTCTCACAAACGAAGCCAAACAGCAATGGATCTACAGACTGGCAAGCAAAAAGCACCACCAAGACCTGATCACAGGCCTTGACTGGCACACCTACCATCAGGTGAAAAAAACCCTGAAGCCACAGCACAAGCATCATCTCGACACATGGGTGCAGGCGGCAGTTCCGCGAAGATCACCAGCCTAAGGACTGTCCAATCTGCCATGTACCAGCCACACCAAAGCACATTCTGTGGCTCTGTCGATGGCACCGCAACAAACAGCATGACCCGATGCCCCCAGAATGGATGGACAGACTCACATGCCAGGATGAAGAACCGCTTTGGGCCCACGGCTGGATTCCACTCAAACCACACAAGCATCGAGAACAACAGCATCCTTACCAAGGACATGGCTGTTGGGCTGCCCTTGAAGTCCTACCACTACAACAACACACTGGCTGGGCTTTCACCCTCGACGCCACACCTTCCTCCTATGACAGTCGAAGTCAGATGTGGATCTTCGGGTTGTGCGCGCACACCATGTCCGTGGGACAGCTACGGAGGCTTGGAGCCATCACAGGTGTTGCACCTGGAGCCCAAACAAAAGTACGTGCACTCCTATGAAACCACGGGTTACCTGAAATGCACCAAATGTGGAGTCAACATCCACAAACGGGTGAACGAAGCAGCCTTCACTGAGTTCATCCATGGCCACTGTGTGAACCAGGAATTCACTGCCCAGCATGAAGGTCATCCAACCCACACACTATGGCAGACAGGAGAACGAGTGAAGGGAGGCAGTGGCATCTTGACAGCAGCCAGAGGATCATAGCCACCCGGGCATTTCACAAACCCTGCAAGGGTGCAGCCACCAAAGGCTCTCCGCCACTCAGCGAGTTCTTCAAAAAGAAGGACACTCCCATAAGCGCCAGGCAAGAACTGACCTCCAGCCACACGGAAGAGGCCTCCATCCGGCCGACACCCAGAAGGCTCCACTTCAATACAGAGCTCAACGACCATGAGGCACTTGAGACACCACAATCAGCACCTTTGGCCATGAACCCCAGCCAAATCGCTGATGACCAGCCAACGGCAAATGGTGATGACGCTCACGCCACTCAACGATGAAAACTTCATCAACGTGGACTTCTTTTGAGGATGGCGACAGGCCAATAGAACATACAGCCACAACGGCAACGAGCCAGCAACTCTAGGAAAAGAAAAATACATACATACATACATACGTACATACATACGTACATACATACACACATACATACGTACATACATACATAGCGTACATACATACATACATAGATAGACAGACCCTTTTTAAGGGGTGTCAAGCATCACTTCCGGAATGAGGAATGGAACATCATCAAATCGAAAAGTGCCGTGTGCCAAAATTTGAAGATGCCTTTGTAATCCTTTGCACCACTTTCATTGTTTGCTGCAGGCTCAAGAAATGGGTTAGATATCATGAGGCAGCCATTTAGAAATGTTGATGTGGCCGCCACAATGTGGCCTTCAAGAAGGCTGCTGATCCGAAGGAGTCGTCACAAATGTTCCGCGTTCTAATGTTGTAGCCTGGAGAACTCGATGGGACTAACACGATGGATCACGATGGACTTCAGAACCAAGAATCTGTGGGAAACAAGCAGCAAAGAGAGATGTGAAACATATGTTTTTCAGAAACCACTAACACAAAGACATCGGTTGGGATTTCTGCAGTCAAGCCTTCGAGCAGACGTTCCTCAGCCAAGCTTTCGAGCATGGCATGGATCATTTGGGCTGAAAACTTAGAGTCGACGTACGTTGAGTTCTCAGTTCACTTGCAGAGTATGATAATGAATGAGGGGACTTGCAGCTGTTCGTTTTTTGGATTAGGATAGACCTCCAACTGCTAGGAAGGGAGGCATCCCAATTTGAAGAAAATTTTAGTATATAAATCCATCCATTTACAAGACCACTTGACTGTGGGTGACCACTCGCCTGGTGCAGAAATTGGTGCTTCAAACGCAGCACCTATCTCCTGCAACTCTCAGCTCGAAGGGGCCTAATGGGTCCGACATGTCAACCTCGCAAATCTGACATCGGTCAAGGAGCAGAGTGCGATCGACCGCAGAGTGTTCGCCAAGATGATCTACCAGCACATATCGACCATTCTCTACCACAAGAATTTCATGCTTTGATCTCTCATGCAACTGATCATCTTTTCTGTGAACGGGAAAAACCATGCAATGGACCGGCTTCACACCTTGCCATCGTGCAAAGGAAACATCCCCACCCTGGGTGCTGGTGAGCTGATCAAAAAGCCCACGGTGTTTGCCGTGTCTTCGGACGTCCATCGCCATGGGGGACGGGGCTTCGGAGATGCTGCTCGAAGCCTTGCGCGCGTTCTTGCGGCGACGCCTGAGGTGGGACTCTGAACGGGACATGCGAACCGACCCCCAGACGAAGCGAATTTGAACGTCCAAGAACAGCTGGTCCACCCTGCGCATTGGTCTAAGACCCTGCCCGTCCTGTCCTTGTCCCTCCTTCCCGCTGATCGGAGGCGTCGCTTGTGCAAGGGAAGTACGTGGACTGGTGGGACGTTGGGGTTCATTGTGGCGGATTGCGCCTTCAGCTCCGCTGCTGGGCGCTGATCGATTGGGCTCCGATCGACGAGGGCTTAGGCCCCATGAACAAGAAATCAGCGCGGGGGCTCTTGGTTTTGGTGGTGCTCTTGTAGGAAGTATATGGACATATCAGGGCAGTGGGGGGAACAAAAGGAGGCGAGGAACAAGGAGTTTATGGCGGTGTTCATTAAATTTAGATAAATTTAGTATTGACAGCATGGTGCTAGCATTATTTTTGGTTTGGCCATTTTTGTGTCGAGGAGCTCCCTCAATCCTTGGGGACATTGGGTGAGAGAAGAAGGGGTAGCATCGCACGTCAACGAACTAGGTGCGGAAAATGCAGAACTAGGTGGGAACATGTAGTTCTGAACAAATCAACAAATATTGCCCCAAGATAAGTTTAGAGGGAATGTGAGATCAACCTTACTGGCGATAGTCAGAGGCTCCAGGGTGTTTGCGTGTTTGACTCTACAAGGTTGTTTGACTGTACAAGGTTACAAGGAAAAAGGAAGGACCAGATAGCGGCATCAAGGAAGGCCTCTAATGGAGAGGACACCAGGCAGGTTGAGGACTACACTGAATTGAGGAGACAAAGCGAGCACAGAGATGCATGCTGGCCACACACGACGCTTTCCGCTTTCGCAAGTTGGGCTGGTCGGACGGCGTTCACTTTCGCCAGTCGGAAGGCGCCAGGCATTCACTAATCTTCAATGAACTTTGAAAGAAAGGCTGATCTGGTTTTGTAATCTAAGATCCTTAGTAAAACGATGGCTGTTTGGTTCAAATAAGACTTAAAACAATGGTTGCTGGATGTTGCAGGGTTCAGGCCCAGGCCATCGAACGTGGCCGATGTGAGTCTGAGCACTGAGGAGCCATATGCCTGGATGGTTCATGCTTTAGCTTCTTTCTTGGACGACGCCCCAAGCACGCCCAAGTGCCCGCGCATGGGGAATTGGATTTCTCAGGCCGGGTAGTATTGTTTAAGGAAAATCAGAGCACGTTTGAGATGTCTTTAGCTACGCAAAGCTGTATATGATGTGTCTCTATAGCATACCTGAACATATATATATATATACCACACCTGGATCTTCAAACGGCACAAGGTTTTTTCCCAGAGGCATTTCAAGTGAAAAGACACCGCAAATCAAAACCCTTGCCGTTTTAGGGGTAGAAAAAACATGTGCTCAAGATCCATGGGGAAGGATGCCGTTTGGACTAAAGACCGCCGTTTGGAAGCCTGAGGCCCGCCGGTTTCTTTTTGGTTTCTGCCAGTATCCGCCTGGTCACAACAAAAGTCACCGTCTTTGCTAAAAGATGCGGTGACGGCAGTTTTTCTTGAAAAGGCAATTACTTGTGCCGTTTCGAAGACCTGGTATATAAATCTAAATATATATTATTGTAACTGTGTGGCTGACAAGGGTCAGCTGAGCCATGATCGGATTATCCTTCAAAGCGAAGGGTTTGCATCAAACAAACTACAATCGTTTAAAGATGTTATTCCAGATTCAAAAGCCGACTTGATGGAAGGCTTTTGGAGTCCTCACACAATCTGCAAGGTGCGGGGAATATCGTTTGCCATATTTTTGCCGATCCATGTGAAAGCTATGGCTATGGTCACTAAAATTGAAACGTCCTTGTGTGTGAAATCTTGTGAAGTGAAAGCGTAGAGTTTTGTATCCATCATGGGTGTTCATTAGAATATTCCACCAATTCGTCTTAGTTGTTCTTCAT
Organism: Durusdinium trenchii; assembly: GCA_963970005.1. Taxonomy (NCBI): domain Eukaryota; class Dinophyceae; order Suessiales; family Symbiodiniaceae; genus Durusdinium; species Durusdinium trenchii. The sequence goes on from CAXAMN010026606.1 coordinate 141,915, forward strand.
TCGTTCTCTCAATGCGCTGGTCTTGCAATTCAGCTTCCCATATTTCTAACCTTTCTCCAGAGCTGCAGACTGACTGGATGACAACTTCAGTGTGTGTCAGACATGGTCAGGTCAGCCGAACCAGGTCCTTTTGGGGTTTCTTCCTCCCCTTTGGTGCCCGTTTTTAGCGAACGCGTCCAGGCGGCCAAACGACGAGGACGCGTCTGAGGCGAATTGGATCGCCACCGCCTTCCATGCCCTGGCGGTGCCCGGTGGGATCGGGTCGCCACGGCCGGTGCAGAGGTGCGGGGAAGGGTGCGGAACGGGAGTTCGAACGGGAGAAGCTCGATCTTGTTTGCTGCTTCATTTCTTATCCCGGAGGGTGGACACTTGTTCCGCAGGGACTGGTAGTTTTAGACGTTGAGACCGTGGACCCTTATTCTTTTTGTGGTCCAGACGGATGATTATGATGTTCATGTCAGAAGGATATTCGTTGATTGGCAGCGTGCAAGGAACTTTGAATAGTGGATGTGGGAGAGAGAGATGAAGAAACCCAACTTGTGCACAGATTCTGCAAAACTCCCATGGCAGACCAAAGTTATGGCATTTGCACGTGCCATGGCACGCCTTCGAGTCTGTTTGGCGAAGAAGATGGCACTTCCACGCACAAAATCAGAGGGCGGCCCCAGAAGATGGAGATCCGGAAGATGGCCCCTGGAAGATAAGGTGGAAGATCACCAAAGTCTCAAGTTTGAAGACGATCCAAGACCAATGAGAAGATTCGTCCCCAACTTTGGTCATGTCATGTCATGTCATGTCATGTCAACTCTTGATGATATGTTCAACATTGTTCAACCCTCCGTATTGAAGAGTTTTTTCATGTTTTTTTCCCATCTAAATGTGGAAGCTTATTAATCAAGAGTCTACATTATCCCTGGACCTGACTGGACCTTAGGGTCCTTGCACAAAGTCGATCGCGCAGGGAAGATGATCGCAGCAATTGGATCACCTCTGCTTTTGCAGCATTAAGTGGTGCGGCTCGGCATGAAGTGATTTCCCCATGTCATTGGTTACTGGACCCAGATCTATGCCTTGACAGAGTTGACAGAGATCCAAATGACACCGTCTTCACCTTGAATAGCGCCCCTACAGGCTCCTTGACGTTTTGTCCCTCTCGCTCCAAACACAAAAGACTGAACAGTTCTAGTTTCGAGCGTCGTCGGCAGTAGCATCCATCAGTGCGACATGAATGAACCGTGGCCAATGGGTGTGATTTCTTTTGTGCATGTGTAAAGAGTGACTGCACCTCGTGGCAGGAGAACCTCTCTTTGTTATTCTTGGTTTAGTTGGAAGTCTTGTGTTGAGAACTCCACTTCTGTTCACTTCGGTTCCTTTTTTCTTCGCTTTTCCATGGTGACACTGATATCTGCAGGTGACACAGAGGGAGACGTTTCAAGAGGTTGACAGCTTGTTTAAGACAGGTGACAGCTTGTTTCTTCGGTTTTCGGCCGCTCCCAGGGAGCGGTGGTGAGGGTCGGGTGAGCGGCGGTGACGTGTCGAAGACCGTTTGTCGATGTTGCGTTGAGCTTTTTCAGGTGTTGTTGAATCTTTACCCTCCTGCAGATGTTCTTAAACAAGTATATATATATGTTTATATACATATTAGAAACACCTAAAGATTAAAAGCACCATAAAGCCACCCATTTACCTTCCTGCAGAATTGACGTCTGGGGTGCGGACACGGTTTCACCAGGACGATCCGTCACCGAGAAATCCGTCACCGTTCTGTTCGGATCGTTGGATCCGGCCACGAGCGATTCGCCGATGAGCAGCTCAAGTGACAAAGGCCTACCCAAAACCATGGTGGTTTTCCTGTAGCCTTCGTTGTTCTTTCCCCTGTTGAATCCTTTGAACTGTGCATGTGAGTCTCGTGGACTGGCGAACTGTCCGCTCACTCCTTTGAAGATCTTTGAAGTTATTTGTATGTTGCGGGCAGCCGCCCGGCAGTCCGACAACTCCTGTTCCAATGTAGCTGGAAATGCTTGAAGCAGCTCCGGACCACCGTTGCCTTTGTAGGTTTGGGCAAACAAACCTAAAAATCAGGGGGGAAGATCAGCAAAAAAAGACCCATTGACATCAACCGACCCCGAGCTCGCTGCCGAGCTCACGCTGCAAGCAGTTTTTGAGGCCTTGGTCTTAGAGGTGGCAGAGGCCCCGCCAGAAGGCACGGCCCAGGAATGCCCAGGGTCCACGTCATGAATTCATATGGCTCAAAAGGTAAGAAAAAACACAGGTCTAGATTTGGAAACGAGTTTGGAATTGACCACCGGTGTTGGCAAGGGGTGGTGGATGGTGGCGGCGGCATTCTTGAGTTTGAGTCAACGTGAGTGCTTCTTGTGCGTCTTTGGCATGCTTTGTTCCCTCTGTAGGATGAATTGGGATGAAGAAGTGGATGAAGTGATGAAGTTTTATCTTGCCCTAGGTGCTTTTCCAGATACACTTGGAATGATCTTCATGACGTGTTAGCATTGTATTGAAACTTGTGTGGCATGTCACACAGGTTGGATTTCCGATGCACTGGTGGCGGCCACTCGCGAAGCCGGTATGTGAGTTGAGTAGAGCCAGTGGCCAAGGGACGCGCTGCAGGTATATGTGTTTTTCGTTATCGGCGATCTGACCACTTAACCCAATATGGGATGTTGATGCTGTCACACAAGATGCTGTTGATGCTCACATGCAGAGAAGTATGTTTGGCATTGTTTTCTTATTGTCACAAGTGAAGTGTGGCATATAGTATGATATAGTCTTTGTTCTGTTCAGAACTCATTCCAAACATGTATTGCACAGAATTCATCTCGAGCCAAGCTCCGCCCAACACGCGGTTTCCTGCGTGATCTTCCGGTTCCAAGGAAGATATCCTGGATTAGTTGGTTGAATTTCCAGCAAGAAAGGTACTGGACACTGTTGACTGTTGATGGACAAAAAAGAGCATCCCTTTGCCAATTTGCTTTGTCTTTATATATAAACATAGAATTTTGCAAGTATGTAACAGTGTGTAGTATGTAATATGGAACAATAGCCGAGATCGATCTGGATGTCCACTGATTTCATTCCATTGAACAACAGAGTTCCCATGCTATTAGGGAGCATTCTTGTTAGATGCAGCTTCATGGTCCTTTGATTGTCACGTGCAATTCCAAAGCATGATAACTTATATATAACTCATCTTGGGCATGGACATCCATTTGCAAATGACGCGAGTGCAGAACGAACAGTTGATCTAAACGTATTTTGCATGAGACGGTAGCATGTGTCTGTTCTGGTGGCAAGGAGACAGGCGGACTATGAACTCTCGATCGCATGAACTGTTTGTCATTTTTCCTTGGAGCCTACTCGTATGGTCGCAGAGAGGTTTTGATCAGGTGTCTATTGCCTATGCTGCTTGCAGTTGAGATAGAGAAAGAGGGATGGAGCATGAGGTGGAGAAGTGTTTCAGACTTTCATCCTTCAACCCCCCTGATGGAAACCTCAGGTCGTGCAGCTTTTGATGTGCCGTAAGAAGCTTTTGTAGGATCGGGAACATCAATCGAGGATGCGGAGTGAGTCGAAGACAAGAGCGCTCCTGCACCACATTGCAGAAGCTGCCAGATGGACAGCTCTGGTGAGGTGGAAAGGCGTAAAAAGACGCCTTTTTACGCCTTGGATGCTGAGGCGAAAGGTGTTGGCATTGCAGACCACGGACCAGCGGGGAAAGGGGCACGATTGTATGATCCAACAGTCACAACTCTACAATTCATTTGGACTTTCTGAGAAGCATCTCCATGAAGTGGAGCCAGTTGTGCTAAGAAGCATTGTGGGCTTCAGCTGTCTGTGGCCTCAGCCTTCGCCTTGCTGCGGCAACCTCACACGTTTTCGACCAAACGCTCCGACGCGAGACGCAGACGGAGCGGACGACGCACGGAGACGCTGAAGTCGACAGCGACCACGGAGTGTCAAAAGGCTGAAGGACTTCGTGGTCGCCGGATTCGATAGTTGGCAATTGGCTAAGTGAATACATCCTGTTCAATGTGTGTGTATTTTTTTTTGGACCTCAAAAGGTACCGAATCCATGAATCCAGACTGATCTTTGTCATTTGTCAGACTTCGCAACAGAGGGAGATGATCTGTGAGGCAGGTATTCCCATGTTGACCTATTTAGCCAACGTCGAGAAGCAAAGGTCTGAATGGCAACCAGACCCTATAGAGAAAAGTTAGACTAGTTACTGGGGGATAGTCCTTCAGATCACAGGGTATTTAAAACATGTTTATGGGGTCGACCAAAATGCCACCGTTTTCTTGCCAGCAAAACCTTGGCCCTAGCTATCATCAGAATCAGAGCATGTTGTTGCTCCAAGGATTCTCCCTACAGAGGAACGGTACTTTCTCACACATCAGAGGATGTGGCTACAGGAATTTAGGGTCAAGCCTAGCGGGTGAATGTTCATCTTACGGCATTGTTTTAGCATGTTTTAACAAGGCTACCACATGTTAGAACCGAACCCTCGTTTTTAGATCCGCTTATTTCATAGCAAGACGTGGTCAAAACTTCACCGCCAAAAACAGGGCTTGCAGGTTCACGCAGGTTCATATGGCCTGGAAAAGAGGAGTGACCAGGTTGGGTTTGCAGGTTCATGGGAGAGATGCTGGACCCAGGTCTCACCGTCTCCACCTCTAAACCGCTGAGTGCTGGACGGGACGGACGGGGTGCCGGACGCGTCCGTCATCGCCCAGGCCATGCTGGGCGCTGCGCCCAGTGCTGCCAGGCAAAAGGGATTTGTCCCGGGGTCATGTCATCATATCATGATTAGACCAGGCCGATGTCATCATGTCACAACGATGTGACCAGGGCCAGGCAAGATGTTTTTCCTTTGCTGAGACCAGGAGCCATCAGGTTCTGAACGAACCGCTGCAACTGCTGGCCTTGCCCCGGTTTCTCCATTTTGTTTGCTCTTCGGGGGACTGTGGTATTACCTGCAAGAGCCCACCACAGCTGTAACAGCACAGGGTTAGGCTTCTTGGAAGGTATTGATGCGCCTCACAATCTTTCACATCCTCCTGTTTACAAGATCCAGACCGGCCTTAAGATAACCACTGCAAAGAACCGTGCCGTAGACCAAAGCGTTTCCCCTTAACCAACAATTCTACACGTAGAATCCAGTGGCACATGGGGACCGATCCAGTGAGTCTCGTGGTTTCAGAGTAGATGGCCCTCAAGATGTCTTTTAGATGGGCGTCCATACACACTGTATTATATATATTTGTGTACAGACATATAATATATACAGACGGTGTGTACAATATGTGATTATATATATATATGCAAACAAATAAACCACCAAACTTGCTGTGCCGTCGAACCTCTGAAACCACACTGGAAGCCCTTCACGCCCTTTGGTGTCACCTGCAGCCGGCCGCCAGCCCCCCCGTCCTGGAGTTCCCGGTCGACGGAGGGAGCGCCGCCTCGTGCGGCACTCAACAACGGTAGGCGTGAAATGCATGGAAACGTGGCATGGATGAAAGTTGTGGGTCGACAACTCGACAAGGACAGCAGAGTAGCAGTTGTATTATGTTGTGTTTTGTTTTTTTTTTTTTTTTTTCTCAAGGATAATGACCCATGACATGTAGAAAGAGATTGGCGATTGGTGACATTGCTACTAAAGTTTTGAGACTTGTGGCCTTCGTTTTGTTGATCAAGAACTGATCCATTGACATTTCACATCCTTTGCCCCCATCGATAGCAGTGGGGTATCCAGGTGGGTGCGGAGATTGTAGGCAGCCAAACCCAACCGTTTGGGCAACCAAGGTTGTCATTACACCGGAGTAGACCGGCGAAACGCCGGATTGATCATGCTCCATGAGGTGGTTGACCTTCGAGGGCATTGCTGTGGCCATGCTCATGGTGCGGGCCAACTGTCTTCGACCTGCCAGTTTCTTTTGCTTTTGGGTCGTCCTTTGGTCTTGTGTTGGGACGATGTGGACCTTTTTCAGCACCAACTCTTTGGAGGAAATGAGTCTTCAAAGACGCTGGGAAGCGTTGCTGCACAAGAGAATCAGATGCTTTTGATCACCCCTCCAAGGGTTGACGGCATGAGAGCACTCCTTTGAAGTCAAGAAAGGGCAAGCTTTTGGTTGAGAAATTGGCACAAAAGAGCGTCGATATTGGTTGCATTTGTTGTTGTGACACGACACGTCCAAATCAATCTGAATGTGGATAAATACAGTATCAATTGTTTTTCCAGGAAAATCAGCAAAAGAGAGCGAAAAAGGACGACCAGCAGTCCCACTGTGAGCCCTGGTGGGCCCTGTTTTGCCTCGGGTTTGCAGGTTGGCCTTGGCTATTGCGCGCTCCGCGCCATGTTGACGGGCATGCGGCAGGCGGTGGGCTGAGCCCTGGGCTGAGCGATGGGCTCATGGGGACACCCCCCAAACTGGAAGGGTTCACCAGAGGTTCACCTCGTGAAATGGTGAGATGAAAACACATCTATAATATATATATATATACTCCAGCTTTTTGGCTTTGTGGCCTCATCGAACTTCTCAACACTTTTGTTGCTTGATCTCACCTTCTTTGAAAGTGTATATACATCACGATGGTCACTCTTACTAGTCTACATCTACCTCTCTCCGGTTCTCCCTGACCCTCTTCCTTTAGCCCCTCTTCGGATCACTTAAAAAGAATTGAACCAGAAGAACAACTCTCGAACTCAACAAGCCCACGTTGCTTCCCCACCACTTGGATCGAACAAAAGAGCTCGGTGTGTCAAGCACCACATTAAATAAATAAATTATTCATCAAATATGATCCCTTCATTTTTGATATCCCCAAAGAAAAGCAATGCCTGTTTCTAGTAGCTTCTTGTTTCTGGTAGCGATGCCCGGGTTCCTAGTAACGATGGCCGCGAGCTACGCTCGTAGCTTCTTGCTACTAGTAGTAATGCCCTGGCAACACGTCAGTAGTTTTCCCGGTGCTTTCGGTGCTTCAGACGTCCTTCTGGAGGTCACGTGCATCGATCCTCCTCATCTTCGAAAAGAGTGAGCGCAGCGCAGCAGCGCAGCCCAGCGCCCGGCTGGTCAGCCCGGGTGGTCGCCAGCGGCCACAAAAGGGGAATCCAAGTGAGCCGGCCAGGTGGCGGAGTTGGAAGTGTTGGAAGGAAGTCATGTGGCGGTGATTTCCCAAGTATATAAGTCGATCATTGGAAGATGAAGACACTTTGATATGATGATATCAGATAATAAAAGTAATTTGCGTAAACAGTTGCAATCAAACTTGTGCAGGAGTTTTCGAAACACGTTCCTTTGAGATCGAATGGTGGTCAACCTTTCAAACATGTAGGATGAGATGAGGCTGCCAGATAGTAGGGCTCAAGTTAGGGCTCATTATTTGTGGCAAAGTGGATTTGTTCAGATGAAAACCCATGCAGTTGAAGTCCGTTCTGTGATCTATAGTCGTGTCAGTGTGACTATTTTTGACTGTTGGAGAAATGTGTTTGCATGTGTCTCCATCCTGCACTTGAGGGTATTTGGATTGACGCCTGGCAGCTGATCCTGCCGATGAAAGCTCATGGGATGAAGTGTGATGAAGTGTGTGATCACATGCGATCACTTGCTTCAAGAATCCGGACTTTTGAGAACTGTCACAAACTCAAAGCTTTGTTCGAGGGAGGATCTGGGGGGCTCAGATCTCGTGGATCGATGTGAACGCATCACATCCTTTGACCTAGCTCGAGCACTCACAAGTGCATTTCTGCAGCCAGGAAGCTCTAAACTGTGGAGCCGAGTGATGTTTATTGACCTTTAAGCAGTTCAAAGGACGCTTTCTGGGTTTCTAATCATTTCTGGGTTCATTGCTGCGTATCAAGGCCCCAAAAGGCAGCTCGGGTATCTAACCCCAACACCTTTGTCACGCCATTTTCTTCACCCTGCCTATGTCGCTGCCTCACGTGCTTCAGCCCCTTGAAGCAACCGGGTTTATTGGGGGCCGCCCGGCGGCTACGGCTTTTTCCATGGCTACGGCGACATGGCTTGTTGGTGTTGATCCACCAAGCTGAGAGGCTCAGTTCTAGGACTAGGGAACCTGAGAGCGCTGAGCGCTTCGTCTCAGAGCCACATGGCTCGGCTCACTCGTTGCAGTTACGTTACTCAATGAGGGATTTATTTCTCGTCATTTTCTGGGTACACTGGTCCTGATGGGTGGAAAACCCCACTTCACGACTGAGGTTTTTCTGCGTTGCCGTGGCGTTGGCCCAGCAACCCACGAAAGATTGGTGCAAAGATGGCATCAAAGTGCCAAGCTTCAGTGAGGATGATGGCAACGTCAGTGTGGCTTGGACACGAAATGATGAAGACGGTGGAGATTGTTCTATCATTATTTCGTAGCCCCCGGGCTTCCCTTGAAAAAGGCCAGAAAACATCTACTGGATGTAACCCCTTGATTGGAGTCCTCCACGTTTTGAGACAGAAACCCAGCAGCTGAGCAGTGTGTTTTTTGTGGGGCGGGGCTGGTTGGTGTTTTGAAGAGTTGCCCGAATCCCTGTGCACGGTGGCCCTGGAGGGGTCTCAATGTAGAAGCTGTAGAAGACATGAATTTTGATGACTTGGACCGGGTGAACTCCAGGAGTTTATACCCAAACAATTCCAAACTAACAAACGTTAATATTGGGGGGGTCGGACAAGGCCATTGTGGCTTTGTTGTACTGCTTCCGAAGCGCAGCTTGGCCCTCAAGAGAGGAGAGCAAGTACAAGGCCCATGGCCTGCCCATGGGCCAGCCGTAGCAATCCCCTCCAAAACAAGGGCTTTTCGTGTTCTTTTTTGTGTTTTTCAGAGGGTCCCACGAAGACGATTGAAGCCTGAGTCTTTTCGAAGCAGTGCTGCAGTACTGTGTAGCCGTTCAAAGGGCAGCCAAGCTAGAGCATAGGCCATAAAATCATATAAACTCTGTACTTCCAACAGCTAGGGCTGTAGGACACGCAGTAGGTGAAGAGCGTGGAGAGACGACGTGTTTCATGCAGTTTTCCATGCTCAGCTCTCGAGTGGATCCACCGGTCTCGGATCGACGCCACAACCACACAGGTGAAGTTCCGGGTGGCACAAGCGCCACTCTTCTCGACCAATCCACACATCGGTACGAAGCTGCGGTGGCTGAACTTGTACCACACGGCGTTGGTGGTGGTTCAACACTTGCCAGGCACGCTCATGTGGCAGACACATGCAATCACATGCATAGAGTCATACGGTCATACGTATATATAGTGTTCTACATATATATATAGAGAGAGAGATAGGACATACTTCTGCAAGCAGATCTTGAAGCATGGTGCAAGAAAGACCCAAAAGAAGAAAACAGAGCTGCAGAGGCTCGGACATGCTTCCAGGGAGGGCAAATAATGCTGTCCCTCGTGTAGAAGACTTGGTTCTAAGAGTTGGATAGGTGTCTTAGACTTCCTGGGTGAGCTTGACTGAACAAGGACTGTTGCTTTGACGAACTCGGAAAATGCCCGGTGCTTTTCTTCCTATCTCCTAGGACGACTGGAACATCCATGTATAGGTGTGGTATGTCATGGCTGTATCAGTGTATGATGTATTTTTGCCAGCATCGCCCCTAACAAAAAAAGATGAGAAAGGAAAAATCATGCATCGAAGACCATGTAATGCTGCAAAACAAACCCGTCGTGTACTTCAGCTCATGATCCACTTCAGCTCATCCGGAATTCTCGACTCCTCGACCGAGCCGCCGCGTACGAGTCGTCCCGGTCGAGGCCTGGCGCCGAAGAATTGGACGATCGAATTCGACTCGGCACCTGGGCGGAGGATTTACCGACCTCCGGGGCGCGGCGCCCGGGAGGTCGGATAAAACAGCGAGTTCACATGGACGTTGTGGGAGGGCCGGGATGGTTTGGCCCATGTTTGCATTGTTTGCGGTCAGATGCGGTCAGCATATTCTGGATATGGTTATGGCCCCAATGTGTGTGTGAGACTTGGGGTTCAGCTCTACGTCGCCTTATCTTCAGAACAAGAACAGAAAGGAAAGATGATGAACCTTTTTGTTTCTTTTTTCCCGTCCATCTCGTCTCTAAAATAAGAGCTCAACGCGGCCAGACCAGTGTAGCTTTCTCCTCCAGGTGACCAACGTCCTGGGAGCGGTATTGCCAAGCATCAACGGGAGCACGTTGAGCTGGAACAACGACTCTCGGACAAGACGCAACGACTTCTTGAATGAATACATGATCCTATACTGCTCTTGAAAGTCATGACCTAAAGCCCAAGTGTATTGAAACATTGCACATGGAGTAACACTTACTTGTGATGTTGTTTTTCCGCGTACTTCACTAAAGTCACTAAACCAATCTAAATCGTGCACAAAACAGGAAGCACACATCGTTTGGCATGCCCTGAAACTTGCATATCATTAGTGCCCCAAGCATTGAATTCACTTCGGATTGTCTTTGGGGAGTTCCAGTCAGTAGAGTTTGTTCATGAGCTCATGCCATCTCATGTCCTCCTTCACATGGGAACAATTTGGAACTCAGGAACCGTGGGTGCACCCTAGCAAATCAGTTTACACTTGGTCAAAATAACACTTTGCCACAATCAGAGGACCACTTTGCAGTTTTCGATTGCAAACCAAGGACGCGCGATATTGTGTCACTGAGGGCATTTTGTGGGGTGAGGCCGAAGAGAACCGGCTTTCAAATGTGCCGTTTGTTCCTCAGGGCTCAGCTTGCTCAGCTTGCTGGCTGTGCTCATCTTTCGGATTGGGGTCTCCTTGTCTTGGGAAACAACATTAAACAATCATCTCTTCTTCTAACTGGACTCGTACGGAATAAGGATAGTTTCCCTCCCACTAGGGATTCCTGTTTTTTCGGATCCAGCCAAAATTCAGCCACCGACTCGTCGAACCATCCGATCGCACCTTCAACTTTGGGTCTTTGGTTGCTCGGTGGGCTCTTCGGTCTTTGGTTGGCAGGCTCATTGGAGCCAAATGCATCCTGGCGGCAGTCCGACCACTCGCACCCAACGACCGGTCGCACCCACGTCCGACCGGTCGGTCGCACATGTCGCAATCGACCTACTGCACCATGTCGAGACTCCAAATAAATGGGTCGATTGATGTAGATGGGCCATCTGCTGGTATCAGGACCGCATTTATTTGAACAGATGAAACCAAACAAAGTTGTATTTTATCGGAAAACAAAAGGTGATGGCCAGTGACGCCCCCGATCGAACAGAGAACCCCTTGGTGGAGGAACAACTCTTTGATGTCGTGAAACTGTCATCAACTATCTAATGTTCAATCACACATCCCTTATTAAACCATCCTAATGTGATGAGGGTTGTTAGATTTTATGTCATCTGCCGTCCTCCTTGTCCTCGTCCTCCTCGTCCTCCGCCTCCTCCTCGCAGTGTTCGTCGCCGGACCTTTACCGCCAGCTCCGGACGGCAGTGTTCCCCGCCGGCCCTCAATCGCCAACTCCGGATGGCAGTGTTCCCCGCCAGACCTCAACCGCGAGTCAGAAGATGTGCCAGATAGAATGTCAGCATGCCGGAAATAATGTCAGAAAGAATGTCAGATGAAAGAATGTCAGAAGATATGCCAAAAAAAAATGTTGGAAAGAATGTCAGATCTCAGAAGATATGCCGGAAATAATGTCAGAAATAGTGTTTGAATACATGCCATCAATTTTTCAGATTGAAATGTCATGGTGGGGATCACTCGAAGTAAAATATCTGTTTAAAACTCTTCTTTCCGGAGTGGCTTCTTCTGATGGCATGTGGAAACCGACTGCCACAGATCCCACGCCACATCACGGGTGTAAGCGGAAGACCGAGGCTCGACACGGTGCTGCGACTCAACGCCTCATCAGCTCGACGGATCTTCACGGACTTCATCCCGGCAGTGACTGATCTATTGATATTTTTTGGACGTATTCGGCCAAGTCTGCTAAGTCACCTGAAAAAGGATGTGGTGTGTGTTGTTATGTTTTAATACTGTGAACTTCTTAGGCTGTCACCAAACTTTGTACATCCATAGGTCATAGGATGCATTCTGATGCACCGCCAGGTCTACATTCCGTGTTCGGCTTACACTCCACACTTTCTGTTTGCCAAATGAAAAATGCTGTTTACTGAAGTGTTTTTTTGTTGGAAGGGTACTTTTATAGTTGGGCACGCTAATCAAGATGAATCAATCGCCTATTCTAGCCGGTCCTATTCTAGCCGGTTTCATTCACGGTTTCTCCCTTTTGATCTGTGAGTTCAGAAAGTCTACTGCCACCTACCATCGGGTGGATGGACATTTCTCAGATTGGCACAGGTGAATGACACTGCACACCAGAGCAAGCCCCTCTACCAGCTGTGGCGTGTTGAGACTCGTGGGGTAGAAACCTCACCTTTAGTGAAGGACAGGGAGATGGGAGACGATGGGAGGGTGGAAGAAGGTAGGACGGACAGTCATGAGGTTGATGGAAACACCAAGGGGCCTGAACAACCTTTAACATTCGCAGACAATCCGCACAGACGGAGAAACAGTTTTGACGCCTTGAGGCAAGACATTCCTTGGCCTGGTGGCCTGCCCAATATGAATGATTGTGGTTCTTCCTTTTCAAATCCACCAAATAACTGGAATCCACAGGGTCAAAAGAGTGACTATTCCTTTTTGCGGATCAAAATCGATGTCAGGACATCACTTGTGGAGATGGCGTGAGCTGCTTGGTGGAACGGTCTTTGAGGAGCTTCGGCTTTCAGGATCAGGAGAGAAGAAGTCACCCTGTTTGGAACCTACAGCAAAATTTGCATGTACCGGGTATAGTACCGTGTATATATGATATGATAAATTATGAACTATACACATATGTGGATGGGTTCCCTTTGCACAACCATCAGTGGCATATGTGTCCCCAAGAACTGAGAAGGAATTCTGCTACCTGGAATCCCCAATCTATTGGGACAACGCTGTGGAGTTCCCCTGCCCGGATGGTTTATTCCCTCAGTAGACCGTGAGTAGTTGAGAGAAAGCTCTGTAGCAGGACGCACATGTTCAAACCCTTTTTCCTACATGTGGGTCCACTTCAAGTGATACATGGCAGAAATCTGCTTGTTTACAGGGCTTCATTTGTCGGATAGCTCGGACGTAGCTTTCTTCCAACAGAGAATCAGGGCGTCCATTGGGTTCTGATAGTGGCCCTGCTGGGATAGAGACGTAGCTTTCTTTCTTCTTCCACCAAGCCTGTATCCTGATGGGTGGGGGGGTGGCATGTCGCCGCTGAGACTGGATCCTGGACTTCTCCTCCCGTGTCCTGCTGACCCCACCACTTTTCGAGCTAAAATACACCTCCATTGTGGTTTATGCCGACAGGACCGCTGGCCTTGCACTTTAAGACGAGAGAGAGAGAGAGAGGAGTGTCCGGCGCCCATGGCGCCTGGAAGGAAAACGAGGCATAGACTCTTTTTCAGTCCTGCTTGATCATGTGTCTAGGTAATATGTTTCTTCACGAAACGCCTGAGCCAGGGAAACAGACACATATTATACATGCATCTTCTCCAGATGATGTGTGCTCAGAAGAAGTCAGGTTTCCAAGGCTTCCAAGGGTCCGTTGGGCTGCTCATCAACACTGGGAAGAGCAAAACGTGTCGTGCGGCGAGGATTTCCAAGATTCCGGTGAATGGCAAAGATTGGCCTGATTTGATCCAGTATTTCCAGGGAAACTTGGCGTTCCATTTGGATCTTTTTACTTTTTGGTGTGAAACCTTTTTGGACGGGACGAAGCCCCTTTGCCGGTTTCGGATGGTTTCGGGTGTTCGTCGCTCAGAAAGATGTTACAGTATAGGAGCAGCAAGTGTGATTTGTTTGAGGCAGTTCTGTCCAAGTCAGACCAACTCGGCTCACGACTTGACGACCTGGAGCCATCATGAAAACAGCTGATGGATTGAAAACAGCATTCAACAGAAGCTTTTGAACATTTTAGAACGGTTTTCGGCTGCTCAACACACAAGTTTTGAGATGCTGAGGAATGTCAGAAGTGACTGGTGGCAAAGAAGCAGTGTGGCATAGACTCCTAGAATTCCTACACCTAATGCCTGTTCACTATGTCTACGACAGCAATGCAAAGGCGGGTAGGAGAGCTTCATTGGGAGAAAGAGGAATCCTTGGAATCTATGGGGTTGCAAAGTATTGGCAATGCCAGGGTCAGTCGATTCCTGGGATGTTTTATGATTCAACAAGCGCTCTTCTCTCATGACCTCCTCCTCCCATTGGCAAGGCCTACTACAAAGTGGAGGGCAACCATTTTCCATGGCTCGCTGCTTGGTGCAGAGGGGGTTTCCTCAGCAGCCAAGTGCAGAAACTTTGCCCTCCAAAGTCTCAGTGCCACCTGAGATACCAGGACACCATCAAGACCATCTCCAGCATTTGAGTCTTCATGGGTCCCAGTCCCAGAGTAAAAAGCATCCGATCTGCTTTGCATTTCTGACGTGGACCCACGTCAAGGGACTTGAACTCCCACGTCAAGCCCCCCGAAAAAGGCCGTTCTTGGAGTCAATCAAGATCTACAAACTGGTTGAAGAAGCATCGAAATTAGGCGAGGTCCTCGTAGTGATTTACTGAATTCGTGTGAGTAGTGATCTTCCTGTAAAGCCTTTTGCAGCTGAGGAATCGAAATACCATGCTGTGCCTTTGGAAGGCCCACCAAAGCACCTCAAGCTTATTTAGCAAACCGTTCGACGCAAACGTTGTAGAGTTCACCTTGAACACAAACTAGGATGATGAAATCTTGTTTGGAAATTTGATGCAGCCACATACTGCTCAAAATCTTCGGATGCCGACTGGTTGAGTCAACAACTTGAGCTCTTGCTTTTCTTGCATCAATTTCCAACAATGACGTGTTTATATATATATATATTTGTATATATGTGCCATTAAAGTTATATTTTAACATAATACAATAGATAATTTAGCGTCCACCTCCTTCAACTATCAATTTTCTTGATTGCTTAATGTGTTGTTTGAATTGCTTAAGGCTGGGAAATCATACGAATGAAATACTATTTGTTTAACGACCACTTGGGTCGAAATCAAAAATTGAATCGAATATATTAAATATATTAATCAATATAATAAATAATTAATATATTTTATTATATTATTGATTTATACTTAAACATAATTGTAATTTATATATTGTAATATAGCTTTTTAGGGGTATTTTGAATTTGTTTTGCGAAATAAATATGGAATGTTTAAATTGAATTAATAAATTAAATTATTGTGTTTTTGGAAATTATATTTTAATTTAGTTTTTTGTTTTGTTTTTTTCTTTGAATTGATATTTTAATTTAGTTATTTTTTTGTATTTTATATTTTTTTTGATTATTTTATTCCGTCAGCGGTCATTTCAGAGATCGGAAGAGCGTCGTGTCCGCTGTTTTATTTCGTTATTG
>CAXAMN010026606.1:157765-168731 GCA_963970005.1 Durusdinium trenchii
TTTAATTATAATTATATATTTATTTAATTAATATTAATAAAAAAATATATATATATAAAATATATATTTATTATATTTATTATTATTATATATATATATATATTATTTTTATTTTTAAATTCGTTTTTATTATTTATATATTTTTTAAAATATTTATATTTAATTATTGAATTATTGTATTTAATAAAAATATTATAGATTAATTGAAAAAAATAATATATATAATAAATATATATTTTATATATATATATTTTTATTTATTAATATTAATTAAATAAATATATAACTACAATTTAAAAATAAATTCGAATAATATATATATATTTATAAACATTATAATTCGTATGTTTTATAATCGTTATTCGACAGGTAGTTGCTGTTAGATTTTATGAATATTGTTCGGCAATATTCGGCAAAAGGTTTAATTCCTAGATGACTCAAAAATATTATCTTACAAAATAAATTCCAAATAACCTTAAGCCTATGATTATAATTGAAGATTGGCATAGAAATTTCGTCTATGGCAATTAAATGAATATATTATATTTTCGTTGCAAATCAGGAAAATATAATAATTGCAAGCAAATACAAGGATATTTATAGACATCTGCATTCAGGTATGGTGTTTGTATATATCATTAATTAATGAATATCTGCAATTTTTTCTATTTTTCCGCCGGTAATCGAAGAAAGATAGTAGAAAAAAAACAATATATTTTCGATATATAAATTTCCATTGTATCCATATAAATATTTTAGAGATGTTCTTCCTATATTTCCAAATATTTAAATATTTCCTAAAAAATTTATATATTTTATTATAAAAAACATAATATTTTTGTAATATTATTTTTGTCCCGATTTTTTAAAAATCAAATATAAAATTAAATATAACTAAAGATTAATTGTAATAAATCCTATTCCAATGATATTTAATTAATCAACCTCTAATAATTCGATTTTGCGATTTATTCTTAAATTTTACAAACAATATATAGATAAATACAACAATTCAATAAAAAATATTAATGTCAAATCATTTTAATAAAATATCATTAAATTACATTTCAATAATCAATCGTAATCATAATTATAATTCCCCCTCAAACATTTTTAAAATAAATATAATTTATATATATTTCATTTCATCTTCCAATAATTATTTCAAATTATTCATATTATTATTCCAATATATTTTATACTACAATTATACAAATTTTTATTGTCGAAATATATCATATATTATTAATAATATATTCATTTATTATATCGATATTATATTTTATATTTCAATATTTTAATATATAGATATAATAATTATTATTCCAATGATATAAAATTATATATAAATTATTCTATATGATTTCACTATGAGTATTTTATATATAGCGGAAATTTACTATAAGAATAATTTGACCTATAGGACAAGAATATTCCGGTTCTTTCCGCCATGCGTAAAGTAATCGAAATGTCAAGTTTTATGTAAGCAATGTAGCTAAAATTTGTCAAGCTCTGAAGAGAGCCGGGTGGTCGGGAGACATGGCAGCCGCGAAAGATGACTCAGCCGCGAGAGCGCGCTCAGCCGCGTACAAAAGTTGTACTACCAAGTAGCCAGTTCTCAGCTTCCAGCTCCACAGATTGCTCCGCGCACTAAAGTTGTATTACCAAGTCGCCAGTTCTCATCTTCCAGCTTCCCAGATGCTCCGCGTACTAAAGTTGTACTACAAAGTCGCCAGTTCTCATCTTCCAGCTCCACAGATACTCCGCGTAGTAAAGTTGTACTACAAAGTCGCCAGTTCTCATCTTCCAGCTCCCCAGATGCTCCGCGTACAACAGTTGTACTACAAAGTCGCCAGTTCTCAGCTTCCAGCTCGACAGATTGCTCCGCGTACTAAAGTTGTACTACAAAGTCGCCAGTTCTCAGCTTCCAGCTCCACAGATACTCCGCGCACAAAAGTTGTACTACAAAGTCGCCAGTTCTCAGCTTTCAGCTCCACAGATACTCCGCGCACTAAAGTTGTACTACAAAGTCGCCAGTTCTCAGCTTCCAGCTCCGCAGATACTCCGCGTACTAAAGTTGTACTACAAAGTCGCCAGTTCTCAGCTTCCAGCTCCACAGATGCTGCACCCGCCACGAAATCTGCACATGGAGGTTCACAAAGCGCTGTGCCTGCCACGAAATCTGCACCTCGAGGTTCACAAAGTGCTGTGCCTGCCACGAACTCTGCACATGGAGGTTCACAAACTGCTGTGCCTGCCACGAAATCTACACATGGATGTTCACAAAGTGCTGCACCTGCCACGAAATCTGCACATGGAGGTTCACAAAGTGCTGCGCCTACCACGTAAGCTGGAGCTACAGCTCTTGAAGCTAGAGCTAACTGGAGCTAGAGCTCTTGAAACTAGAGCTACCTGGAGCTAGAGCTATTGAAACTAGAGCTACCTGGAGCTAGAGCTCTTGCAACTAGAGCTACCTGGAGCTAGAGCTCTTGAAACTAGGGCTAACTGGAGCTAGAGCTCTTGGATGATGAGTGGTGTATGATGAGTGGTGCATGATGAGTGGTGTCTGATGAGTGGTGTATGATGAGTGGTGTCTGATGAGTGGTGTATGAGGAGTGGTGTATGAGGAGTGGTGTATGATGAGTGGTGAATGTGCGTAACACGGAAGTTTTGCACACTAAACTTCCTTTGATAATACTATATTTATTATATATAATATGATTAGTTTACATATTTTTCTAATGACCTATTCCTGTCCTATCTCGTCGTCCTTTTCGTATTCGACGAGCCATGCCTTGCCGAATCATGCCGATGAAAACCCAGGGCATATCAATCTTATTCTCAACTGAGCAAGCATTAAGATGATCAACAGAGTCGAAAATACTCACTTTGAACAACCATCCCAACCTTATCCTACTTCCATTATAAACGCTGATTGAAGAAGCAATGCCAGGACTTCGAGTGATACAATTATATAATCCATTTTTCAACCTGTTGACGGAACCCATTCAGCTGGCAAAATGAATCGTTAGCTGCCTTCCAGTGGCGATTTATGGTGAAATAAAAATAATGCAAAACATGCAAAACACGGACCGCGGATTGCAATCTGGGGGCCAAGAAAGAAATAAGATGGACCTGTTCTGCATACACCGGCTACAGTATGGTTCTGAACTCGCTCCTGCAATCTCTGTGTTTCCATACACTGTGGCTCTAATTCACCGCTGGCTCACCCACCAAATGCACAGAAACACTGTTGTGAAGAAGCATGAAATACACATTGTGACATCAATATCAAACTCTAAATATATAATATGTCAATATGTCAGTGATTGTCAGTGACATTCAGTAACAACACTTCAATCAACACATGCACTCTTCCCTCCCTGTGGAAGCCCACAGTTATCACTCTCCGCTCCCTCGGCCACCCCATCGCTGCCTCCATCCGTGACCTCCGTCCGGTTGGCCGACACGTCCGCGCTGGTGGCGTTGCCCGAGACGTCCGCGCTGGTCCAGGCCACCTCCACGCTGCCGCCGCGAGCGCCCGGCGCCGCTTCAGCGTCCGTGGCATTGGCAGAGGGAAGGCGGATGGCCGCAGCTGCAGGTGCTGGTGCTTTCGGACGGGCGTCCTGGAAAGAGTGCAGATCTGGAGATTGGATGCGTTTGGAGCAACAAGCACCTTGATGGACTTTGCTCAGCAAGCTAATTATGGATCCTTTTGTAGAATGTTGTTTCTCTTGGACATCCAGATGCAACTCGCATCAATTGGGTGGGCGATTCTACTTCGACCCTTCTGCTCGCTCCTTGTTGGTGGCTTCCGGCCATAACTCACTGGGGCTCCAAAGCCAAAGGATGATGAGCCAAATCACCAGGCTGATGCAAATCACCAGGAGTGTGCCTGGTGAGGCTGGAAAAATATTCAACATGTCGTCCTCCTGTTTTAGCTATGTTTAAAACCCCGGACTCTATCACTAAATTGAATGAATTTGATCCACCCTAGAAATGCACAGAATACTCCGATTCAACAACTATTGGAAATAGCTTGACAACTATCTCATCAAAACACTTTTGGCCTACTGTCCATAATTGTAAACAGTCCTGGCATGATGTAGTCATGGCATGATGTAGATTGTAGAAGCAACATCATCTACAATGCTTCTCATCTGCTTCCCTCATTTAACAGAAATACCACACTGTGTATATATATACATAGAGAGAGAGAGAGAAATATGCTCTTGCATGTTCTTGCAGTTTTCCCTCAGCCGGGCTGTTGCTTAAACACGATTCGATGTTTGCCCTCACGTTCATCAGCCTCGCCAAAAAAGGCACCCACCAGCGATCTTCAAGACACACCCACAAACGATCCAGGAAGCAAAATTGAAGGGTCAACACCCTGTGTGGCACTGTGTGGTGTGCTTTTCAGTGTCCAAACTTTTTTTTGCCTCCCAACACCACCCACCGGTGACCCCTTCTGTCCACCAAAGCCACCGGTCCAGGAGCGTCCACTCTTCCGACGCTCGGGCCGGCTCGCGCGAGCCCCACTGGTGGGCTTCTCGATCTGCGGTGCCAACCCCATGAGAAGGGGCGAGTTCTTTCGGGGGATCCAGGGAAAATGATCATCATAGTATATAACTATATATGGGTAGTCCCTGAGGGGTCCCCCCTGTCCCACCCACCCAAAATAACAAAATAGATTATTCTGGGTCCCTCTAGAGACCCCCCAAAGAATTATTTTGGGTAGTGGAGACTCCCCAAAATAATCAGCAGTGATCTTCAACTTTTTTCTGAAAAACCTTGATGGATGTAATTATTCATGATTCTTCAAGCATCTTCCAAGAAAAATGACTGCTCGGATCTGTTTGGACATGTTCAGAATGAAGGCCCAAAAGCAAACAACCGCAAGTCCTCTTCTCTGCTCTGGCACGTTTTTTGTGTGTGTACCGAAGATGGCGCAACCAAATTTAGGCCACAACACCCACAGAATGTATTTGAGGGGTATGTCAAATTATTTGAGGGTGAGGTGGGTTCTGGGGGATCCCCACTATCCTGTCGAAAGAATTATTTTGGGGTGGGTTAGGCTCTATGGGACCCCTGCATATGAACCTCACAATCTTAGGAACAATAGAAAACATGAGAACACAACAAAAACACACCAAAACTGCTGAAACATGTGAGAGAAAGCATGAAAACACAAAAAAACACACAATAGAATGCTTTGTAGATTCATTATTCATTGGTCTTCTATTTTTTCAAACGGTTTTCACCAGAACGATATGAGTCTGCTGAATATTGGGTCATACTGGGTCTTAGGTAAAATTATTTGAGGGTGGGGCAGGGTCTATGGGACCCCCTCTGGCACCCTCCCACCTTCCAAATAATTTTAACCACCCAAAAATGTTCCCACCTTCAAGGGATTCCTTTCCTATTTAGCTAACGCAGCCAGCATTGATATAGAACAGTATATCAAACACATATTTGGGGCACATACCCCCACCAGACAATGTCCTCAAGGCGGCACCCATCATTATATATATATCATAACTATTCATAACTTATGTCATAGTAGATAGATAATGATAGATGTAGATTAGTCTAGCCTCCAAGAAGGGGTGCCTTCTTTCCTGCCGAACTCATGCCGTTCACCGATCAAATGATCTGCTCATCTGCTCGGTTCACATTCCATTTTCAAAGGACTCGACTCGCATCGAAACCATCTGCCATGCTCCGCCTCCAGCGTTCCCCGCTCCTCACGCCGGTGCCGCCGCAGCTCCCCCGCGACCGGCGCGGGCGGCACCACGTCCGGCACCACGTCCGGCACGGCAGCCGCGGTGGAGGCTGGGCGTGAAGGTTTCGGCACCTGACCCGGCGCCGAATACGGCGAGATTTGGGGACCCGACATGAAGAGAAGTCTCACAAAGGAGCGACAGATATCGTGATAAATCTCAGCTATATCGTGATAAACTCCTGGATTTTGAGCCAAACTGACAGTTCTTCTGGGAAGATCATCATTTCTCCCGGTGTATAGGCACATGGGTGACATGCATGTGGAACCTTCTCGTCTGGTGTATAAACTAATGTGCTTTTCCTGCCCGGCATTCGAAGGGTTTTACCATGTTCTATCACCATTTCCCTCTACGAGTGCGGCGGCACCTGGCCTGCGGGGCAGTCTTGCGTCTCGAAACTTCCAGCTAATACGCTGAGCAAACGCTCACCATGTCGCCCCGCTGATAGGCTATGCCTCGCCTTGAAGACTTCGGCTTGTGCTTCCATGTCCGGAGCATCTTGGAGGGCCTATCCGACTGTGGCTCGGCGCACCGGTCTCACCGGCCACGCGGGTCAAGTCAAACAGATGAGCCATGCTGCATACCCCAAACACAACCTGTCTGGGACTGGAAGTTATGTCTACACCACCCCAATGTAGGCAAATCTGGCAGACATGGAGTGTCTGGGATAGACAGGAGTTTTCTGGAAGAATTCCTCTTGGATCTTCCTTCGCTGATCTCAAGAAATCTCAAGTCAATCCAGATCATCCCCACTGATAACATGATCTCGTGAAAGCTCAATTTTTGTATTTTTGCCGGGTTGTGACAAAACACCAAACTGTTTCAAACTCCTCGAGCCTTTGTGGACCCAGCTTTGGACTACCATTTGTTGAGGAATCACAAAAACAAAAACATATTATTACACATATTGCAGTAGATGGCCTTGCAAGAGACAGTTTGGGAACAAAGGACTGCTACAGGTCTGCATGCACTGAGTGAGAGTATTTGTAGCCATGCAAATTCGTTGATTGAAGCCGCACTGGGTTCAGAAGCCACTCAATCTGTTCTTATAACGTCCATAACATGAGTATACTTGAGTGTTTCTCGGATTTATCACTCATCTGCTGTACTCAGGCACGGCCGAACTTACTGCGAAATATCTCTGCGAAGTCATCATCCAAACATGCAGTTTCAAACAATCACGCATCTTGTCAAACTACGCATGATGAGCCTGAAGTAAGAACCCTGGACCGGTCAAGTGGGTCAGAAACATCACATTTCCGTTCACACATGTACATAACTGATGTTCTGCTCCCTGAAACCCGGCCTCCAGCAAAGCATCCTGGCGCTGAGTTTAACACATCCCCTTGAATCATGGAGAAGTAAGAATGTCAGGAGAAAAACGGTAAAAGGCACCGAGGTCCTGCTGCAAAAGACATTGGGTTCTTGACTAAACAACCACCTCTAGACAAAGCAAGAGCACAGAACCGTTTGTAGCCTCCTCGAAGAACTTTTGTAGGGCTGCATCGGCATCTGCGTCATCCATGGCGCACTTGGCCCTATGACTGCGAAGCTGTCAGGCCATTGCCGACTTGCACAGGTCACGATGAACAAACCCTTGGCCATTGACACTGTTCTACCAATCGCTGCAAAACTCCAATCACCTGTGGCGTCAGCAAGTGCAAATCTAGTCCTGGTCACATCAGTCGCAGCTCTAATTGTGTGTTGCTTAATATCACCTTTGATCATTTGCACAATGTTGTCTTCCTTCGTCTTCAGCGGGTGTGTTTCACGTCTGTGAATCATGAAACCGCTTCTGGCTCCGAATGTTTCAATCATTAAGCTCAAATCTGCAACAACAACAACAACAACAACAACATAAATCATGTGTCATCATTAACTGAATCTCACCGGAAACTGATGGCACCGACACTGTGAAAATCATTGAACATCGACTGGGAACCATTCTTGAATCGGTCAAATTGGTGGCAGACTGGAACCATCAAAATGAACCTGCTGCCCTACCCTGACTGACCAGCAATTTAAATATTCTAAATTAAAATGAACCCACCTTTTGCATCATTTTGCTGGCTTGTCCGTTAGCTTCAAAGCAGCCTGCCATACCGGAGGTCTGGGCTCCACGGTGTTATCAACTCAGACCGACTGCTGGAACTCCTTTTGCATCGACGTAAAGGACAACTGCTATCGATCAGCTGGGTTTGGGGATTTGGTGCCTTCACAAGCTCCCTTTATAGAGTCAACGTTCGGTGAGCTTTGGCTTTTGCATGCTTTTGCCGAGTCGACCTCGTTCGCATGACCGAGAGGCCGCACGTCCGGCGATCACGCGCTGTCCATCTTTTGGTCACATCGACGCGCCAGTCTACGTGGCAGATGCGCCGCATGCTCGTGAAGGGAAACGCTGAGCAGCTTGCTAGGTAGATTACTAGATTACCGAAATAAAGGCCATATAGGGGTCCTATATACAATGCCCACTGGAGTGAATCAGTGATTGTTGCCGGATAGTACCCCAGATGATCCCAGATTGCGCTGCAACACTGTCGCCCTCTCCGCTTCGAAAAACAGAAAATGAAGTCGAGTCCTGACACGTCAAAAGTGGAATCCTTGCTCCTAGTAGCGATGCCCTTTGCTCCTAGTAGCGTCCTTGCTCCTAGTATCTCCTAGTAGTAAGGCCAGTGGAATCATATCCAACTTTCCCAATATCTGCTTTGTCGAAGCATTCTTGAACAGCCAGTATCCACTTCAGCTTTGAGTACAGAGTTTGGATCTACTCCAAGACTAAGATCACCACAATCTCACTCCTTTTCCAAAGGAATCTGTATTTTTCCTGAATTCTGAACGCCTCCTTCTTCTCTTTAGTGCCCAAACAAGTCGTCTCTTCACATCCCCACAGCCTGGGGAGGGAGCCGCGGGAGCGCCTCCTATGCAGCTCAGCACGCTTCTCGAGCATACGATTCATGGCCTCTTCTTTGTCCGATAATCACCTTGGGCCCGTGGGAAGGTCAACACCTGGAAGTTCTGTTCGGCAAAGTCTTTGCAAAGGCCAAGGTCGCTTCTTTGCCAAGTCTTGCGAAACTCACCCATGCAAAGTCTTGTGTCTTGCAGACGTCTCAGGGATTCCCGGCAAAGCAAACTGACATGAACTGAATGCACGTGACTCCCTCAAGAACTTCGTGGCACAACTGGACCAACCACTGGGCGCTTGATGCGACGTGGTTTCCTCTCACTTTGCCCTCTTGGGTCGACACGACTTTTTGCACGACACGCGGTGTTGAAGGAGAGAGGATCTTGATGCGTCTCAAGTAGAAGCTCAGGGTGCCAAACACACTCCTCGACTCCTGCAGTTTTCCACCCCAAGAATCAATTACCCTCAAAGGTTTTTTGGGTGCAAACCCTGCGAAAAGCAGGATCAAAAGCCTCCTTAGGAGCCATAGGAGGGTCCAATGATGGTTAGGGCAAGAGTATTCTTTTTGGACCTCAGGGTCCAACCTGGACATTCAACGATGGATGACAATCACCTTCATTGATTGGCCTCGTTTGATCATGTTCTTCGACAACTTCTGGCAACTAGAGATGCCAAGGCTTTTGGATCCCCAAAAGTTCGTCATCTGCAGTATACTGTGGATGATTGTGATATGTTTGAGGTGCTGGATATCTCCATCACTCGCATGCCTCAAATCCATCTCGATATCCGGATATCTTTGAATAGCTGAATACTCCACTAGGCAAAGTGAAAGCTCATGGGGACGACTCGGACCTTCAAAGACGAACTTCTCCTGTTCCGGGGCGAAGAACTTGGGACCCAAACATGGTAGATTAGAAGATCACTCCAATCTAGCGGCCCACCTTGGGTCCCAAAAAGTTTATGGGCACGTCCATGTGAGTCCAAATCATATGGATCCCAAAGGCTTCAAAACGCGCTTCTCACCAGGAAGCAGTAGGATATGGTAGGACCCACAACCGGGAGAAAGCCCGGATTGATGTTGTGTATTCTTCTCATTGGCCAATGCTTGGTTCAACAAATCTGCCGCTGCGGCGAGGCCTTGCTTCCAACACCAAACTGTTCACCTCACCTTGCACGGAACCACACATCCTGGTGAGGGTTTCTTCAAGGGTTTCTTCGCCACGTGATCCAGGATTTTGAGCAACTGGTCCAAATGTCCCAGGATCCAAAAAGTCTGCTCGCTACTTTACAAGCACCCATCGGTTTGAGGCGCTCCAGTCGGACACTAACGTTGGCAATGAGTCACCGGCACCTGCTTGAAGACCGCACGGAAAAAAACCCAAAATCGATGGGATCTCATTCAACATCCAAGGCCTCATCTTGCAAACAAGCAGTAACAAGCACTTTGCCAGGTCTTCCCAGGATGTAGGTGATTCGAATCCTCAAGGCCAACCACTACAACTGTCGCCCCTCGACCTCTGCTCGCGCCGAGCCAGGTCTATGTCGACCACGCCTCTCTCGGCTTGGCCGAGGAGGAGTGGCCAGGGGACAAGCCGCCGAGCCGCCGCGTGGGACGTCCGGCCTGGCGAGGGGACTGGAGCGGGGGATGCTGATGCGCAGCTAACATGTGGGCCATTTCGTCGAACAGGTTCCGCCGCGTGGGGACGGAAGAAGCCCTCAGCCATGCATCACGTCACGTCTAGGTGGATGGTGTCCAATGTTCTAAGAAGATTGAAAAGGCCCATGGAAAAGGAGGGATGCTCTGATTCAATATTAGCATCCATATATTATCTCCTCTAAAGCGTGAGTGTCAATATATTATCTCAACACCCGACACCTCAAGAGGTCTCAAACTCAGAATGTGGGTCCCACCTCAAAGACAGCGCTCAAAAAGCAGTACCATATAAAAGTCTTGCGGTGCCCCTCTGACTGATGTTTTAGATATTTCCCCAAACAGGTTTACCTGTGAGGGGTTCTTACTCCTTTTAAAGGGGTGCATGCTCGGGCAGGATGATTTTGAGTTTGTCTCCGGGCTTGTGTTCCTGGCCGCATGATTTCACCCTTGTCTCCCACTTGTCTCCCACTTGTCTCCCAGTAAGCTCTGGATGCTCTCAGTGCTCTGGCCGCATGATTTCAGGCTTGTCTCCCAGTAAGCTCTGGATGCTCTGAGTGCTTGGCCGCATGATTTCACACTTGTCTCCCACTTGTCTCCCAGTAAGCTCTGGATGCTCTGAGTGCTCTGGCC
>CAXAMN010026606.1:168741-179835 GCA_963970005.1 Durusdinium trenchii
TCTCCCAGTAAGCTCTGGATGCTCTGAGTGCTCTGGCCGCATGATTTTATACTTGTGTCCCATTAGTCTCCCAGTAAGCTCTGGATGCTCTGAGTGCGCTGGCCGCATGATTTTATACTTGTCTCCCATTTGTCTCCCACTTGTCTCCCAGTAAGCTCTGGATGCTCTCAGTGCTCTGGCCGCATGATTTTATACTTGTCTCCCATTTGTCTCCCACTTGTCTCCCAGTAAGCTCTGGATGCTCTCAGTGCTCCGGCCGCATGATTTCACGCTTGTCTCCCATTTGTCTCCCACTTGTCTCCCAGTAAGCTCTGGATGCTCTCAGTGCTCTGGCCGCATGATTTCATACTTGTCTTCCATTTGTCTCCCATTTGTCTCCCACTTGTCTCCCAGTAAGCTCTGGATGCTCTGAGTGCTCTGGCCGCAAGATTTCAGACTTGTCTCCCACTTGTCTCCCAGTAGGCTCTCTGGCCGCATGATTTCACACTTGTCTCCCAGTAAGCTCTGGATGCTCTGAGTGCTCTGGCCGCATGATTTTATACTTGTGTCCCATTTGTCTCCCAGTAAGCTCTGGATGCTCTGAGTGCGCTGGCGGCATGATTTTATACTTGTCTCCCATTTGTCTCCCACTTGTCTCCCAGTAAGCTCTGGATGCTCTCAGTGCTCTGGCCGCATGATTTATACTTGTCTCCCATTTGTCTCCCACTTGTCTCCCAGTAAGCTCTGGATGCTCTCAGTGCTCTGGCCGCATGATTTCACGCTTGTCTCCCATTTGTCTCCCATTTGTCTCCCAGTAAGCTCTGGATGCTCTGAGTGCTCTGGCCGCATGATTTTATACTTGTGTCCCATTTGTCTCCCAGTAAGCTCTGGATGCTCTGAGTGCTCTGGCCGCAAGATTTCAGACTTGTCTCCCACTTGTCTCCCAGTAGGCTCTCTGGCCGCATGATTTCACACTTGTCTCCCACTTGTCTCCCAGTAAGCTCTGGATGCTCTGAGTCACAACCTGGATCCATAAATTTCATGTTTTAGCCCTTGTACGGCGTCCCATTGTAAAGTCACTGAAAAACATAATTTTAATGCTTTCCCTTTGAATCTTGTATGTGCGTCTACATGGTGGACTTCAGTTTTCTTCCTCTAGGAAATACTGCTGGCCATATTGTTCGGAGATATCATTTTTGAACATTGCTCTGTTTGGGGTCTACGCTGGTATAATTTTAGATGCCGACACCAATCCAACCCTTTCACCTTTAGATTCCCCACCAAAACGACAACCCATAGACAACAACGATGACAACCATCACCACAAGAACAGCAAAGAAGCGCAGTAACATCCTCTGCTGGTTGGGTGCCGCCCGAGATGATGGCACCGAAGCTGCCTGGAAATCACTTTGCTGCCGTAGCTGACCTGGGTGTTTTCGGAACGAGTACCTTTGATCGACAAGGCAGGTGGATGACCCAAAGCATAGGGTTTCTAGAAACGGTTTCCCAAACCACTTTGCAAAACCAGGTAGTGGATGCTTGAACGCAAGTCTTCATGCCTGGCTGCTCAATGTGTGCTATACAGCATAGAACATAAACAATAGAACAAAAATGAACATATACAGCACCCGGAATGAGATGGACATGAGATACGGTGTTTGTCTGTCTTGAACTAGACTGGCACGCCTCCAAGCCGTCACAGATCATGTTTGGAGAATAGAGGAACAACCAAGCAGGTCGTCTGAAAGCTAAAGCCACTGGCTTGAAGTTGAGACTCAGCCAATCTCGCTTTTTGACCGAGCACGAGCGACTTTGTCACAGTCTCGTTCAAGTCTAGAAACAAAGACCAAACATCTGTGTGGAAAGAGTATAGATTGATATAAGCTTCTAGAAACAAGTGCCACGCTAGTAGTAACAGGTGCCTTGCTAGTAGTAACAAGAAGCTAGTAGGAACAAGGTGGATCTCATGTTTTGTTGGGAAGATTGGAGGCCTCAGGTTTGTTCGCGTATTTCAGTGGAACTGGACTGCCCGTGTCCGAAGACCGAACCAACCAACCAACCAACCAACCAACCTCAGGTCCCCAAAACCCCCCCATGGTCTGGTCACGCCTAGGCCATACACTGAGAGGTGGACTGCTTGGCGATCTGTGCGCAGACCAGCCGTGCATTTCGCTCCAGAACTCCACTGGACGGCGGCCGGACGGCCGAGACCGCGTCGACCCGAAGGAGGAACCGTTTCGAGAGGCATACGACCACTCCAACCTGGTAGCTTAGAGTAAAAACGTGATTTAAACATCTGAGAAAAATCCAGGTGGGTAGTTCCAATGGGTGCAACTGCATATGGTTGCAACTCTGATGTAACATGAGCAAAGCTTGGCAGAGTATACAGACAAGCATAGTCGCGCCACACGCTGACACTTAAGGCTATCTATCGCACATATTCCGTCCGTAGAACAGCGGGACAGCCCGGGAGTGACTTGAATGAGTGTTTCAAAACGAGGGGACCATGAGAGATCCACTACCGCAAGAAACATGGGTGCAATGATGAACATCCATGAACATCCTGCGATGATGGGCATCAACTACACCTGAAGTATGGCAGAACCTGGATTTCCCACTGAAGCCCGCTGGGACACATAGCCCGCTGGGAGCTGTCCGTCTCACACATCCCCGGCCTGTTGGCCCGGGCGAAGCGTATGTGCCGGAGGGACCTGAGAGCGGCCCCGATCGTTGACTCCCGTTTCGAGGTCTGGAAAGTACTGAATCGAACCAACTCCACCTGCTTTTGAGTGGGGTGTCTCCAATTCCCCCAAAAAGCACCTTGCTTGGACTCACACATTGCTTAGGAGTTGGTTTCGGGCTCCACATTGCTTGGACTCGCACTCGAGAGCATCACTCGCCGAAGGGCTGCACTTGACACAGGCCTGCGACCGGTCCACGAAATAAACACCGTCCGTATCCGTGGTGAACGCAAAGAACGTACGGACCGTGCTAGAAAGAAGAACCCTCACCAGCCTTCAAAGATTTAAGGTAAAATCCAATGGCTGACCTCATTCTGTAGTCTGAAGTTCTGAGTAAAATGGTTGTTTGTTAAAGACATATTCAAAACACAATGGCTGTGGGAATCGGGATATCACAGCCGGCCGGGCTGAGCCACGTCATGACTGGCAGCCACACGAACGCACGACCAGGTCTCTGGAAGTAGTGGACTGCACCTGTCCCGTTGGTGGCTGTGGACTGCTCCTGTCAACTATCACCAACGAAATCGAATCTCACACCTGATGAAAACACATGAAACCACTGTCAGAAATGCCCCACCTGAAATACTGAATCAAACGACTCCTATTCTTTTTCTGAGATTGCTGAGATCCCTCTCGCCAAACTGTTGCATCCAACCCTCTCGCGAAGGTTTTGCTCATGGAAAGCATTGGAAAGCCATATGCTGCTCCTAAAAACAGGTGCTCCCATCCCACCAAAACCGACTCCCAAAACAGGAAAAGCTATACTGACTCCCGCATCCCACCCACTCCGAGCAGAACTTCGAAGAAAAAAACAGGGTACGAGCAGCGCCGAGCTCGGGGTTCGTTCTGCGCCTCTCGGCCGTTCCAAGTCTCAGGGACCCATTTCTTTCCGCTGGCCAAGCGCAGCCACCATCCATCAGCACCTGGGACGCGTAAGACAACGCAGAGACCGTGGGCCGGGCCGAGTTTCGGCTCAGCAGGCTGCAGGTTGTGGGGCGCTCGATTTTGGGGTGGTTTTGGATGCTTGGAGGTGAAGGAAGTGGAGAAAAGATGAAGGATGAGTAAGGAAACGAGGAATAATGAAGAACCCTCACTACTAGTACTGGTCACAATCCGACGCTTTTGCTTGCAATTTGGACAGATCGACAGGATCATCTGTTAAGACCATGGTCTGATGCCTTGAATCTGCGTCTTGTAATCACACAAAGTAAGCAGTTCCAAGGCATGGATGCTGCTGGGCGTGAAGTGAGGCTCAACGCTTTCCATTTCTCACTCACGCCAATCCAGCCAGGAGTCTGTAACCGTTGATAATGATTTGATGTTGTGAAGCCGACAAAAATGAACGTGTTGCGATGTTCTGGGCAAACACCCTCGGCTGACCCAACATGCACGTGCGGTTAAGGAGGAGGCTCATGAAAATTCCCTCAGGCAGCAGGACAAGAAGGGCGACTTCCACCTTCAATCAAGATCCCTATCTGATGACATGGCTAGTGGTCAAAAACCCGAAGACCGAGCAGTTGACCACTGAAAAAACAATAAACAGACTAGAATAGACCATCCGACCCGGAGGTCAGGGTCAGGGTCTGGGTCTGCCATGACCCGCCACCGACCAGTCCGACCAGTCCGACACCGGGACATCTCGTCCGTTCCACCACGAGGAAGAACACGCCTTGCCGGTGCACAGCGCGTGTTCTGTTGCGGCCAGCCCAGCACCGGAACCACCGGAACCGGTGACCCAACAGGGGGTTGGGGGACAAGGAAGGTTTGCCTGGTGGTGTAACTTGCATCTTCTGAGGCTGAAGTCGTGGGAAAACAAAAAACAAGCATAAACTCACACACACACAATTTTAATACATATCGACACTTCGTCTACATCTGCAGCCAAGAAAGGATTGAGACAAGGTTGATGTGAACTTATTGTACAAATGTTGACCAAGTACCGTGGATCAGAAGCCAAAGCACCAAAATCTGGCAGCAAACTGTACACCAATCTATGTGTGATAGAACTGTCAGCGAATGTTATAACAATCCTGAACTCTATTCTGGGAACCAGTTTCCTGATATTGTCCTCGACTGCAGAATGACCACAGTTCCACATACACACCAAAAGCATTTGAATTAGTTTGGCAGCGGCGCGATCCCAGTCAAGCCTGCAGGCAGTGTTAAAGAGCCCTGGCAGTTTCCGTGCGAAGGTGTCAATCAAAGAGCAGTGTGAAGCCTTATTCCGGTTCTTAGAAGTCACCAGGATTGAAGAGATACGAACAAACATTTGCAGAGGTAAGTTTGCTATGAGCTTCATGACATTGATGACCAGTCAAAAACTGCCCTTGATGGGTCAAAATGTATCGAGCAGGGGATCACAAGTAGGCCTTTGCTTCAGTGGCTCTTTGGCCAGTCCAGTCCAGACGAAAGAACATGGGTGCGAATAAGGCACTACTATGTCAGACTAAGACACCTTTACGTTCCCACGCCCGTTGACGAGGACTGCTCAATAAATGAAAGTAAAAGGTACGTAATCAGTGATATTGAGTAGTAACGAATACACATACAAAAATGCTTGAGAAGCAGCAATGTAGAACGTGAAAGCATCTCAGCACCACTTCACACACCCAGAAAAGTAAATCAATCCATGGATGCTCTACTTTCAAGCTTTTGACTTGCTCAGAAGCCACCGTAGCGGCAAACAAACTTCCCCAAACAGGCTTGCATTTTTCAACTCATGCCCAAAACACTACAGTTGTTCGTCATTGGCCGCCGGCATTTGTGAATAGACTCTTGAACCAATTGTTTGAAGCAGTCTGGTTTCCCCTGCCGCACCTCACGAACAGCACGACTGCTACCAGCTGCATCGCCAGTGCCTAAAGCCTCTGACGACTTCACACCTGCATGCACGGCGTCCAAAGGGTCAAAAACCAAACAAACAGTTGAACAAGTAAATCAAACAAGTGAGTCCCCTGCACAAAGTGACACTTGATTGGATCTCAGAATCTCTTTTGATGACTGTTGATCACTTTTGATCATATAGACAAGCGCAATCTATCGTAATTGAAACCTGACTTACCTGGTTCAGATCAATCTTTCCATGTTCGCCCTCACATCTCTCCAGAAATCACAAGGGTTTTTGACCAACTACTTGGTGCGGAGCCTTCCACAGGCACCCCCCAAACAAATCCCAAACAAATAATACAATTACAAGACACCCTACAGTATGCAGAAAACACCCTCTCCTCGGGACAGAGTTTCAACCATCCACAGGCATTCCGGTTCGCAAGGGAACCTAATTAACACATGGGAGTTGCATCATGCATAGCCCAACACAAGGGAGTCGGATCATCTAAAAGTAAGATATTTGAAGTTGCCCAAAATGGGGGTGGGACCTCCATAGGACGAAGCGCTGGCGCCCTGTGCTGCGGTTGAGTTTGAAGGTATTTGAAGGTATTTGAAGGTCGCCCATGCTTCTGATTTGGGGTGTCTACCTGCGTAGACGGATGCCTTTGAAGTCGACTTGGGATTTGTTCGGTTCCTTCGTTCACCGGACACATCTGTCGAGCAGCAGTAGATGGGCAAGACCCGCTGCGCCAAGCGCTGCAGGAGGGCTTCGACCTGGCAAACACCGACTCTGCTTCGCTGCCTTCCGTAGACCTGGGACAAACTGATATAGACTGTAAATTGATGAATCAAAGAGATTGACACATTTTGAGTTTGTTCAGTTTGTGACATGGTTATTATAGTTTGAAATATGTACTTGTTACAATATCTGTGTATGCCCTTGGTCCCACGAGTCAGCTGTTGCCCGCGTCACTTCCAGGCCTCTTTCAGGCGGCTGTCGTGATTCTTGTCCCCAGGAACGTAAAGGGAACGTCTCGAACACGTTCGTACCCAAGAGTTTATCGTAACGTATCACATACCTCACAAACTGACATGAGATGACCAACTGACTGGGTGAGGGCAAAGAGAGTACCAAGTAGCATGTCTTCACACCGACCCTGATAGCTCGATGGAACACACACCGACCCTGATAGGTCGCACGAAGTCTCCACTTGGACAACAAGGTTTGCTTGGGAATCTCAGAGGTTAAAGAAATTCTGAGAAACCTTATATTAGGATATATATATATATACTATAGGACTATAGGATAAAATCGGATGTGAGATTATGTGAGGACATGTGGGAATAGCGTTTGGGAACATCATTTGGCAACAGCGTTTGGCAATACTGAAAAATCATTGAACAATTTCCCTGTTCTCATTCCAGGAGTAGGGGTGTGCAAGCCATTTATAAAACGCCGGCCATCCAGAATTTCACTACAAAATGCTGGGTTTTACATTAAACAAATCACTACAACATGCATAAACATTCAAGGGTTAAAACATCATGGACTGACACACAGTGCACCACTATAAAATGGGGTCCCTATTCCGTTTCGAGAATGTAGATGATTTTGTCTGGAGGTAGCCATGATGTTATAGTGTCATTTCTGGTGAATCAAAGGGCGATGGACACTTTTATTTGATCGTACATTGATGCGTGTTTTCACTAGTCAAACAGTCAAAGATAATCCAAGAACAACCATATCTGATTTAAAGAAACGCATCGACAAGAGCACATTCTTTTCCTTTCCCAAACACACGGTCCTTTGGTCTGTTGATGGCCGCCAGCCCCCAAGAATCAAACATTGTATGACAATGCTGCACAATCCTGCAATTCAATACCAAACACAATTCATTGATTCACTACCAACATGCATCTGCCTATCCTTGTAATATGTTTCTCAACAAGGGTCAAATAGCAGTGCCCTACAACCAATGGGTGGTGGTCACCGTTTCCTGGGAATGATAACACACCATCTCTTTTTTTTTGGAAAGTATCCCTGGTGGCTTTCAAAAGGTTACAACCTGGTCTTTCGTTTAAAATTGCAACCCTGTTATAGTGGCCTTGTGGGCGCCCATTCTGTAGTGGAAATGGGAAGGATGATTGAACAATCTGAATATAGAACACACATGGGAATTGTCTTCCACCATGTGTCTTTTAGTGTTGACCTTGCCCCACCATGCCACCAATGTGTAGCGAACACAGCGAACGGAAAAAACGCGCGCGAACGCACCCGCCGCCCTGCCTGCGCCGTGTGTCGCTCTTCTAAAAAGTCGTGATACTTCCGGACCAACCTGGCGCCGGCGGTCCAAGCGAAAGGTCCGACAGGTTGGAAAAGGAAAGGGACACGAGTGATGTTGGGTGAACAAGTGCTGTTTTGCTTGGATGCAAAGCATGCTCACTAGACTACTTCATCATCATAGATCAGTTCGACATACTTACTTCATCTTACTTTAACATGTTAAAGTATGTCGAATGACTGATTGGCGAACGTTTGTCCAACACATCGCACTGAAACACCTCACCGTGGTGGAGATCAGGTGCGATTTGCTGCGGAGATCATGAACACCAACAAGTTGACCGACCAACATGGAGCTTGGAAACATCCATGTTCCTCACATGTTTTTATCGGCATCTCCATCAGTTTCTGCCTGGCCCTGTTACGAGCTCTCAAGATCCTTGAAGCATCTCTGCTTTCTTTGTTGACTCAGGTGTTGGGCGGGCTACTGTGGCGTGGCTTTGCAAGCTTTGCAGGTGCTTAACGCATCTTGACGCTGCGAAGTCCTCCAGCTGCCTTCCACACCACGCATCTTGACGCGGCCCCACCGTCACATCCAGGTGAAAGGTTTGCTCCCAGTGGTTCCCAGCAACATCACACCCAATCACATGCCCTTTTCGCTCTAGTAACAAGAAGCTACTAGGGGCTCCTGGCCTTACTACTAGGAGCGTTCGGACGCTACTAGGGGCTCTGGCATCGCTACTAGTAGCTAGAAGCTACTAAGGGCTCAAGATGGCTCTAGTAACGCCATCGAATGTTCGGTCGGGTCGACTCCGACCTGCCCGGGTCGACCGCGGGTCGACTCGGCCTGTGGGCGAAGCGCTTCTGGCTGGAGAGATCCGTGAGCTCCTCGGGATCGACCCGCAAGGCCTTGGGCAGCGCGGGTAGGGTGGGTTGGGCGTGGGTTGCATCCCCCCCACCTCTGGCCGAACATTGGAGTGGACCTTTCGGAGAGTCATGGAAAGTCATGGAAAGTCCTGCAAGGGAATCACTGCAACTGGCATCAGATCTGTATAATTACAGATTCCCAAGGGAATCACTGGTCATGCGAAGTTCTAAAAACATGTCGTTTCGCACGTTGGACGTCACCTCTGGCCGCTCGGTGTCAGGCAGTGCTTTTGCGGAGGCCATTCTTGTCCCACACGACCGTGAAGCCCAAGGGGTCAAAGCTCCTCAGGGACGGCCAGAAATGGATGAAACTTCTCGATCCGTGTCATGTCATGAAGAAACACCCTGGAAGGTGTCCACATGGAACCTGAAGTCCGTCCATTTTGCCCTAGAGGAACATAGTCTTTCAAAGGTCCATTTTCAGGTTCCAGGTTAATCTCCCCGGGTGATCCCGGGTGTATTTTTTTTTGGGGTTTTGGCCTGACAGCTACAATCATGGCCCCTCGCAGTTCTGGTCATTTGGATACGTTTGGACATTCCATGACCCGAAAGGTAGGCCGAAGTTCAATACAATGGGCACCTTTGCATTTCTTGCAATCACATGCTTATCTTCCAATTCTGTTCCTTTTGAGCATCCCCTATGAACATCGGTACATCCAGGGCAGTCAGGCAGTCTTTTCTTCCCAATCTCATCGAAGAAGGGCCAAAGCTGCGCTTCGGGGTATAGGGTATCCAATGATATAGCTGGAGGAACATGCCAAATATATATATATATATATCCCAAATGGTGGAATCTTTCAGCATCCCTTCATCAAGAACTCAGCCGAGAACGCTACAAACATGTGTGTGGAAACCGGTAGGTGTGGGGACATGTCTGCAGTGTCAACTCTGTTTACTGAGCAATGGGATCCGTGAGCCAGCGCCGACTCTACAGACTTTGCAGTGCCAGGCAGGTCCTATGCCACTTTGGGGCAATATGAAGCATCACTTGAAGGTCAAGCCACAAATGAAGGGCAATTGTTGAAAGAAAATAACGCTTGCAATCGCCAAATGATTCCAAAGAACTGAACGATCGTTTGAGATGTGACCCAACGAATCCCAACGACTCACTCTTTTAGGAATCGGACCTGATTAAGGAGCGGGAAGTTGTGGTGGGGAACATGAGAGAGGTGAATCACAGGAGTTGTTCATCTTGTGAGGTTGCTTACGAGTTCACTTGACAAAGAAATCACACATGGATGACTAAAGCAGCGAGGAATCAGGGTGATTATCATGTCTGTATCAGCTCCAGTTGGCAGCACTATGAACTGTCTTGCCCACAAACAACAAACAGCCAGGGTCAGACTCATCAGTCTTGAAGACCCAGAATTAGAATGAACACCATGCAGGTGGTGTTGATTCTCTTCACCAAAGGCGTATATGCGTCCGTCGCTCAAGAATCTTGATACATGCAGGGTGGTGTACAGCACGTGCATCCTGGTACCCGCTAAACTACCCGCTGGTACCATCGCCACTCCTCACGAACGAGGACTTGACTGCCCAAGTTCATACCCTAGGACTCCAACCATAGATAGACCCCCGAAATCCACCCCAACCATCTTCTCAGGAGGTGGTTGGAGCCTTAGGGATATATGACTCCAAAGGTGCCTCCGCATCCCCCCCAACAGCACTGACTGGAATGCTCCGAGGATCAGCAAAAACCGCCGAATGTGGACACCTGCTACACGAGCGCCTGGCAGTGTCTACACGTCAGGGAGACCCGCATGGAAGTGCAGTCGCCAGACTTCGGGAGACCAAATCACTATTCAGACTTTGTCTGACTCGAGACCTTCGAGAACTCAAATCATCCAATAATCCATGTTCCAAACGTTTCTTATATAGGTTTCTCATAGGTTTCCCATGTTTCGTTCTCCCAACTCCCACATGCCTGTCTTCGGAATCATCGAAGTTGGCCTCCCGTGCGTCCCGAGTGAAGCGCAACAGAATGAGTGAAGGAGCTACGGTCCAAGATCGAGCTCTGCTCTTGGATTCGGTATATTTTGGTCTTCGTGGTTCTCAAAAATGCTGAAACTCCACCAACCTAGGCTAGGACCCTAGAACCTACAGTTTGATGGAGACTACTTGCACGAACCTCCTCGTGCATCAATAG
Source organism: Durusdinium trenchii (assembly GCA_963970005.1). NCBI lineage: Eukaryota > Dinophyceae > Suessiales > Symbiodiniaceae > Durusdinium > Durusdinium trenchii. The sequence continues at coordinate 179,648 of CAXAMN010026606.1, forward strand.
ACCATCATCAATGGGTGTCTACTCAGATCCTTGGGTCTTCGCCAAGTCTTTCGCAGGAACCCTAGAAGCCCTGAACAGCACCTGGGAGTATGGGAGTATGGGGTTCAGGTGATCCTCTATGGAGGGTAAAGCAAATAATTCATCTTGCACCGGAACAAGCATCATTGTCTCAAACTCCGCACATGGAA
>CAXAMN010026606.1:179845-203837 GCA_963970005.1 Durusdinium trenchii
GGGTTTTGAGGGTGACCCCTGCGATGTCCAAGGATTCTGAGAGTTGCTGGATTCTCAGAGTTGCTGGTAGAGATCATGTTATATCATTTTCCCCAAGACCCCAAGTCCGGTCTGGAAAAAACCAGACACGAAGTCGAGTCTCAGAGTAGCCGCATCACCGATCCTAAGCTCCAGGATCGATTTCTAACACCCTTCCTCCAATCAGCGATGTGAACAACTGGGAAAGACTAGCCCCATAGGAGAAACGAAGGGTACTGGCTAGGCTCCACCAGAAAAACAATTGAATTCTGGACTCAGTAGTGGACCTTGATAAATTTTAAATCACTGGCACTGGGGCTATGGATAAGTTGATATGAGAATTCCTTCCGTCGACAAACATGCTCTGTGAACAAACGCAGGTTTCAGTTTCTTTCATCGACTGATGGAAGTGACACTCTCAGAGTGGCACGATCAATACCAAGGATATGATTCTTAGTAGGTATCAGCTGTATATGTATGATATATAGGCCCTTAGGCAGTTGTTGGGCACATGCTGTGACTGCCCCTATCCTTCACCTTCTCCATTCTTCTCATGCGCATGCCATCCAAACCCCAAGGGCCCGGGCAGCCATACTGGGCCGGGTGGCACTGGGTGGCGGCGGCTCCTGAAATGGCGCCAGGTCTCTTCTGGTTAGTTCTGTATTAGGAGTGCCATGGAGTGCCTATCCGACGTGCTGTCACAAGTCTGTTCTTCTAGATCACAATTCTCCAAGAAACCGCCACGGCGAAGATGGTCATAACAGATATGACTGACATGCACATGCCTGCAGGACCCAGCAAAAACCACGCTGGGAGGCGCCGTGGGAGGTGCTGTCTCCAATTCGCTTAGGTGACACCAGCGACAAAACACGACACGCTGACACGCTGCAAGGATTCCGGCCTCCTTGCCTTTCCATGGAGGGCGTGGCTTCGAAGGGCTCGCCCTGACCAGTGGTTCTGTTCGATATGATGAACACGTAGGTTAACAAATGTTGGTATCATATGAATCAATCGCATGATATCATGATATATATGTATATACACATGTTCATTTATAATAACTACATGTACATATATATATATGTATGTATATTTATACAGTAATATAACGGACTATTATATCTACTATTACATACTGTATTTAATATATCATCCCTAGCTACTTCGACCTGATCACTGGGAATTCATGAAACACCGCTCGCTCCCCGCCTCTCATCCGACTCCCAGGGCGCCAGCGAGCTGCCCTGGGGGGTTGAAATCACCGGAGCTGCCATGTTTTTTTTTCAGCGCAAACGAAGGGGATCATGCAACCCCACAAAAAGGGATCCTAGTATTATGTGTTTTAACGCTGTTTTATTATGTTCTGTTATTTATATATATATATAAATCCTCTGGTTACAAGGTGGTGAGATGTCGCAGGACGATTGAAGGGTCCAAATAGCCATAGAAAACCAATGGGAGGACATCATAGAAAAGTGGAACAAATACGGTTTTGTTCCAAAAAACAGTTGTGACATTCAGACCGAAGCTACTGAAGCGGATACATCAGCCATCTTGGCACCTGCGACCGTTCGCTGTGACCGCTTTCTGTGGAGTCTTCGAGCAGACCATTCTCTGCGGCTATGGCTGTAGCCCACAACTGGATTGTCGTGTGAGAGACGGCAGGACAAAACAAAATCAAAGAAAACTACTGTCAGTTGTCCCAAAAAAATACAGGCAGTTGTCCCAAAATCAACTTGTTCCAAAATAAAGGCAGTTGAAAAACACAGGAAGGGAAATCCATTTCCACTTTTCCAGGGAATTTCTCATGGAAAAAAGACGAGTGCCCAAGCGGCTACCCCTTGGACCTCTTGTAGTAAAAACATCATCGCTGTGGCTCAACAAATGCCTCGGGCTGTGGGCCCTGGGGCCCCATCTGGCTGTGGGTCACCCGTATCCCCAAACCAGGGTAGGTTGCCTCTATTCAGTTCACTTTTTGTGGTCAACCCAGGTAGCCCGGTTTTGACCCACACACATCTGTCCCTCCAGTGCGCCCTCTGAGAGCCCCGGCAGGAGCACCTGAAGAAGTGACCCAAGGGGCCCGAAGAGTGCCACCGGCCACGTGGGATGTGCGAACACAGTGGTACGGGTCCAAAAGTGGTACGGTCAAACCTATCAGGACTTCCAACTTGGAAAGGACTCTCCACTACTAATATATATATATATATAAATATTGTTTATTTAGCGGGTTGGAAGCAGTAAGCATCTGTTCCAGTCGTGTCTGCAATGAAAAAAACCTGTTGGCACCCCCACACACACACACTTCGACATTGGTTTTCAGTTAGACTCAATTGCCACGATGGGAAGGAAGGTGAGGTAACCGCAAGGTGAATCAGTCCGTATAACAGTATTGTTGAAAAATGTTTCCGAAAGCGCTCAAAAAACAAATGACGGTCAGCAGCTGCAATGCGGAAGGGAAATGGTTTGTGGGAAGTATCATGAAGGACCATGAATCAAAACGTGGAAAAGTAGGATGACAGCTTGTGAAAACCTCAGCAGGTACGTTCAGAGAGCGTCCTCTCCGAATATCACATCCGATCAGCAGTGTCTTTGTTAGGCAGTGACTGCTGAAGGGATCACTGCCCCCCTGCTTCTGTGGAAAAAGTAGAACGTGCCTCTGTTACAGTGGAAAGGTGAGAACGTGGAGAACCCTTAGAACCAGGGTGTGACACACGAGGTTCAACCTTTTTTGGTTGCTTTGGCTGACTTGTTTTTCTGGGTGGCACGGGTGCCCGGCCCGCGCCGGTTTCGACGATGGCAGGTCCTTGCCCAAAACGACGACGGCAGGTCCTTGCCCTCTAAGCTTTGGACGAATCTCGATGGGACAGCTCGAGGCTTCCGGCTCCTGCGAAGCAAGGCTTCCATAGGCTGAAGCAGCTTCCAGTCCGGCACTGGAGGGCGGAAACCCTGTGAACGTCCGCCATGAAATCATGGGGGCAACGCCAATGGTACCAACATCTACCAACCAAAGATTCTACAACGGAAGTAGGGTGCGAAAAAATGCCGAAAAGCCAATTCATCGGATCATCGGGGAGTCCCTCGTTTGGAGACCAACCAAGTGCATCCCAGACGCATAAACGTACAAACTCACCTTGAAGTGTGGAAGATGGTGGGAAGCCTCCCGGTTTTGGGTAGACCAGTGCAGAACCGTGCCATCTGGCCATCCATTTCGATCATGTCATTCAAGTGCACACGCGACCTAACATTTCATTGGTCACTATCATGATCGTGCGATATTTTGGGTGGAGGTCGATCCCCATGCACCAAAAAGCTGAATGGTTGAAGGGCACAACAGGTTAACCACGAAGGAGAGGTCCCCAAATTCCACAGTTTGTCTTCATGATCGTTGGCTAGTGATGTCCTTGGGTTGCTGAATCAATTTTGGGTGTCAAAACTATTCCTGTCAACATGAATGGTGTTAATCCAAGACCGTCATTCATCAACTAACACTTGGGCCAGTAGTATACTGTATATATATATAGGCTGCAACCTCATGATGACTGATTCCCATACTCCACATAGTCCAGTCCTGTGATCGGTGATGTCTATGATCTCGATCTTTTCTGCTTTGCTGAATCTCCTCCTCATCACTTTCTTCTATGTGTTTCTTTCCTTTCTTGCTCTTCTTTTCTCGATCTTTCCTGCTCCGCTGAATCGCTTCCTCCTCGTCACTTTCTTCTACATGTTTCTTTGCTTTCTTGCTCTTCTTTTCTCGATCTTTCCTGCTCCGCCGAATCTCTTCCTCCTCGTCACTTTCTTCTACATGTTTCTTTCCTTTTTTGTTCTTCTTTTCTCGATCTTTCCTGCTCCGCTGAATCTCCTCCTCCTCGTCACTTTCTTCTACATGCTTCTTTTCTTTCTTGCTCTTCTTTTCTCGATCTTTCCTACTCCACTGAATCTCCTCCTCCTCGTCACTTTCTTCTACATGCTTCTTTCCTTTCTTGCTCTTCTTTTCTCGATCTTTCCTACTCCACTGAACCTCCTCCTCGTCACTTTCTTCCACATGCCTCTTTTCTTTTGTGCTTTTCTTATCCTGCAGAGGTCTAACAATCCAAACCTACCCTGACTCAAGCCTTATCTACTCAGATCTGCCGTCCAATGCCCATTGATGTGAGGACTGTCTCCTTTTCCTATCAACAGAAATTCACACAACAGCTTCAAACCTGCTTCAGCATCCGCCACTTGAGTGTGATGCCTGCTCGATGGGTTGTGCCCAAAGTCAGTGGCCGCAAATTGCGACCCCAAGGCATGTTCAACCTCCAAGTAGCGGTGCCCTTGTTACGTTCGTAGCGAACCTTGTTCCTAGTAATGCCAGCAGGGTTCGTAGCGTCCGATCGTTCCGTTCGTAGCGATGCCCTTTGTTACTAGTAGAATCCCAAACGACTTCAGAGTTCCGCATGTCATTCAAGGGAATGTCAATGTCCGAAGCAACCCTCTGACGATGTTCCATCTTGAATGAGCTTGGGATGTGGGGACCACACCGCTGCAAGCATACAGCCATCCGTGCCATTCCGGGCGCAGATAAGCGGGCCCTGAAAGCACCGTGTGTATTTCTCCCAACTCCACTGGGAGTGATTGGAATCACCGTCTGAACCTGCTGTTCCCCAAGCTGTGGTGTTGGTTCGGTGGGGTTACATGGAAATGGTCATGGTACCTGGTACATGGCTTGCGTTTCTCAAACATTGGCACCAGCACATGATTGGGAAGTGACCAGCTGCAGAATGCGTCGAGCAAAGGCTGCCGTGCCTTCTTAACCTTCTTATCTTTCTTGTCCTTTTTCTTCCTTGGAACATACACACATATACCATACCATACAATACCAAAACATAACATAACATACATGCAGACAGGCAGAGAGACAGCGACACAAACACAAACACAGAGACAGACAGAGACGAACGAGACAGACAGAGACAGAGACAGAGAGACAGAGAGCGAGAGAGGGAGAGAGAGAGAGAGAGACAGAAAGAAAGAAAGAAAGAAAGAAAGAAAGAAAGAAGACAGACAGACAGACAGACAGACAGACAGACAGACAGACACAGACAGACACAGACAGACACAGACAGACACAGACAGACACAGACAGACAGACAGACAGACAGACAACCAACCAACCAACCAACCAACCAACCAAACAAACAAACAAACAAACATACCACAATAGAACATATAATAACAGAACATACATACACCCAGCCAAACCGAAGCCATGTCCTCCACAGCTCACACATGCTTGCACCAACAGAGTTACACTCCCTGGAACTGACATGGAAGTGGAAAACGTCTCTTGTGGAGGAACATGGTCTTCCAAGGCCATGTTCCACTTCCATGTTAGTTTCAATGTCTTTCACTTAAAACTTGACATCACGTGTTATGCTAAGCCTCATCCCTCCAGAACTTCACAAGCACACCTCAAGCACTCCGCTTCGCCTCCATCCCACTCCAAGGCCCACCCATCCAAGGCGCTTCTTCTCCGAGCTCTCTGAGACCGTAGACATGCGATCCGACTGCACTGAGCGGTTCGGATCCCAGTCCCAGCGACCTGACGGTCGGCGGTTCGGAACGAACCCGGTGACGTGGGTGAGGGAACCCGGGGAAGGGGGGAGGGAACGCTTCCAAACACTCAAGGGATGACTAGGAACAGTCAATGATGGTTTCTTAGGCCTTTCTCCAAAATAGTGCTAATTGTTTGCCGACTGGACTGTTGCAGGAAATAGGACAGACCCAACATACATAGACAAACCCTGTATATATAGTTATACATATATGATGATACTATATATATGATATACTATGCCAACATTCACCCCCTTTTCAACCACTCCAATATACTCCAATGCAGGCAAATATGCCAGTTTCACGTGTCGTGTTTGGGTGGTGGAAGAGACTCTTGGCTTGGGGAGAAACTCTATAGTTGGATCGCAATCGAACTCTTGGGTGGAACGGTGGAACAATGCGGAACAATGTGGAACACATATGCATAGAGATGCAGTACACAGCGAGATGTTGGGAAACAATATAGCACAAATGAATGGTCAAGTAATATGGAAATGCCGGGAATAAGGATGAATGGTAGCAAAGTAGACGGGCACACTATTGTCACGCACGGTACTGTTGAAGGAACTGGCAAAAAAGTGGCTAAGATCCCACTCCTTTCAGTTTTCTTCTGTTTTGGGGTTCCAAAGAATGTCAGCATGTGCGAACATGTGAAACAGTTGTGAAACATGATGCTGGGTACATCATCGTCAGTTCCAAACGTGGGATGCCCACGGGTTTCCTTCTCTATCTATATACTTTTTGGTGGGATCAAGAAAAGAAGGCACCAAAGTCAAGCGCGTTCCGGTCTGGGCCGGTGTGTCTGGTGTAATTTTGAAAGCATTTCGTGACAGCACATAGAAATCATAGACACATAATTATGCCCGCAAACGACAACATTAACGCTGCACGCTTTTTCCAGAAGAAACCAACAATCTGTCGCCGAATCGGATATTAACTTAACAAACAGATTCGATTTGTACATCTTTGTCCCCCTTGGCCCAGTTCGCCTAGAGTCCCAGTTCGTGACCAACTGCTGAGTTGTTAACGCAGCCGACGGCCCCAAGCCGACGGCCTGAGCTCTCCAAAGGCTTTGCCTGCTGCAGCCATCATTTGAGTCCAGAGTTCTTGGAGCGGTTGATTCTTTCAATGAAAATCCGCCCAAAAAGGCATATCAGGGATGCTTCAGGCAGTTGTTGGTTATATGATTACCTCCTATATAGTTCATTTGCAGTTGGTTGAGCAACTCGGCGTCCCGGTCCGTGAATCTTCCAAAGCATTCAGAGGTTTCAGGGTGAGACCAGCTGGAGGTCACTGTGAGAGCGAAAATTTGGACCTGAAGAAAAACAACACATTCTCTCTCCGTTTCAAGGGTCGAAGAACCACACAAGCTGAGAAAAACTTCCTTGCAATCTGAACGACAATCTGTACAGACATCTGCAGAAACCTTGGCCTCTCGAAAGCGTGAAGCACTGCCGGGACGACTCCTGACCTGCCAAACATCGCGGCTGAAATTGGAAGAATCTTGTGGAGTTTGATCTTCTCACCAATGCAGTAATTAGCTGCCGAGACTGCTGTTTCCTTGAACAGCCAAAGTCATGGAGATTCGATGTATTCGATCATCCTGCACAAGAAAGTGGAATCATCAAAAACTGGTTGCTCAGGGGCGCCAACTCAACTTTTCAATCAACTCACCGCTGCGAACAGTGGCCTGCCCCAAGCCTCCTCCTCACAAGTGACGAAACCAAACCCTTTGGAAAGGTTAGAAATCCACCATCTGGATGTGGGTCAAAACCCCGGCGCAGATAAAAAAACACACACTTATGGATATGCGTACTGACTTGACAGCGGTGCCACACGCCGGCCTAGGGTTCCATTTCCTAAGAGTACACGTACGCACCACTGGATCCTGGAGGTCTTCAAAAGGAGAAGTGGCCCAAAGCGGAAGAAACCAATCGACGATCGCGGGTCGAACAAGATGACGGCGGTCCGTGCACGTCTGCAGAGCTCATTAGCCCTTTACGTGAAGATTGGAGTGAAAGCTTGTCAACGCCACAACCAAGCAGGTATGTGGATTCTGCGTCCAGAATCCATATCAGTGACTTGTAACAGCCTCTTCGTTGGACTGCCACTGTTACAAGCCAGGCAGTCCCCCTGCTGAAAAAGAAAAACAATCCGTTGGGATCCCTGTGACTACAAGGGGCACACACACACACACACGCCTCCCCGAGGGGAGGCGAGAAGCTAAGGTGAGGGCCAATGTGCACGTGTGCGCGCACAAGAGAAAAAATAAGACATGACAAGAGGACGAGACGGGACAAAGGTGCGTGTGGTTGAAATGAAAGGGGAACCAAGTGCACAGGGACAACCGATGAAGTCCACCTCATTGTAAAGACTTGGGCGACCTGAAACCTGTGTTTAAATGTACTGTATGTAGAAGTGCACGTACACACTAAGGCCGGGACCACTGTGCGCGCAAACGAAGAAAAGGATGAGATGACCAGACATGAAGACAGGAGGACATGAAAGAAAAGGGGAAACAAAGGTGTGTGAAGGGGAAGGGATGAAAGGGGAACCAAATGGAGGGGACGAGAACCGATGAAGCCGAACCTCATTAAAACGACCTAGGAAAACCTGCCTCGTTTGAATGTAAATGCTGTATGTGCACCCAAGGTCTCGACAGGTTCCAATGAACCTTGAACAAACTTCGGTCGCTGCGACCACGTACGGCATGCCCGAGGGCGGCCACCTCTGACCGCTGCAGGCACGTAAAGGCATGAGCCAACTTGGAATTCCAAAGATGAGACAAACATCCCAATTCTTGAGGCATAAGCCACCTACGCTCGCTGCGAGCTGCTCTGTATCCAGGCAGGGGATACGTTCGACAAACACCCGTTCAACGGGTCCACGGGAGGCACTCTACGGGCTCATCCCGGGTTGGCACGAGGCCAAACACACTTATGGATATGCGTACTGACTTGACAGCGGTGCCACACGCCGGCCTAGGGTTCCATTTCCTAAGAGTACACGTACGAACCACTGGATCCTGGAGGTCTTCAAAACGAGAAGTGGCCCAAAGCGGAAGAAACCAATCGACGATCGCGGGTTGAACAAGATGACGGCGGTCCGTGCACATCTGCAGAGCTCATTAGCCCTTTACGTGAAGATTGGAGTGAAAGCTTGTCAACGCCACAACAACCAAGCAGGTACGTGGATTCTGCGTCCAGAATCCATATCAGTGACTTGTAACAGCCTCTTCGTTGGACTGCCACTGTTACAAGCCAGGCAGTCCCCCTGCTGAAAAAGAAAAACAATCCGTTGGGATCCCTGTAACTACAAGGGGCACACACACACACACTCCAAGAATTATGACGTTGGTCAGAAAGTAGTGGTGCTGTGGTGCTGGGCCGGGTGCACCAGATTCAACATCCGATGACTTACTTGATTCATCAAATAGAAAGCACGGCCGATTGTCGGGAACCGAGTGCTCAGAATCTACAATCTCCAGTACCTAGTTCGAAATCTCAGGAGAGATCACCCTCTCATGCCTGAAAGCAAAGGTGTCTTTCAGAGTTCCAGCAAGTTCCAGCCCTCTGTAGCCCTCCCGTCCTGAAAATCCGGAGGGGTTGCCAAAGGTGGCGCCCATGCCAAAGGGTTGCTCACTGGGAGCTGGTGGCCGCGACAAGAAGTCGCTGGTGCTAGGAGGGCGGGGAGGGTTCACAGGTCCGGGAGCTTCGCGGGCTTGGCGTCCAGACAGACTCTCCACAGGTCCAAGTCCAAGCATCTTGGACTTCTCTGGGGTTGGAGAGTTGGATCTTGGACGCAAGCTCTCCGTGGGTCCCAATCCCAGGAAGGACTTGGAGGAGCCCTTCCCATCGGCGATGGGAGAATTGGATCGCCCACGGAGGCTGTCCGTGGGTCCAAGTCGCTGACCGGAGCCACTCTCCATCGAACCCAGCTTCCCACGGCTGGCACCGAAGAGGCTCTCCGTGGGCCCTAAAGACCGAGGGTTTGGGCCTTCAGGAAGTGGTGGCCGGCTCATGGCAGAGCTGGGACGACTCCTGAGCAGGAGAAAGACAGCAGTCGCTGTTCGGGAGATGCATTGAATGACTCTGAGTTCAAAAGGAGATCTTGAGATTATATCCTAAAAGCTTATCTTGAACAACTCATGTTCCAATAAAAGTTGTTTTGAGATCTCAACGGTCAACTCCACCGAAGTTGCTGCGAACTACACACTTAAAGCGGACTGGGACAACACTCGAACGGCTTGAGAATGTGAGTGTCCATCCCTTTCCACATTGGGCGACGAGTGAGCAGGGATTTGTTTAAGGATGTGGTGGTGTTATCATCCCGGGGTGCCTACGTAGAACCCTACGGTTTGGCTACGTTTCCACAGTGAAAGCCTACGGCAAACATGACTTATTCCACATCGCCTAGGGGAAATCTACGAACGTGGGGTTTTGGAGCGTTGCTGTTCCAGTTTGCCTACGGTACCATGCAGTTCTTGCAAGTGGAAACGTTTACGCAGCAGCTGACCATTTTATCTGTCAGATGATGAGCTCGAGGACGAATCAGAATTACTACTACTATCGGTGCCACTTAGTGAAACGACACTCATCAAGTGGCTATGGCCTCAATTCATGTGGACTGCCCAGAAAGGGACTGAACCTTCTCGCACCAATTTCAGCCGCGAAGCTCTCGCCCTTTTGGAATGTGAGGTTTGTAGGTCAGGTACTGCTGGTCACCTGATGTCACCTGTACATCATGCTCCATAGCATGCTTCATGCTTCATGCTATGTCATGCTATGTCATGCTATGTCATGCTATGTCATGTGTCTTCTCTTCGCTTTAAGAGAACTCGTTGGGTTTGGGTTTGCATTTTTGATGTCAACCAATTCGTTGTTCAGACTTGTTCAGCCAGCCCCGCCACATGATCAAGCACCGCCGAGGTGCGGGACGGTTCCCACCGTGCTGGCGGAAAGCGGCCGGCTTTGACCTGGCCTTAGATCGATGATCGTCTGACTCTCTCGACCGGGGCCTGCCATAGTTGGTTGGGAAATGACTTGACCTGTACCCATTCGTGGTTGACCAGCTTCTATGTTTGATATGGGCAGACCTTCTTGTGAGCCAAAACCTTTTCTTCGTGATGATCCCGCTTGTGCAGGACGTCATGCCCCTTCCACCCACCTTCATCACCCAAAACGGGAAATTGCTCGCACATAGGGGGACCTTTAAAAATCCCATTCCGTATAAACGTGAGTCGTGCCACGTTCCCAGCATGTTCCAGTTCCATGAAGACATCTGAGCGAGGATAGGCCGAGGCTTGCGCACAATATCGTACAATTAGCCCCAGAAAGTGTGCCAAACTCCTGTCCCCTTACGGTTGGTGCTCGAGGAACGGCTTTATTAGTAATGATTACTTCCCACTAATCAATAGGGGTAAGGGATCAAAAAAAATAGAAGCAAAACAAACATTCAAATGGGATCAAAATAAAAGTAAAAAGGGAATCCACAAAAATATTCCAGCCCACTGAGGATGGTTGGGGTTGAGCATCGGCTCAAAAGCCTGCAACAGAAACACATCTGACCAGGCAGACACAAAAGAACGAAAGGATAGAAATGCTGGACATTGCTGAGGGGCGCGCTATATCAACCCCCTCTGTGTGGCTTTGTCACAAATTTTTATAGTATTGAAACTATATATATAACTACTTGCAGCCTTGTTATAGCATTCACTGCGCAGAGGTGTTGGAAGCTAAGGTCGGCCCTATCATCCACCTGTGTGGCATTGCCACAGTGTTTAGAGCATAGAAGAATGGAGGGACAGCAGCAGCCACCTCAAAGGACCAAAGACAAGGACTAACACGCCAACACTCCAAAAATGTGCCAAAAAATAGGCATGCCCAGGTCTCCAGCACCCCCCAAACATATGGCCAATCAGGAACAAGCAGCAAAAACACTTTGAAAGCCTTCAAAAGTTAGATGGCTCGGTTTGGCTCCGCAAGTGCCCTGCGTGGAAGCGATCTACGTTGACAAAAAGGAAGCGCTTCACACCTGCTTCAAGATCAACAGGAGCAGACAATGACAGGATATGTGCAACAAGTTATCAAAGAGACTTAGACGACGTGCAATATGTGATCCGCAAAGTGCGATGGGCGACCCTTTACATAGTGAGTTTTCGTGGCAAACGTATTGCAAGAGTGCAGATTTCGCGGTGCTCCAGGGGGGTTGGGGGGGAGGGCGCAGCGCCTCCCCCCCAAAGCGAACCAAACGTTAAAACACAGCACCACCAAAGAAATCACTGGAAACTATGTACCCTATCGTCCTTTCAGTGAAGGGCATCTAAAAGTAAGGCAACCGAAGCCAAAAGCATTGTACGCTTGCAGGAAAACTGCGGCCAATAAGCTACAAGAGAAAGGACCGAAGACATCAAAAAGCATCAGTGAAAGAACACGGAGAAAACCATAGGAAACCCGCAGACCAGAGAACCAGGAGGGCAAAGGACCAGGAGACCACGGGACCGGACCAGGACCAAAGGACCAGGGGGCCAAAGGGCCTGTGGACCAGAGGACCAAGGGACCAAAGGACCAAGGCACCAGGGGACCAAAGGACCAGTGGACCAGTGGACTAAAGGACCAGAGGACCCGCAGACCACAGGGCCAGGAGAGCAGCAGAAGAGGCCTATCCAGGAATATTTGTTTGATACTCTTTGTATTTTTTGTTGATCATCTCTTTTTTTGTTGGATGCTCTTTTTTTGATCTAGATGCCAATCAATAGCAAAAGGACACCTATTGCAACAATATGTACCAATATGTACCAATCAATCTCAACCAAAACCAGTGCCCATGCCCATCACAATATTTGTGGGGAACGTATTGTTGGACAAACGCAACCCAACAATAGCACTCAGGCCTGATGGGGCCCAGAGCCTCTCAACTTGTCCGGTGACGAAAAAATCAATACCTCCCAAGTTTTGTACCAGCAGTTCCAATTGAACGATGCGTATTTCAATAGGGAGGCCTCCAACCAATGGGCAGACTGGTCTATTTTCCTATAATATATGTTTTCCTTCTTCCAGCGGGTCGAACTGGGAGGTCTCCCTATACGTTGATACACACCCACTTACACACCCAAATTGCTTTTGGTCCCCAAGTGAGTGGACACCCTATCCTCCAAGTTCGGCACCTCGACATGGAACAGCTGGTATACAGTAGACATGCTTTGTTCCAACAACCTTGGTGAGCTGGGGTGTGTTGGAAGAATTCTACACATGGATGATCTCCAGAAAACCATGGCCTCTCAGAAAACCATGGCTTTTCTCCCATACCACCACCTGCTGCCCAGCCGCATGCGAAGCGGCACACCTCCCACATCTCCGATCGCATCCGGGGCAGCAGTGCTGGCGGAGGTCGCAGAGTTGGGCCGCCTGGAACGGGAGTCGAACGGAGCTAGAATGAGATGGAATGGAATGTTTTGACAGTGTTTCGGGTTTAGGGTGTTTTCGGTTTGTTTTTCCAACACATATCCCAAGAAACACACGACTCATTCCAAAACCACGTGAGAGTGCCAGCTCTAGACTTGCAAAATCCGCAACACCGACGTTGTCGCGGCCCGACTGATGCGAAATACTGTCCAGCAGCGATGGCACCGCTCCCACTCTGGCCGGCGTCGCCCAAAAATGCCATGTCACCACTGAAATGGGAAGACCTTTGCAACTTTGCTCGTCAAAAAGATCAGAGAAGCATGGGGGAACCAATCCTCTAGGACCTAGGAGCAAATGATGGACTCTTACAACTCCTATCAACTCCTTGACACAATGGAAAGAAACAAACATGGCACATACGAGTACTGGACAACCCTGGAAATAGAATAAGTGAACAACCTACTACCCATAGCTTACAAGTCGCTTCGAGCAGCAAACAGTTTCATTTTCATGATTGTAGCCGAGAATCAGCTCAAATCAATTAACTTGCCCTGGCCCGCAAAAACGTTTCAACATGTTTCAACTATGTCTGTTGAAACGCAGGAATATGATCCGTACAAGGGCCAGGAGGCTTGGCTTTGCTTTGTTTAAACTGTAGCGTAGCTAAGAATTGAAGAAGCTGTGAACTTGAACCAGGATCAGGTGGCTCAGCCAAAGCATGCATCAATTTCGGTAGCCCCTGCACTCTTGACAGTGGCTACCCACAGGTAGGCTCCAAAAGAGAACTCTACAAATCATTGCCATTTCATCCTTGAAGGGTGAACTGTGGGGTGGCTGGTTACTTCCTGAGTGCCACCAAAGCAACCAAAGCCACCAGGGCATGAAACGTGGCGGCAACTGAGTGACTTGAATCTCTCTGATCCTTCCCCAAAAAGTCCTTGACCTTGGCTGCGCAGGCCTTGGTGGGCCAGTCGACCACATTCTGCAAGCATGCATTTGTCACATATTGCAGCATTGGGGTTGGCACAGTGATGACCTCAGGGATGTGCTCAAACACGACCCACAGTGTGTGTCGTGCTTGACGAGAGGATGATCCGGGACTTGCACTGATCGGACCAGTTACCAGGCCATGCCACGGGTAGCGCACGGCACCCATGCAATCACGAGTTTGCTCACCATCAGTGACGTTGATAGACCAAAGTGGGCCATGAACATATCCTGGAGGCAAAGGAAGAGTCAGTTGCACATAGTCATTGTCTCGATTTTTCCAAAAGAACTTCTTGTCTGCTGGGATTTCCTCGGGAGCGTGCACAGTGTACACTGCGTCAGGCAGCTGAACTATCATGCCCTTGTTTGGTGCGGCGGAGTACATGACCATGTGCAACTCTCAAACGTGCCATTTTGTGGAGTGCCTGCATGATTTGTGGTAGCCTCCGTCCGTGTCGTCATTTTGCTTTTGAGTACACCACTTGTTTGGATTCAGGCGGTCTCCGTGATGATCTTGAAGCAAAATGCCTGCAAGATTCCAAAACTCCAAGGAATCTGGGAAATCCTCCGGGAAGTAGTTGGCAAACCTGGTCCACTTGAAGTGTTCAGGAAAGGTCCCGAATCGATTCGGAACCGAACTTTCGGAACCGAAAGTCAGCGACTGTCAAGAACCGAATTTTTTCAGGAACCGAATGTAAACAACCGTCAATTTTCCAAACACAACCGAACCGAAAAGAAAAACGAACCGTTCCGCTCTGTTCCGCTGTGACGTTTTTTCAGACTGTCCAAAGTCTTGAGTTTCAGAGCAGCAGTCCCCCACTGGAATGTCCACACAGCATGTCACTGGCCGGGCCCGCTTCACGCGCATTGATAAAATGCTTTCCTTTCCTTTTCCTTTTCCTTTTCCTTTTCCTTTCCTTTTCATTGCCTTCCTTTCCAATATGCTTCTTAGACTGCATGGAAAAGGCATATTCACAAATTGCATTCCTACCTGTCCATTTCCAGTTCCTTTTCCTTTCCTTTGCTTTCCCTGACATTGTCCTTTCCTTGTCCTTTTCCCTTCCTTTCCTTTCCAATATGCTTTTTAGACTGCCAAGATAAACATATTCACAATTTGCAACCTTACCTGTCCTTTTCCTTTTCTTTTTTTGTCCATTGCTTTGCTTTCCTTTCCTTCCTTTTCCTTTTCTTGGCTTTCCTTTGGCCTGGAAAAAGCATACTCACAAATTGCATTCCTTCCCCTTGCTTTTCCTTTTCTATGCCCTTTCTTTGCTTTCCCTTCCTTTTCTTTCCTTTCCTTTCCTTTCCTTAAACTAGTTATATACGTTCCTTTCCTTTCCTTTGCTTTTGCTTTCCATGCTCCCTTTTTCTCCTGTCCTGTTCTGTCCTGTCCTGTCTTGTCTATAGTCTATAGACTAGTCCTGTCTTGTCTCTTTATCATTGCCTTTCTTTTCTTTACCCCACTCCGAAACTTATACCTCACAGAACCGAAACGAACTGTGAACCGAACCGAAAGTCCATGAAAAAATACTCTTACGACCAAACCAAACTGAACCGATTCGAAGTTTCAATTAAACATTCAAACCGATTCCAACCGAACCGAAACCTTACTGAGTGTTCCGAGAAGGGTTCGCTGATGGTACTGGTGGGAGCCGCATCCATCGCCGTGATTGGCAACGTCGAAAAGCTCCACAGGAACCACCATGAGCGCAAAAACAGCTGCTTGGGATCGCGCTTGGATCGACTTCAAGCGATAAGCGATGGTCCAACTGCAAGCTTCTCTCCGTGTTCGGTGGTGTCTCCCAGTGCCCCTCAGAATTCTGCACACCAATCTGGTTCACATCAAGCACCGTTCCACAGATCAACTTCAAGAAGGCCCGAAGGCTTGTTCTCTCGAGGTGCCAGCTGGACGCCATTCCAAGACGCCTGAGATCACCCATTCTTCGGACACCGCCACAGCGCAACTCTTCAGATCTGGTCGCACGATGACATTGCTTCTTCCCGAATGCCAATCTGGCACCTCCTTCGAGGTAGCAAGCAGGAAAACGGCTCTTTCGAGGTTGCTCCACTAAACCAATCATGCAGAAAGCAGAAAGCCCTCTGCTTGAAGCGACACGTTTATGCTGAACGGTGGCATCCTCAGCAGGAAGCTGTGGCAATGCAGCTGCACCCAAAACGCCCAAGCAAACCGAAACATCGCGACGAGCCTAGATGAGCTTAGAGTCTACAGTCGCAGTACAACGACTTCCTTGATTGGTCCTTAGTGTTTCTCTTGACTTGAGCCTTGCAGTCAGCATCAGTCAGCTGCCAGTACGACCACGCTCTTTCCGTTCGGGCTCAACATGCCTTGTGAAAGGATGAACCCAGAACCCTTTTGATCAAGTCACCTTGAAAATCGGCTGCATGCATCAAACCCCCGAACACATTAATATAATTCATTATAAAATTAATAGTTACAATAAACATACTCTATATGTCAAGTTGCACCCATCTTGCAGAAGGTCATATCCAAACGTCTTTCTGGCTGCTAAGCCCACTAAGCCCCAGTTCTCCCGGTCCTGCCTTTTGCCCTTTTTGGCGCCCTGCGATGCAAGAGCATCGAAAACCATTGGACAATGAGATGTTCATCCAGCTTGTTGGCTTGATGTCTCGGCTCAAGTCTGCATTTAAAAACCCATGAGTCTCAAAAATGTACGTCAAACGCACTGGCGCTAAGACCTATACAAACCTGCCCACAAGAGTCTTGAACATCCAAAATCATCTGATCCGTACGGAGATAATTACTTTGTGCCGACATGTGCCAACAGGTCCATGTCTCTTTACATGTCAACAAATGTCTCCTTCATTTTTGGTCTCCTTCCCACCTTTCTTTCTCACTCGACTCGAACAAGCAAGGAGAACAAAAAGGAGAACATGTCCATCCCAAAAAGGCCCGGTGGGCGTCATCGTCGCTCTCCGACTCGTCCAGGAAGTCTTGAAAACTGGACATCTCCGCTCCGCTCCTGAGACGAAGACCGACCGACGTCCCGGTCGACGTCCCGATACGTCGGTCGGTCGACGTCGGTGGATGCCAATGGCGACATCGAAAGGTGCGGGAAAGGCAGAAGAGCCGTTTGGGCGCGTGAAAAGTGATGTGTGTGTGCTTTTTTTCTTCAAAGGCGGAAGAACAAAGGCAGAACATGGAAAAACTGTGGCCAATCAACGAGTTGAACCTGCTCAGGTGGATTGGGCTGGTCCTTTTCAATCCAAGCACCAGCTTGGCCTTCGAAGTCACAAAGACCGTGTCAGGCCAGCAGCTCGGCATTTTCTGTCGGGCCGAACATGGAACTGCTCTACCATCCGAGCGTCCGAACATGAATCCCAAAATGGTGGTTGACCGGCGACCGGACGACAAGGGGTGAAGGAACTGGACCTGACTAGCTGAACATCCTGAACTTCTCCCCAACGACAAGCTGGACCTGCCCAACTGTGGCTTCTCTTCAAACCTTGGCCTTCCCAATCCGATGACCCAAGAGTCCTTATCCGCGCTGATCGCCAAGACAACTCATCCTAAGACCCGCTGCTGGTCAATCCGATCAAAGCCATGAAGAAGACCACACAAGTGACCTCCCAAAGAACATGGGTTTTTAGAATTGGACTAATTATCAATAGAACGTCCAACAAAATATGATGTTTTAACCCATATCCTGTGCCTTCTTCAAGCAAACCGAGTCCGTTTTGGCCCATATTCGAGTTTTGAGAAAGTCATCACGTTGCAAGGTGATTGCCTGGGCAACCTGTTGCGACGTGCTCTGGTAGGGTCCGACCGAACCACTGGTTTCAACGAGCAGGGTCATAGTCGGGTGTCATAGGGTCATGCCGAAGGCATTAAAGATCTATACTTTCTGATTCTAAGAGCCAAAAGCAGGTGCCGACTCTGTGACGTGACTGTCCCTGTTGAAGATTCGCATGTTTTCATAGCCGGAAGTTCCAACGGTGTCACGGTGTCGCATTTCATGGCGACACGGAAATGCGACACCGTGACACCAAAAGACCATGTACCCGACTTCACGAGGCTCTGCTTTGCGAAGGGTCAAATGAAACACTCGGCTCACTAGGCTCTCGGGCGACAAAAGCGCTCCCAGCAAAAACACCGGCACAGTCTCGAGGTTCAAAGGCAGCAAATGGTGGCGGACGTTGGGACATGTAAGCACCATTGATGAATGGGTATGAATAGGACGTGTCGCACTTTCTTCGGAGAACATCAACATGCTGAACATCAACGATTCATCATCTATCTCTCATCATCTTTGCATCTGGATGTAGACTTGTCATGTTTATGCTTTTGATGTACGAACTGCCCTTGCCCTTTCCGAGACTTATATGCTGATGTCCCCTTCACAGGCTTAGTCATCATATCGGACGTCAGTGGCCCCCCAAAAACCATCCTTCGATCGCTATGAACCGCGAACGGAATGCCACGAACGGAAGGGTCATTTGGTCTGAGAATGCGACCGCCCAGATTTTCTGGCAGAAAACACAGTAAACATGAAGGTTGTTCAATTGGGCTTGTTGAATCTTCTTTCGTGGGGTGAAAAGAAACAAACAACACTTCTGCCAGCATTGGGATGGTTTCAGGGGTCAATACAGTCTCGTGGAGTCTTGACATCTCCAAATGGAAGACGATCCTTTTTGCACACAATAGCTACCTCACTGCGGTCAGCAGCTATTCACTCCTGGCGACGGTTGTGCAGCTCATGCGCGAGAGCTGTGAAGCTGTGAAAGTAGATGGCCAAATGATGCCAAGACCATCCAATGAACAATTTGAGGTGTCCCTGTAGTTGCTTCTTTTCAAGTTCCAGTTTTATGGGTCGGTATGCAACACATGATGCAACGATGCCATCGGCTGGCAAGTATCTTACTTGACTTTTGCGAGACGTCTAATGATGCGTCCACGATTGAATTTGGTAAATCAACCTGTGCCTATGAGACACCCATCCCGGATTGTGTCATACAATCGCTTCCTTGAACCGCAAATCCTGGGGGGCCCGTTCCGGGCTGGTGTGAGAAGAGGCAAATGGACCGAACATGTTCTCGCTCTGGCCATGACCATTTTTAACGACCATTTCTTTGAAGGGGTAGGCGCACACAGAGATATTCAAAACAAAACTTTGGAGGTGGCTGCAGACCGGGGGTGGTGGTTTAGAGTAGTTGGCGTAGTTAGGTGTCGATGGCGTCGCCTACGGGAGGGCCACAAGATCGCCACGCCCATGGCAGAAAAAAAGAACATGTGAAGTGAATGATTGATTGATGCCCAAACCACTATGGTTTATTGCTCAGAAGCAAGCCTGATCCGGGCACTTGACAGCTTTCTACTCATACTCTAACAAAAACATCTGTTCCTCACCTGGTCGTCCCCAAGACGCACCGTTGGCAAGCGGCGTTTGGTCATTCTGGATGAACAAGTCAGGCTAATCTGCTAAATTGCTAAATATGTTTGACCTATGTACCCCATTGTACCCCTAAAATGGACCTGAACGTGGACATCTAACAGTTGGCGGGGTGTGTTCCAAGTTCCAAGGTTTCAACTGTCATGTTTTCATATATTTATATATATTGTTATATATACATTCATATATATATATATATATATGATCTATATTATTTTATAATTCACAGTAGATGTAGATCTGTATGTTACGTGAATCACAGTGGGTGAACATGGGTGAACTAATTGTGTTTTTGCAGACCGTTGACCACAATTCCCATCGGCTGCACATCTCGTGTACGCGAGGAATAAACAAAACATCCGAAAACCTCCGATGGTCACCGCAGCACAGCTGGACACCAGGGACACCGCACAGGGCTTTTCTTTGGGCTTCATCGTCTTTGGCAGTTCAGTGCTACTGTTGATGGACACACTGTCACCCGGATAGAAGTAGAAGCTAAGACACCAAGGTGTCCCAGAGGCTAAAGAATTGTCCATCAACTGTTGGGAAGCCTCAAGCAGTGTCTCCACTTGTGGCTGTTTGCAACTTTGGAGGAGGCTTCCCACACCGCGGATGAAGAATTTTTTATGGAAGCAGGGTGCAGGGTGAGGCAATGAACTACAGTAAGGATTAGCATGTGGGACAAACGAAGCGTCAGCACAGCTCTGTTGAATATTGATCCTCAACGGCACCGATGGATTCCTACGCCCCACCCTGCAAACGACTTTTGCTTAGCTAAAGAACGGCTTGTTCATTTGGAAATGCTGCTCAAATGCATCACTTATAGGACAATCACTGGGAGCTGGAGCTGGCGGCATCCCTTGGCGATTGTTGGGCACCCTTCATGCAGCATCACTGCATGTCATCACTGCGGAGGTATGGTTTGTGTCTAAAATCCTCGACTGGCAGTGACGTGTTACACGAAAAACCTCAAACCATGTTGTGTCAGAGTATGTCAGAGTCATAGTTGGAAACCACTCCCGTGGCTCGGGGAGTATGGTCCACGTGGTAGTGATCACATCAAAGAATTCGTGGATATGCTGGTGCCCGTTTTGCTGGCGGCGAGATCTGGGATAATACTCATGTATAGTCCTCCGGTCTGCAAATCATGCCTTTGTTATGCCTTATTTCGTCTGAAAACAATGGGTCTCTCGATACGATAGTAGGATGACAAAGATTTGTGGACTTTAGCCACAGATCCCGTTGTGCAGCCTTTCGATTCCGTCTGAAGCAAAAAGGCAGGAACTGCAGAACCAAAGATCACAAAATCCCAAAGTCCATGATATTCCATGGAATAGTTTTATTGGCAAGCACTTGGTGTAGTTGCGTTTTCGGACAGCACTTTTGGACACAGCCAAGTACTGTTAGCTTCATCAAGTCCTACCATTATAGGGAGGTGAATCAAGAGTATGTGTGCAAGTCTGTGGACGCTAACATCATCAAGTGTTTTGTCTCTTCTTAGCGTCCAGCCATCTCAGTCCAACAGTCCCCATCTCGCGTGAGGCGCACGAGATAAGTCAACCTCGGCGAACAGCGGTCGCTGGAAGAAGCCTCCAACTGCCACCGCGGCACTTGGTGGATCCATAGTCCTTGGGCCTTGCGTTCTCCTCCCAGCTTTCAAAGCGCTTGTCAAAGAGGATGCCCATCTGCAGGTGTTGTTTTCGTAAGGCGTTCTACGGCACCAACCACACAGGATGGGCGTTCAACGGGCTTAGTGGAGAGAGTTGGAGCCCAATGATGTCCTTTTGTACCAGGGTACCATATACCTATTGTATTCTACTAATTCTATGATCCTCTTATATTGCTTGTTTTGGATGTAACCTATTCATCCACCAATTCTCAGGCACCCAGCTTTGGAGCTTTGGACCGACGGCGAACCGAAGGAGCGCCGACGGCGTTGGGGCGGTCCAAACCGATGGACACATCCTGCTCTGTGCAGTGATGTCCAGTCTTCCAGTCATGGTGCAATCACCATGACGAAGTGGAATCGATTCCAAACCTCTCACAATAGATCCGAAGAATCCAAAGCTCTCACAGTTGGGAAACATCTTTGGGTCTCAACCCCTTGGAAGAAAAAGGTGAGGTTTTAGATCAGCGAAGAGATCCACCCATCGATCTTCTTCGTGCCTGTTCCAAGGGAACACCAGAGGTTTCAGGTAGCCATAAACCCAAAGAGAGCGCAACGACACAGAAGAAGCCGAAAATGAGGAAGGTGCCGAAGCCAATGGTGGACCTTGGGCCGTTGCTGCTCATGTCTTCGTAAAACGACAGAACATGACAGAACAATTCCCTTAATCATCTCTTATTCATCTGTTCTATCTATTTTGGGCTCACGGGCTCACTATATTACGATGGATGAGAAAATAGACTGAAGAACTAAGGTCCCATCACACAGCTTTTGGACGATGGTTGATCACCGTGGCTGGTATCTCCAGTCAAAGCGCGAACCAACCCGCGCTGACCGCACCAACCAGACCAATACAAGTCACAGCCCAATGGTCTGGATGTCAAGGGAACGAAAGGAAGATCCCTTCGTTGGTCTTTAATCTGTCAGGGTGTCAAAGAATCCATGTTGGGATCCATTTGCTTCAAGACATGGCTGGCGCCTCCCCA
Organism: Durusdinium trenchii; assembly: GCA_963970005.1. Taxonomy (NCBI): domain Eukaryota; class Dinophyceae; order Suessiales; family Symbiodiniaceae; genus Durusdinium; species Durusdinium trenchii. The sequence continues at coordinate 201,930 of CAXAMN010026606.1, forward strand.
CTCTGAGAAGACGGAGAACGTGGAAAAAATGTGAGGCAAAGCGCGTGGGGTGTTCGGGCGGTCCTGGCGGGTGCGTGGCACCCGGCCACCCTGGTGGGTTCACCTCCTGAGTAGAACATGTCTATTCGATTCATGTTCAGTGGTCATGCGGAATCCCTAGTTTTTGACCCATGGCCATGGGCATCCATTGGGCCATAGGTCTCTCGTAGTTCCAAACCTCACACTGTCCTTTGCACGGGACTAGTTTTTCAAAAAACATACTCGATAGATTGTGCAAACACTTGTCGAATGGGGTGTCGCTTTGAAGCCCTAGATGTTCATCGTTGCGGTCTCCACCATCAGGCCCAGGAGCAGCAAGACAGGAGTGAATTGGGCGATCAGAAAGTTGCCGGTCCAATTTGTCCTTGGAGTGCCCGCTTGCTGCGTCTAGTGCCAATTGCACCCCGAATCAGCCTTCCACTTGTCATGTCTGAGAATCAGTCCTGACCACTGTCAAGGGTCTGACGGGTATGAGGGGTTTGCTTATTTGAGACGAACCCAAATCAACCCGAATTCAACCCAAATCAACACGACGACTATCGACGACTTTTTGACAGCGAGGTAATGTTGGCCGGGCAGTCTGTAGACACGGGCAAGTATCGAGTCATCGGGGAGTCATGAGCGGCCCGTACATGGCAAACAACATCCCCCCTGTCATGCATTATTCATGTATTTACAGCCCTGCTCGAAAAAGGATGAAAAAGGATTCGATTGGCTGCCGCTAAACAATATCGACCGTTTCATTCGGATGATGGGACAGTGAAAACATGTCATCATTGAAGCGGGATTACTTGAGGCAATTCTCTGCCTGTGTGTCCAAAACAATCTTGCAAAAAAGACACAAACCAACATGTCATCCCAGCTCTCTCGCAAATTGATGCTCTCCCAGCCGAACCTCACACCGCGCTCGTCGAGTCTCAGTGTACTGACACCGACACACCGTGCTCGGTGGCGCAGGGGAAAGATCTCGGCACCTCAGCGAACACCGTGCTGAAACACCGCCCGCGCTGGAGGTTTATCCAAATCATGATAAGAAAAAGCACGCAACATTGATATCTGTATCTCCAGTTTTGCTGGTGACCAACCACAATCTACTGTGACATTTGACATTCATTTGACAATGGTCTCAACGTGCTGAATGTGTCAAACAACCTCTCATCGCCAGGGTCGAGGAGCAAAACCACCATCGATCATTCGATCAAAACACCTACACTTACACATGTCCAGGACATCCCAGCTTACAATGATACAGCGGATTTGAGCAACTTCCAAAACAGTCTCCACCAGTGACAGTTGGGTATGTGTGCAGCACGACCGGCGGGTAAAAATGCATGTTTTGACTTTACATATTATTTGTCCATGGTCCCCTGCTCCACATGAGGAATCTGGAAAAGTAATCAAAGATGTTGGATGATCTTTTTCATCCAACCTCTCGGAGATTTGTTTTTGTTGCCGCCAAAAACTGATGACTCATACTCATAGTCTCATAGTCGTCAAACGCTGGATACTGTCTTAAATACATATAGTTTTATGGAAAAAACTGCCCGTCTGCGTTATTTTGGAGGCGATGGGCCATCGCTATTAGGTCGGAGGCCGGTTAATTTAACATTTGCACCAGGCCGCAATAGACCCAAACAGCAGGACCCCAGCTGGATGCGAAGGAAGCGATGAAACTCAAGACCTCAGTCGGTGTGAAAACCAAGCGGGACGACACCATTGGTGAAAACATGTCATGTGAAAACTGGTGGAAACAAAGACCTGCCGGGTCAGTGCCACCTGCCAGGTCAGTTTCATGGTTTTGGCTCAGATTACTTCGCCTTTTGGCTCTTTTGAGATGTTCTGGAGAGTTCTGTATCCATTGGGTTCAAG
>CAXAMN010026606.1:203847-214576 GCA_963970005.1 Durusdinium trenchii
AGTCAGCACTGACTAGCTCTTTCAGCACGGTCAGTGCTGACTGAAAGCACGACGCTGTGCTAGTCCGTCCTCAATACATATATATTTTAGCACGGTTCAGTCGCCACTCCCTGTCTCACCATGGCACCATCGAGGCCATCACGATGCCCACGAAGGATGACTTCGGCGCTAAAATGTCACCATGGCCTGGGTCAGAGTCGGTCAGTCGTTTGGGACAAGGATTTGGAACCAATTTGGGGTCCCAAGAACACACCAAATTCTGTCTTTTGTGGCGTGTCTGAGAATGCTTCCAAGAGACCTTCACTTGTGGTGCAATACATTCCCAGGAATCCTTAGGGTCCGATTCGATGATTGGATCACCAAACAAGGGACCCCTGCACAATGTTTTTTGTTGGCCCAACCAGATTTTGCCAGTTACTGATCCACAGCATTCACACAAACCAAATTCGGCAAAATCGTCCATAGGATCATAGGGCCTGTAGTTCTTGAATGGCTGCAACCCTTTGGCACCGCAAAAAGGTGCGACACGGCGCAACTCTCACTTTTCCGCGGATACGTTCTTTTCCCATCTCGTTTTTTCGCGCGGCTCCGCCGAGGTTCCCAAGACCAAGGTCGAAATGGACATCCCTAAAGCGCCACAAACGAATAAGGACCGTCGGCCCGTGCACTCGATGAAGTACAAGGCTGGCAGTGTGAAGACCATGTTTACCGCATTGGCCACCCTGGGCATGGCGGATTCACACACCACATGTCAGGGATGGTTTTCCGACCTGTGCATCTGCGAATGACATATTCAATGTTTTTGTCAGGGTCGAGATGAGGGTACAAGTGTCAAAATGGTCTCTCTCTAGCGAATGCAAGGTGGTCTATGTTTGGCATGACTTCATTTCCAGGCATGTGCTGCAGCACCATCATGCTGAAATCACAACGCATCCAAGTCACCCAACGCACGCACGCGCACGCAAGGCTACAACTTGGTCATGAACCCAAGGCTCGTCTGAAAGAGATTTGCATCAAATCCCAGATTTTTGAAGATCCGCGGGCCAAAGTACATGAAGGCATTCCTAGGCGGTGAGTCGTGTACAGGGGCCAACATGCTGGATGACGTTTTGGCCCGCAAGGCAGACAAGTTGTGTTTCCAGTTTCCAACAACATCTCTAATTACTCCGGATTACTCAAAAAACTCATGTCGGACACCTCTAGTTGCAGCTTTCATGTTTACTTACCCTCATTTCTACTACCAAATTTTCAAAAAACACCCTAAGTTAATGTTCATCTCATTGCAGGTTCAGGTATCGATCCCGAGACGTTCACTCTGCTCCCTGCCAGTTTTTTCTTCGCGCACGCTGCCAGTAAGATCTTCGCTAAGGCAACCCGTGGCACCCACAGGATTTGCGTTGGAATGCTATCCGGCACTACCATGCCCGAGCTGCAGTCACACTGCACTCCAGGTCATCTCCCTGGGCACTCCAGAGAGAGTCCCACCTGGGTAGCTCTGACAATCCTACATCCTTGACAAAAGGATAGATCCTATCCATATATTGGATGTACAGCACAGGTGAAAATACCAACTATAGGCTATAGGTATATATTCGACCTATCAGTGGGCTGGGTGGGCTGTCAAGCCAGTTTGGCTCAGTCCCTTGCGCCCAAACGCACGAGTATGTATGAACATTTAATCGAAGAGATGAAGCATGCAAACCCTATAGCCTTCCAGACCTGATGCAAAATTAGTGCATTGTTGAAACTTAGTTACCCTTCCACTAGAATCACAACCAGTCATGTCACTCACGGCATGCCACGCGCACGCTGTGTTTACACATGGATTTTGTCCGGTTCCCCCCACGGCAGGGAGCGCCAAAACGCACTTTCCACCGAGGCCTCGCAAAACTGCATGGCACAGCGACATCACGTTTGGCTGATGGAAACTGTACGAGTGAAAAGGGCTTTGTAAAGGGAAAATGAAAGCCCTTCAAATCGGATGGTACTTTTTATCTTTTTATACGAATTTGATAAAAAGCTTGAGGTCTGATACATCAAAATTGTCTGTGTGATTTTGGGGTTTTGATGCTCTTCCATGCTCTTCCCAGCCATCCTTGAGGGCCCCCTACTTTGGGGACCCCTATTTAAAAACACTCGACCGGAGTGATTTTATATGCTTTTATTCGGGGTGGGTCGTGCTTTAAATGGGTGGACGCGATCATTGTCCAACAAACATGCAAGTTAAAACGGCCGCTTTCAAACCACTTCCTCTAGTCGGCTAGAAACGGGTGTTTGGTTCCGGCCGGTATGCAATCCCCTGTTCCGAAAATCCGAACTGTGCTGGACCGCTTCCACCGTTTCTTCAAACAAGTCTCATGCCGACCAATTGCTGCAACATCTGCAGACTGCAGCCGATCCCCACCAGCCGCAAGACCTTTCCACTGAAGACCTCCGCATGTAGGACACCGGCGAAAAGGACAGCAAAAACGAGACCGAGCATGAACCGCACCGAAAGAGTTTGCAACCCACACGACAGGCTAGGTGGGTTGGTTTGTTGATGTTAGTTTGGTTGATTCACTGTGCAAGTATCTGCCAAAGTCATTCAGTCCCCACTCCGCTTTCTCCAAGTGTGTCCGACAAACCCGCAACCACCTGCTTTTCTCCGTGCAAAAGGCTTGACCCAGTTCCCAGGCTCCGGTGCAGATGCACGAGTAAACCTCGATAGAGACGGGCCTCCTTCCAGGTTCCAGAGGCATGTTCACATTCCTCTTTGAATTCCACCACAATCTCCGTGAGCTCCTCACCGGGTGGTTCGCAACGCACGCAGAAAAGCACGGCACGTGTGGAACCCTGTCTTTTTTGGGGGTTCCATTCGGTTGGACCAATGGTGTGTCCCTTTTGGGGGGGAGGGCTTTTTGGATCTGCCTAAAATCAAATTGCAAGAAGAGTTCTTGAATCCTCGTGGTCATGCGGCTGCAGTTCATGGTGAGGCAATCTGTTTCAGCAAACACTATATATACAGGTTGGTGGATTCAACTCGCTTGAAAATATGAGTCAGCGGGCTCAATCATCCCAAGTATAGGGACTGTTGACGTCTAGAACGGTCCAAATAGGTCCGCATGATTTCATCTCCATGATTCGCATTTCTTTGTATATATTATATATATATATAGATACATAGATCCAACATGATCAATCCACCGATGTCTTTGAAGAAGAACTACCAATAGACCATGGCGAGTTCACGTGACGGTCTACAACACAAGCTCGACCGACGCAGCTAGACTCAACGGACCTCTTGGATGCGCTCGTCTCCGATGTCGCCCCGCAGCTTCGCGAGCGTCTCTTTGGCCTCTTGCTCACGGCCCTGCAGACATCCGTTCCGCCGGGGCCGTTCGCGTTCGCGGCTTTGTCTCGGGCAAAGTGTGGCAACCGAAAGGCTCTCGGCAAGGCCACTTGGAGAGTCCAGTCTTCTGGCCAAAACGACTAGAGGGTCTTTACAACATGTTTCAATGTCGTGGACGTTTATTTACAAAACAGATCAACCATATTTGTTCGAGGGAACCCATTATTTATGAATATATGAACAAAAGATACCAAAACTAACATCCGAATTGATCCCCTTTGGGTAGACGGTCGATGGGAGTGTTCGTCCTGCACGAGTGTTTCGAGGGTTTGTTCGTCCTGCTGCACCAGCCACCGTGGGGATCGGGGCAGAAACGGCATGCAGGACAAAATGACCAAGGCTGGCAAGGCCTGGCAAAGGTGTTCGTTGTGTTTCACGAACCATCGCGGAAAATGGGAAGTGGAGAAAACACTGTGGTTGTTGGGAGCATTGGGTTGTGGGAGAGGGTTTGTTGGTACATGTTGCCACTTGCACATACTTGCACTGTAAGAGTCTAATTGTAGGCTGGTTATTTATCATTGTTTGCTTCACACGCTGCTATGTTTGCTCCATCTGAGGTTGGGTGGTGTTGAGTCTCACCTTTCAAGATCTGCAAAAAAACAAACAACATGCAAAGGGCTTCATTAGGCCAAAACAACTGCAGCATGTGCCCAGATGTCACAAGTCACAACAAACAATAAGCGATGCCCTTTGTTACTAGAAGGTCATTCATTTTTCATTATTAGTATATTAAATTGTCTGGGCTCATGGTTTGTTTGCCTCGTTGTCCAAACCACGTTGCACCTGAAGCAGAATGGCTGTGCGCCAGCCACCATCAATGTGCACCAAGAACTCATCCAGCAAGGCTGCCACGAAAATACCTCACAACGAGGCTGTGGCAAGGATGGACCGGAAACCACTCCAAAAGTACAAGTAAACGTAGATTTAAACAAGCAGGGGGTCTTCTTTTTGGAGAATCCACTGTATACCATTAACAGTAACAGTGGATGATGATGGTTAGTGAAGGCCTTCCTCAAAAATTGTGATAAACTTTTACCGACTGTTACTGGTAATGGGCTGCCGGGCTACACCCTTAACAAAATGTAAATCAAAACAATGAGTCCATCCAAGCTGAAGTGAACAAGTTTCTCTAAAAGAGTCTTACCTAAACCATAGGACTAGGACCATACGTACGCACAAAAAAGGCACTTCACAAAATGCACGGTTTCTTTGATTCCATTCTTATAGGGGTGACCTTCTGTGAGATACCTTTCTTCACGTTTCGGAAGAAAGACACCTTTCTGCCCGCCATGTCCATCGATCCCACGATCCCGCGAGGCTTCGCGAGTGTCGCAACCACGGAAGAGGAGAGTCCGGCCTGTGGTGATCATCATGTTGTACATGGAGGTCAATGTCCCGCGCATTTCTGCAGGCGCCATCTCTGCCTCACCGGTGAAGAGGCCAATCGGACTGGGACTTCGATGAACAAACCGAATTCCTGGCTCAACAAAGCCGCCCTGGCACGGAGGAGGTTCCATAATCAGGTGGTTTGCTAGTTGCGGCAGAAGAAACAGAGTAGACTCCCGAAACTAAGGGAAAGAGGAGCTGCTCAAGGATTTCATATCAAAGCCCGCCTAGTACAAACAAAGAACATTGGCTGGAAGACTGGCTCGACCATTTCAAAACTCCGTCTTAAGCCATGATCAGCTTTTCAACAGAAGATAGTATATATCCAAAACCTATGGGTATGTCCAGGAATCCCACTAGCTTTCGGGCACCAATTTGTTACCACTTCTCTCTCCCCCCAAAATGCCTTCCAACACTCCTTCCGACCACCATGCGGGCAAAAAAGAACACTACGGACGTCGATCACCTCGTCTCTCTCAACAGCACGGACAAGGACGACGAACCGCCAGACGACGCTCGGGCTGCTGGAGGACGCCTGGTAGAGAGGCACCACATTGCTCAGGAGTCCAATGGAAGTTCCAGTGACTAAGCGCCCTAATAAGAACACCTCAGCACCGCATTTGTAGGGTTTCATGTGTTGCGAATGTGTAAAGAAAAGAACACCTTGCCTTGCCGATACCTGGTGTAATGTGTCCCTCCTTCCAAAGCTCTTGTAAGAGATGTCAGACGTGCTCCGAAAGCGATCAAATCCGCCAGGTTTCCCCAACTGGCTAGGCGCCAGGTTTCCCCAACTGGCTAGGCGCAGTCACAAGGCCATCTTTAAGCTGTCCAAGTGGCCGTCATGGAATGACTAAAGGCTTGAAGTCCGCAGCCAACCAGAAAAATTACCTGAGAAGCAAAGCACGGCGTGACGTGGCGCAGCAATCTTGTTGTGTGTGGCCCCTGAAGTGGTCTGGACATATGCGATCTGATGCATCCCGTGAGATGCTTGGTGCACAGATCTGGTGCAAGTGCACACTAGTGTGCATTCTTGAGCATCCGGTTCACAGCATGTATTATTAGAAATACTGAACAACAAACAACAATAGCGGCTATTAAAACTATGGTGTCAGAACTACATGTATCATGTTTGTTGTGTTCTTATCTTTAGGCATCTTGCCTTGGACTACTTGGACCACTGTGTGTAGCGCTACTCGCATCTTTGAGCCAGGGCGCACCACCGAGTATGATGCTGCTACGCCGGCCCAGCTCATCTAAGAAGTAACCTTGCAAAGGCCGGGATAAATCCAGCTTGGGCCTTCTCTTCAAATACATGAATGGTCCCTTTTTTGCAAATACATACTTAAATAGTATCAAATAGCATGTTATTGTTATCGCGCAATTATATTCATCACCAGCAGAGTTAACATGGCACAAACAGGAAAGTCAACCCCGAGTCAAGCACTGAGGATGATCAATGAGACCTAAACCGCCTTCAAAGCAACGTCCTCCCACGTGGACCCCCCGATGTTCCCTGTCGAGAAGGTCTTTGACATGACCGATGATATGAATGTCTCCCTCTCCAACCCCGCAATCTCCCAAAAACGACGCGAACTTCTCCAACCCCCGCCGACCTCGTTTCGGTCTCGCGAACACATCGACCGGGTCGTTCCCGGCCGTTCCGGTGGCCGAAGACCGACCGATGTCTGCCGACGAAGCGAGCAGAACGGCGTCGTCATCTCCCCATGCTGAACGGGTTCAAGTGAGCGAAACCACATGTTGCCGAACAAGGCTGGGAAGTGGTTAGAACATGCCAGAAGCGATTTACTGTACATGATTTGAACATCCTGGTCCCTAGGTCTAAGGTTCGCACCAGAAAGATCCTGCAAAAAATAACCATCTGCTCTCCAGCATGTAAAACAATCAGATTCAAAAGCCAATTGTATCTTTCGCTCTCTTTTGTCAAAGCCCTCAGTTGTTTAGAGGGCACAGCTTCCAAACCCCCTAAACAAGACAACTGCGCGACGAAACGACACGCACCGTTTTCCTTCAGTCTTGAGCCAAAGCAAGTCGGGAAACCCAAAATGAGCATCACTGACATGACAGGTCACATGGAATGCATGGTCGTCTCTGAATGCCTTTGGGATGACTGTATTCTCTCAACTCCCCCCTCGGGCAGCATTCCATACCTGGTTGCTTCTATCAATCTACCTTCATGTAGCAGAACCGACGGCAAAGTCACAGATGCATAGCTGCTTCAACATGGCTGGCCATTCTGCAGGTGTGATTACCTTTGTCAGTCCGTTGGCTATCTGTTCTGATGTTTGTGTGTACCAAACAGCATGCATATGTTCATCTTGAAGGACCTCGTGCACAGAAGTAACGTTTACACGATGCACCCGAGGTGCATGCCGCAGCTTGGCGGAATACCCTGTCTCCAAGATCTGCACCACCGCTTGGTTGTCCTGCCTATAGTTGACAGGAACCGGGCGTTGCATCAAGTGTTCTAGCATGGTTTGAACATTGAACACCTCTGTAAACATGGCAGTTGACATAGCAATCAGTTCTGCCTCTGGCGTGCTCCTTGCTACACTGGACTGTTTTCGACTGCTCCAATGCAAAGGGTATGTTGCACCACCAGTCTTGATTGCAATCATGATGCCACTTGCGCTCTTGGCACTGTGAGGGCAACCCGCAAAATCAGCATCTGTGTAAACCTCAATTGATGCCTCATGTTCATGAGCATGGTCGATCTCTCCAACCAAAACTTTGTCTCGGCTATGATGAAGATAACAGATGCATCGGTACAGCTGTCTGTCCTCAAATTTCGTCCACTGAGTGACCCTCGTTGTGAGACGGCCCACAATGAAACTGATGTCTGGCCGCGCCAAGCGTGATAGCCAGAGCGCTCGCATCAGAATTCGTGACGCCACGCCACTGAGCTCCCCTGTCTGTGACAGCTCCTGGTCCGTCATAGTGTTTTCAGGATAACTTGGAGTGCTGACCTTCTTGAGCGACTGTTGCTTTGTTCCAGTGAGCTCACAGTATGATCCAACGACTTGATCAACATATGTACGCATGTCAAATGTGATCTTTGTCTGTGAAGGACCTTTCTCAATGAAGTGTCTGCGTCCCAAAATCAAGAGACCTTTCGAGTCGATCTCTTGGAACGGCTCCATCTTCACTTTTGACGACAAGGCGCTCCAGAAGGAACCATGGCACGACCGATGACCACTTAGCGTCAAATCGTCTACATACACATTAAGTAAAAGGACATATTCATGATCTACATCACCCCCATGTTTGCTAGGATTCCATCGAAACAGGAAATTGCTGGGATGTTCCTGCATTTCAATCCCTCCAAGCGAAACAAGACATGAGGTGAGGTGATCTTGCCACCATCTTCCAGTCATTGGGTGGCCGTACAAGCTCTTGCGCAATCTGACTGCCAATCGGGCATCTTCGCCAAACCTGTTCTTCCAGTCTGGCAACCACAATTCGACCGGGATGATCACAAGTGTGAAGTCGTCCTCGTCCAACCTGCTTTGCGAGAAGGCTTGAATTGCATCACTACATGTAACCATATGTTCGGCCAACATCCCGAACCACAAGGCGATTTGCAAGGCTATGATGGCGGTTGGACTCGTTGCAGTCTCTTGAAACAAAATGATGTTTCCTTCAGAGTCACGAATCCTGTCCCCTCTATAGACGATTCTACCTTTATATTTCCACTTTGCAGGCTCTAACTCGTAGTGTTTAATACCACAGAGGGTCAACAAGTCAGCAACGTGAATTTTAATGTTGTTATTCCTGGCCCAAATTTTCCAATTGTGGAGGGTATCCACGGTATCATCATCCCATGTTTCATTCTGTCGGAGACCTCCGGCCTCGTTCTGAACAGCCTGAACGCCTTGCTCATCATTCAACCACTGACTACGAGTGAGGTTGAGAGTCACAAGTGCAGAACCAGTCACGACACAAGGTATGGAACAATAATACTTGTTGGGATAGAGGGCTTCTAGGATTATTGACGCCATTTCCGGGGTATAGTATGCAGTATGCGCTGCGTTACCACCCATGGCAGGTTCGTGTTCATGCTTCCCATCACACTTGCATTGATCAAGAAACTGGATGAGTCTGAGGTCGGTTGTGCTGACTGCCCAAGGCTTCTTTATCAGCTCACCTTTCTTCCCACGAAGGTTGAACGCACAGCCATGAAAATAAACTCGTTTCATGCAATGGCTTTTCTCGAACTCTAGCCATTGGGGATCTTGCCACAGTTCATTCTCTGCTGGCAATTCAAAGGCGACACGACCACCGTGACTCAGAACCTTATCCATGAACACTTCTGCACTACGTAGCAAAACAATGGCTTCTTTCTGTCTCTGCTTGCGTTTCCTTTGGAATGACCGTCCATGTATATGCTTATTGAGATGCTGCAATGGGCTGTGGTGCGTGCACACAATAGAAACCCACGTGTCAGCTCCTGCCATAGCATCAACCTGTCCCAGGGCCTGTGACAGGTGGTCAGGATCAGTCAAGTCCAACATGTCTCGACTAAGTCTGATGCAGTCCACATTGATGGATTCAGCAACTTGACCCAGCACAGAGTTGTTGGAGCACGCGAACTCAAACAAAACATTATCCCCTGGAAGTCTGTGAAGCCTGCGGTATCGATTTCTCATCCGACAAGTTTCTACAAACACTTCATCTAGTTCAAGGACCTTACCGATGGCTGCGTGTCCTGGTGGAATTCCGGCACTAAAAGGCAGCTCTTCAGACGGAACACCGGCAAACTCTTCGTCTACCTCTGGCAGCTCCACAACGGGTGTTGGCGGCACCGGCATGGTTGCTGGTGTTTCTGGCATGGGCACGGGTGTCTTTGCTCCCTCTTCCTTTCCAGAGGCTATGCGTTCTGCCCTGAGCAGTCCGTTGAACCTCGCCCGGCAAACTGGAGTGTGCTTACTATAAGTTGCTTCGAACCTACAGGCACGACAACCATCTGTTGCTCCAAAGCGAATGATACGTTCCAGAGTGATATATTCGTTTCGTTTCGTTTTGTTTTCAACGGCAGCATCGGAAAAGGGGATGTCAAGGGGCGCGATATCTTCCAAGGCTACATCACCGAAATTGGCCAATGCAAGATCAGCTGCGCGCTTCAATGGAAGCATTGGTTCTTTTTCCTCGACAAACAGCTCTTCAGCTGGCACGGAGATTGCATTTGCATACCCTGCCCCCCCTGTCCTTTACTTTACCGTAGTCAAGCACAAGATATATGCCCTTGTGAGATTTAGGACCTGAATCGTACCTCCAGCCTGCAAACAACCCGGGTTTTGATGAAGGGTCAAACTTTCCTCTTTGAGAAGGGTCCACATAGTAGTGAACAAGCTGTCCCAACAACAACTTCCGACCCGAGAATTCGACTCCTACGGCTAGCATGTGACGAGTCTGGTCCTTCCCAGCAGCCTTTTGACGAGCCGACAGGATGGTAGCAGCATAATCAATGGAATGAACCCACAACCCGGGCACTACATCAAACCCTGCCTGAAGGTGACACGCTCTTGCAATCTCCTGCAAAGTTCGAATGTCCCTTTCTAGAGTGGCATTATGGGGAAATCTGTTCTCTAGAGTTCCTTCAAATGCACATCCCAATTGTTTGCATGCTGCTTTTGTTTCAACGGCTTGGTCGGACTTCACCATGATGGATGGCTGCTCATAGGAGGGACCCAGAAAGGCTAGAATGTTTCCAACGACCGTGGACGTGTCTCGCTTCGCCAAAGGAAACGCTCTGAGCCATCCTGAGTACTCATCTCTAATGACCTGAACGGCATGTTCCTTTCCTGTACTTAACTTCTGAACAATCACAAAATCAGTTGCAATTCTTTCTCCAAATGTGGTTACCGGGTCTAAAGCTCCTCGGTCGGCAAGCGGATCATGCCTAAACCTACGGACACGCTTTCGATACATCCGGGACCT
>CAXAMN010026606.1:221198-255777 GCA_963970005.1 Durusdinium trenchii
CCGTGGAAGTGCTGGAAGCCGGGCGAAGAATCCAGGTGTGTGGGGGGGGGGGGGGGGGGGCAACTCCTAGTCCTAGTCGACAGCAGAAAGCCTCCAGAGACAACACCGGATGCAAGTGCTTCAGCTGCCAATCTTGGCTGCAGGTAGATAAATGATGATAAATAAAAATACATAGCCACATTCGCCATGGGCGCAGGAATCAACAGCATCAGCATCACTGCATATTCATCATTGAACGTGTTCATGAACCCGCAAAAAATGGTTTTGGTGTCGTGCTCGTGCATCCAGTCAGGATTCCGACTGATCTCACTTGCTGACTTACTACGGACGCTCGCCAGGTGTCTGGGTTTCCAGGATGCTCAATGTGTTGTTTCCCCTCCCTCGCTTCAGAAAAAGACATCAAACCATGTGAACCAGAGACCAAAACCCAGACCTCAGAGATCACACTATGTCAATCGCCAGAAAAGCTCGGATTCCCCACACGCTTGAAGCTGGCGCATTCCAGGATGGGTGCCTGATAGACCGGAGACCGGAGACTGGTTGCACAAAGGGGAAGAAGTGAAGTGAGTGGAAATTACCACCTCTCCAATCCTTCAAACGATTCATTCAAACTGGTGACTGGATAATATGTTTCCATATTGCCATGTGTCTGTACGACAATGTCTATTCCAAGGCTGCAGATTCACCAGCCAGGCCGCAGATTCATTGACTTTGTTGACTTTGTTTTCACATCTACTCTCAACGTATATTGGAGCCTCAGAACGACCCAAGTCCACGGCAAGTCTGGTTTGTTATCTAGAGCACTAGAGACCAAAATGGGGTGCCATGTTTTTGTCATGCGCAGGAGTGCAGTGTATCCTTCTGAACTTTTGGTCTTACTAGTGGAGTCTCTGAAGCAAGAAATGATTGAAACAAATAAGGTGAGGAGCATGTAAAGCACTCTGCAGGATGGCTATCAGAACTGATCAATTATCTCAAACTGTAGTTGGTTGAGAAAAGACCAACGCAACTGCAATCATCTTGGCTAATCTTTGTTGAGCTGTAGTGATTTTCAATTTTCAATGAATCAAAACTGGCACGCATCCTTATCAGGCAGTCATATAGCGGCGAGACCCTGTACCATGAAATCTCTATTTGAGGCTGCTTCCACAGCCACGCTGTGCAACCCTCGATTCCCGGAAGACACTGGGGCCCTCACAATGTAACCTCAGTGCAGCTGGTCTGGCAACAAAATGAGAACTCGTATCATTATCGCTCAAAAGTCCACACCACTGGGAAGGTCCAAGCGGAGTGGGTGAAAGGAGGCTTAATCAACTTGAGGTGCCGATTACAAAGACAACATCTTCTTCTTGCAGCTTGTAATTGCAAATACGCAGGAAAGAGTACTTGTTTTTGACGCCGAGACTTGGACCCCCAAAGAGACATATATCATTAGTGCTCAAAGACCTGCCTGGCGGTCTAGATATCGTTATATACTATTTAATGTATTCACTATGCAATTATGCAATATCGATATGTATCATATAATACTATATGATGTCACTAAATTCTATATGTTACATTAGTCATTAGTTTACAATGTTTCCAGATCACAGAGGCGCTGATGGTCTTATTGAGCAACGTGCATCTGATTGAAACCATAGAAACTCCTTCAGTGTCTCCCGTTTCGCTTTGGCACGCAATCGACGGCTGCGGCCAAGGCGCCGATGTCAAGACCAAAGAGAAATGCACCCAGTGAAGCAACCAGTGATGCAGTAGCTGCCTGAAAGGGGATCAGGAACACAGCTGTGAATCTGACTCTTGGGAGCACATGTGCTCCAATCTGACACCATCTTCCATGGTAAGAGCTCATCTTATAGGCGTCCTGGCCTGGCTGTATAATTTATGACCGAGAAAACGGATGAGCATGAATCGCTGTGCTTTAAAGCTCAAAGTTCCCTGCTCGTCTTTTTTGAGATGAACAATAGTTTGTGGATTCTTGTTCTAGCCAAGCAGATCAAAAATGATCAAAACGGTGTGTTGAAATATGACTTAGCAATCTTGACAGGGACATTCCGTGCGTCTGCATGATACTGGCATACAACAAGGCTTACCCTACAAAGATGTGGCTGTAGTATTACAAATGAGAAACCACAGTCAAACCCCTCTGAAAAAGGAGCGAAAAAAGAGGAGGGTTCTCCACCAAAGAATATAAGTTATAAGCACACCATAACTACACACCCACCTGGGACTGTTTTGGGGTTCTTGACGTGTGCAGTAGCAAGAAGCTACGTTCGGGGCTCCTGGCATCGCTACTAGGAGCGATCGGACGCTACGAACGGGGCTCCTGGCCTTACTACGAACGGAACAAGAAGCCATTTCAGTCGCCTCGAATTCGTCCGCTCAACATCGGACCGGTTTTTGGATCGGCTGCCCGGCTGGGGAGGGTGACAGTCGGCATCAGCTTCCACCGAAGCAACTTTACAACACATGGCCTACCGCATGGTTGCACTTGTGGCCGCACATGTTTATGCGTGCGTAGTCTCCGTAGACCTCTTTTTTAGCCTGCTTCTCCTGGCCTGGCCACTTGCCATGGCACGTTGAGTTTCGCACCGCAGCAGTGAAAATCCTACAGTAAGTCCTGCAGGGGTTATTCCGTTTCGGTCAGCTACTCTGTCCTGTTCTGTCATGCCACAAGCAACAAGGCTTGCTGGGTTCATGCAAGGAAGGAAAACTCCTCTCAGTCACGGAAGGGTGGATTCTCGCGAGTCCAGTACCAAATGCTGCTCAAGCAGAAAGGGATTTCCGCTTGAGCACTGAGCCGAAACCGAGAACACGCCAAGTTCCACTGTCTGTTCATTTCGATGAATATCTCTTTAAGTCCGGTGGATCAATGTGCATTGCTAGTGCCCCTTCATAGACGTCCACACATCCGACTCATCATAAAGGCTGTCTCCAAACAGACTCTGTTCCGAACGACTCGAGCTCGACGCCTCCCCCCGGTGCACCTGGGCGAAGCGAGGCTCACGGCCTCGCTTAAGCCGCAGACGCGCCCGCGCGGGTTGGAGCCTGGGTTACAGTGAGTTGGACACATGAAGGATGGGGTATTTGGATGGTTTTTTTGGGGGGGCATAAAAGGAGCTGAATTGTTCGGTCACTTTTTCATGAATTCTCCTTTGGTGGATCCAGGTGGGTTTCTGGAGTCTCCCTATTGACTCCTACTGCTTCGTGATGGTTCGTAAAGGGTGGATGTTGGCTAGAAACTATACGTCTAAGGGCTTGTGTACCACCTACCTTCCACACGGAGTAGCGAGAGTCTTCTGCCCAAAGTTGGCCGTTCCAGACCCTCCATGGATGGATCCTGGACACCCCTCACCCGCGTCCCTCAAACACCGAGGCCTCGTAGCTGACGCCCGAGTCCTCAAGATGGAACCGACGTCGGCGTCTTGGACGGTTTGGAACCGGTGCGTCAGCGCTGTGAAAACTGCGGCGCGTTTGGCCTATTAAAAATACAACCCCAAACATACCAAACTGCGCAGTTTAGGAGAGGCACAAGAGGCTACAATTCGACCACAGGGGAGCGATAGGATCCAACCATCCACATCCACAGTCTTCAACAAAACCAACGGGGCATCGATGTCATGCCAGGTCATCTTTTGGCACCCCATGACCCCGTGCGAGACAAACAAACCACAGAAAATTACAAGTTATCATAAATAGGACATATAACATAGAGGAACAAACAAAGGGTTTGGAGGGAAGATGTGTCAAACGATGCTGTGATTCTCCCTTTAATGAAATCTCTGGATCTGGCACAGTGTTTTTCAGCCCATGACCGTCTTCCCACCAACCAAACCTGTCATATTTTCTCACAAGAATCGAAAGGGATCTCACTCACCAAGTCCAGCACAGCAATCAGTAGAATCCACGCCGTCCACCGGGCTTGTCGTCACTATAGCAATTCTTTAGTAGAATCCACGCCGACTCTGTCGCCGATTTTGATGGCCCGCCCTCCAGGACATCAGGACAGCGCTGTTTCTGCTTGATTCACACATCTTCAGCCCCAGCCATAGGGCGTATTCCCCAGACATATTCCCGGTCGATCTTCGGCTTCGGGCGTCGATCGGCTTCGTCTGGCGCCTGAAGGAGTCCTCGGGCCTGGTGAGACGCCCCGGTGGCCGGTCCCCGGTCCCTGCGAAAAAGCCCGTCAGATGTTCATGTCAGCGAACGAAAGAGACGTGCCGTAACCACCTGAGGTAGAAGTAGAGGAAAGAATCCTGTTATGCTGGATATAGAATTATATAGTAACTACGCGTCCGTGGCCACGAGAAGGACAAAGCGTGCTTGAGGATAGCCAACCCTGTAAACATGAGATCGTTAGATTTAGTCGACATGCCCCCTGATTTGGTCATTCCTTGGTCTCTTTACTTTGAACGGTATACGACTCACAAAATCAGACGGTCCCGCAACACGGCCTCGCAAACAGTTTTGAGAAAAGAAAAATGATAAAAAAGGTGTCTCTGAAGTTTGTTTGGCACAGACGCCACACCTTGCGGCTTTCTTTCACATCGATGAGATTCCCCAACAAACTAACAACTACTAACACAAGACTTCCACATGTACATACTTCCCTTGCTAGCTATTGGTAGCGATGCCCTTTGTTACTACTCGCGGCTAGCACGTCCCACCGCACCCGCCGTACCAATCTTCCGGAACACAGGCGCGCGGCGTGCCCAGCGCGGGGGGAACGGCCTGCTCCATCTCCGCCAAGGCGCGTGCCTTGATGGCTCTCGAAGCTTCGGCCTCCGGTCCATACAACGGGTCAGCCGCTTCGGAGTCGGTTCTGAAAGGCACGGAGGTCGGGTTCTGGTCGGCACCAAAGAGAGATTGGTATGCCGGTCTGGTTAGTTGCCACAAAGTGAAATCAACTGAACAAACACAGCTAAACATAACTGAACTATATATACTGAACCTAACTCCATTTAACTCCTAGAGTAGCCTAGAGTGGTCCAGAGTGGCCTAGTAGACCTGAAAGATCTGGAATTCGAACTCGTGCTGATGTTTGTTCTGGGCGAGAATTCATGAGGCACCCCAAAACCACTTCCTCAAACACTGAGGACCACCCTCCCCGCTCTGCCAAATGCTCTCAGAAACCACCCCCCACCAAAGCACCTTCCTTCTTCGCAGCTCGTCCACCACCTCCTGTGTTTCAATGGCACTGCCTTTTTGAAGCTGCAGCTCCACCTTTGGCATCGAGCGGTGACTTACAATTCAGCCAGTTGCTCGGGTTGCTCATGGGTTGTAGAATGTGCACATAACTTCGAAAGGAAACCGGAGAACTTTCTCTGGGTGGCAAGACACCAGGGACAGTAGTAATGCAACTACATCCATCTTGTTTGGGCACAAGTCAGTTTCTGGTCGAACCAAGTCCATGTCCTCATATTTTTTTTCCAGAGGCTTTTCGTTTTGAAAGCATCCAAATCTGTTCACTCTGCCCGCCAGACCCTAACCATTTTTGTTTTTTCATGTTGATGTGTCGAACATGTCTGGGGATCCCTTGGTTGTGCAGATTGCGTTCTGACAAAGATTTGTGGTCTCCTCATTTGAGTTATATAAACCCATTCTGTTTTCTCCCTGGAAGCATGTACTATTCAGCATTCAGCACCTCCAGTTCTCTCCTCTGCTCTTGCATTGCCAGGTGCTGCGCGCGCATTTCCTTGGCCTCGCTAAGTTGGAGCTGTCGGGATGAAGAACTGGTCTGGAACTTTGAATTGAAGGGCCTGAAGTGAAGCGTTCTTTTCCTTTCTTTTGGTCACTATTGGTCAGAAAACAGGCTTTTGATACCTTCATCAACCAAGGAGTAATGTCGATGCACCATGATACACGCAGCAAGGTCGTTGCTGCATCCGCCCGCCATGCACGTTATCCCTGATCCCTACCGATCCGCAACACATGGAGGATTCAGAATGCTCGTTTGAGCCGGGTCGTTCTCCTCTCCCTGAAATAAACAAGAAACATGATCAGGTACAACCACTGCGGCATACTGCGGCCACTTTCGAGTGGAACAACATTGAACAACATGCAGGTTCATATGGTAATGTCATGTGATGTCTTTGTCGCAGTCTCTTCTTTCGATTGAATGCGGCCACATATAGGGAACAAAGTGACCCGAACCAAGTGGAACTTGAAGTTTGAAGGAGCTGCACAATCAACCTGGCGTTTTCTTATTTTTAATGGAACAAACAACCAGTTGATCGAGCTCACATGGAACGTTTCTCTGGGATTTCCAATATGTGCTCGTCTTCACCGTTGGGCAGTCCCGCGTGGTGTTCACCCAATTGCCGTGCGAAAGTGTGCTGATCAGAATGGCAGCCTCAAAGGCTGTCACCTACCACAACTCCCCCCAAAAGGCACTGTGGGCATCAACGCAAAAGATTTCGGTTTGTTGGAGCCACATGGAACCACTCCTTTCGTCCCGGTCAGTCTTGGCCACAGAAAAAACACCACCCAATGCCCGACCCCGAACTATAGCTTTGTCAGTCGAGGAAAGGTCAAACAATTCTACTGGGGTCAAATACAGTTTATATAACTTTCAAATCCGAGTCTTCAAAGACCTGGATTTCACCATTATCCACCTGTTTGTACCTGAAGATACCAGAAGCCATCTTCATGTTTTATCTGCGCCATTGCCGTCTCGGACCCTCAGCCCCTCTCCTTTTTCCAACTGGATGCCTGCTAGCTGAATCAGGTGGGTAGGTAACTTGTCTCAACGGTCACGATTGTCGAGTTCGCAGGATCTGTCCGGCCAGGCACTTGTTTCCAACAGCTTCTTGTTACTACTAGTAAGGCACTTGTTACTAGTAGCGATGCACTTGTTACTAGTAGCTTCTTTTTACTACTAGTAAGACTAGTAAGGCACTTGTTACTAGTAGCGTGGCACTTGTTACTAGTTCGGTAAGTAACTGGTCCGAAAACAGTACAGTAGTACTTCACGTCCTGCCATCTGGGACCGCCGTCATGCCATCTGGGACTTGTTTGTGTTTCTGCGGTTGATGAAGGTTGATTCCAATCCAAAAATATAGACTGTAGTCACTGTAGTCCTCGAAGCTGGAAAGCACTGATGTTCTTCATCACGGACTGGGTCATGCGGTGGCTCCCAAACACGCCTCCGCAACGCGGAAAAAGAATCAGGGCCTCCGAAGCATCTGCGGCGTAGATCGCCTGGCAGTGTCGACGAGATCACCCAGGCAATTGCCTTGGACGGACTCTCATTGATTCTACTTGGGGTTGGGAGGTCCAACGCATTTTTTCGCAAACAAAAAGACATCTTAGATAGTCTCACCGTCCGTGTTCCTCATAATTGGTCCAGTCCGTCACATCGTCATATAGCTACAAGTGGATATGCCCAGTTGCTACGGGGAGCCCATCCACTCACTGGTGCAACGTCTTTGCTACTCACGTCTGTGCCCGGTGACTGTACCTGACTTGTCCAGAAACCTCCAAACAACGCGAACCGGAAGAAACACCATTTCATCTGAACACCGACCAGCTCGAGAGCAAGGCTTGAAAAGCAGCCAGGCGTTCAGCGGGACTCTAAGGGTTCATTAGAGCTGGAGCTTGAGTCAATGAATTACTTCGAAGAACTCGTGGCAAACCTTGCATTGCTCTTTCACCCCAGAAACTCACAGCCTTGTACGCCTTCATTTTTGCCTGAAGAGGAGGCTCCGCGACAGGTCGACAAGGTGCTGCTCGCCTGCCTCACTTTTTTCTGCCAAATCTCCTGAACATATACTGCCTGCATCATGGGTGAGCGGCTCTGCTGGAGCAATGCTCAGTCAGATCTTCAGGAATGGTGTGAACACCTGCCGTGCTGGAGACGTTTATGCTCCTTCTTCCATGGGTGTTCAATTATTTGAGACACTGCGCGTGCAGTGTGTGATTTAGGACCTCCACAAAAAATGCACCACCATGCCACTCGTTGAAATCCAACCACTCTTGAATTTACATGAATCGAGTGATTTCATGTGTGATAACTGCTAGCTAAATGTTCAAAAAACACCGGAACACTTGTCATGCCGTCCACCTCCAGCCGAGTTTCGGAGAAATAGTACATGGATTCTAAACAAAACATAAATAAACCATAATAAACCATATATATAATTATATATATATATTATATAACACTTGTTGGAGCCCTATTAAAACCTCCATGTAGGATCTCAGAAGAAAATGATCCTACTCCTACTGTATGAGGTCTTGTCGCTTTGTTTTGCTCAGCAGTTGCCGCCGTCCCGCGGCAAGGAGAAATGCTGGGGCCAATTCTCTGAACATGACCCGCTGGCAGAAAATGAATCTCCATGTTATTGGATTGGGTTTTCCCAAGGAACCACAAAGAATTAATGATTCACAAACAGGATGTCTGCCTGAGAACCAATGCCATTCTGTTTCATAGACTCGACCCAAGCCAACGATTTTTGCTCAAGCTGATTCACAGGCTCCACCTGCTAATTATCAGCCTCTTCCTGGCACTTGAGAGGGCATCTGACAATCCGATTAGCGCCAAAACCACAAAACTGGCCAATCATGGTCAATCCCATCAGACTAATTGCCCCTGAGCTCAGGCTCAAGAAACTTCAACGTGGACGTGAGGGATGGTCAAAATTGATTGTACTCTTCCCCAAAAGGACATGAGATGGATCGTGGCCACTACGGTGCGAGTACCGGGGACGATGGTGCCGCATGGCGGATGCTCATTTAACCCGATGGCGATGTTCCTCATTTAACATGGCCGTCCCTCGTGTCTCTGAAGACTCGCATCACTGCACCTTCATCACAATCGACTTGCCTCTGAAAATTGAACAGGTGATTAATGGTGAGTAGGTCTGTGGGGGCTGCGATGAGCTGTGACAGGTTAGTGTTCATCGACCGAAGGGCTGACCGCCTGTTTATAGTAATAAGCCTGTCAAGTATAGATATTTCATGATATTTCCAGATTTCGAGTGGGAATTCGAAGTCGGACACTTACCAAAAGGTTGGAGCTACAATATTCAAGCATCTCTTCCTGGTTAGAAGTCTAATGCAATGGTTTGGGATTCTGCAACAACTCCGCAGAACCTGGCACAGCGTTCAGAGTAGACTGCGGAATGACTTCAGGTGCAGGAGCTCGCCAAGTTTACCATGCATTCAAATTCGTTGAGATGGTCTGAGTCTGTTCATGGCATATTCGGAACGCGAAAAACAACATCCAGAACCAGAACAGCCATGACCTTTCTCGGCCAACGAACTGGCACAGTCCCTCATGTCAAACACATGAAGGTGATTGAATCACAGTGGTTGAGCTTGCTCACCCTGACAGCCAACAGCTCCCACATGCTTCAACCCTCAGTGTTCACAGGCTCTTCAGCGCTTTTTCATCCTTTCGGTTTCATCCTCTGCTGTGCTCGCGTTCGACATCGCTCCAGTGGTCGCTCGCTCGCTCGCTCTCCACGTCCGAAGGTCGCGGCGATCAACGCCGAAAACTCCTGGCCGTGGATAGAGTGCCCAGCGCATCGGTGAGGCCCCTGATTTTCAGGGTCCGAAGATCGACTCATGGACACAGTTGGAGCTTGAGTTGTTTTTGTTGGGACTCCGAAATAGAGATTGCGGCAGTGGCCCGCGGCCCAAAGGAGGGCCGAAATGATTTGGATTGGTGCCTTTTGTCCTTAGCTGCCTTAGCTTCCCATCTTGGTCTTTCCAACATCCGCAAGCCACCACATCATATCGGGCTAAAAGAGTCTGTCGTCTGAAAGGGAGGGAACCTTGCTTTCAAGAGGGGTCCCAGTCTGGAACTTTCTTCCTGACCAACTTGGAGGATTTGAGCTACCAAAAGGCACTCTTGCTCGCTGTTGTGTTCATGGGAAAAAGGCAATCGAGGTTCCACTTGGCACGAGATCCAGTAAGATCAGATCCGAATCATCATCCCCCCAAAAAGAAAGAGATGAAACATGTCCCGCATGCAGAGACGATCATTATGTTGTCATCTATCTTCCAACGATGGTGTCTTGATGGGTGTCTTGTTTCGCGTATGTCGCGTTCTTTTCTGCGTGCGATGCATGCTTAAGCATGCTTATAAGCATGCCAGGCAGCCAACCCAATGTTCGACATTTGGACGCAGCCTTCTTCAACGGTCTCGCACTACGACTCAATGAGGCTTTTCGTGTCGACCCCCGTCTGCCTGCGGGGGGATCGACCCATTGGAGACCTCTCCTGGTACATTTGCTGGTTTGGTTGTCCCTTTTCTTCGTTTCCCGGACGACCTCACCCAAACGCCGACCTGGGTTGAACCCTCAAAAAAAGGTGCTCCCTCCTCCCAAACAAAAGGAGGGGTCCAAAAACTCGTGGCGTTCCGTTTCATGGTGACATGATGAAACAGGAAGTCCTCGTGCTCCAAGGCATTGGTGCGAGCTGGAAACTCGTGGCCATAAGCTCTCTGCCATGACCGGATCGCCTAAGTGGTGGGGTTTTGAGGACCCGGCCACAGCAACGAACAAAGAAAGAAAGAGACAGGGAGAGACCAAAGCGTATTCGTTTCTTCACAGTATACTCTAAAAGTGTATACATGTCATTTTTGCTGACGGATTCTTTGTCAGAATGAGACAGAACCCTTCAATTTTATGGATGATGATTCGATCCAAAGTTCCCTGCCAACGAACAGTACCCCAGAAAAAGCTGCAAGTTCCAAATGATGTACACAACCAAACTTAGTTCGTGACTTACAAAAAAACAAAACAAATAAGTTCAAAGAAGCTGAGACCTTCAAACATATTAGTGGTGACTTGTGACCTCCGAAGCAGAACAAATACAAATACGAAGATGTCCACTCGAAGCAGGACTGAGGGGCCATCATGGGCCCATAGGTACAGACGCCTCACCGGGCCCCATTAGTCGCCATGCTCCACCCAAAAAAAACATTGTTAGGTGCTCTATGCTTTTACTTGACCACTTCGTTTCGCCCTTTCTCCGGAGGCACTTCGTTCATGGAATCCTCCAGCAGCACGTGCGATCTTGCAGTGGCAGGGGAAGATGCGCCACTGGCAGCGCTTGACCTGAAAGAACTTGGTGTTTCCGGGGACGTTTGGATCCTTCGGCTAGCTTGGTCACCCCATGTCACCCCTTTCACGCGGAAAAAACCGGGAGCACCACGGGTGTTCCAACGTCCGGACGTGTGGACGCCGCTGTGTCCCGCGGTGTCCGGTCGCGGTGTTCCTTCGCCCGGGTCGATGTGGTGAGGCGAAACGGTCCGCTGGGCGCCTTAAGATCTGCACCGTCGATGTCGCAATCAGTGCGACGGTACATTCCGGAGCATTAGTCGATGTGGAAAAATAGACCAACATGAGAAAGCTGAGAGGATTCGTGCCGGGGCCGCAAGGTCATGAGTGACCTTGGGCAGGGAAGCACACTTTTTCACTGCTAAAACAGATCAAGAGAAATAACATGAAATAACTTCGGCCATGACTCAAACCTTGGCCACTCTCTGTGTTGAGGAACATTGAAATGCTATAAGCTGTCTCTATATCATGGTGCCAAAGCCCCACTCGCCAAAGAGCCAGTTCCAATTCTGATCAAGGCACGAATCGCTGATCCGAAAGTGTGCCAGTTCTGATAGGCTGATAGGACCCCTGGGTGCAGAAAAGGCTTACAATGTTTTTCTGTTTTTTTTTGTTTTTTGAGCGCGTCCCCCACTGCTTTCCCCATGACTCAGTTCCTCAAGCCTCTAAAAACACTGCGCAAATTCCACCCCGAACGGTCCACAACAAAAACACCTTGTTTTTTGTCACGTGGTCATTGAGGAGATGGAAATGGAGGAAGGTGCGGAAGTCGGCGTGGTTCATACTGTAACATATATTTAAAAGGCCTCAAAGAGGAGACGTTGAATATCATGCAACCTGACAATCCTTTGCCTCAGACTCTTACAATTCCATCGTGTGCTTCTTTAACACACAGCCTTAACACGTTCGGGAGTGCCTTAAACCTGTACATGTGGCATAATACGGTAACTAGAAAGGACCAGGGACACCCAACATGAGGGTCCTTCCCGGTTTGATCAAAAAACCCCTCCAGACCTCATGTCAAACAGCCTCTCAAACAGCCTCTCGTCGCCCGTTTGGTTCAACAGGTGAGGTCCCATGGCTCAAGGGACAAGAACCTTTAGATTTTACCATCACTACTAGCTTCTTGCTACTATTAGCGATGCCAATTGTTACTAATAGGGAAGGTCCCATGGCTCTGTTCCGCCTCCCAATGGCGCCTCTTCGGCTCTGTCTCTCCGCTCATCATGGTGCCGTTGCGAGAGGGCGGGCGCGCGGGGCGAGTGGAGGTCGAGTCTGCAGCGAAGCTTTGAGCCCAAACAAAGCTTCAGCACAGGCAAATCCGCCCGCACCGAAGGTGCCGAGGCGTTTTATGAGGCTCGCGTTATACCGCAAGTACCGCAAGTAGTACAAATAGCTTTAGCTAGGGGGGGGGGGCCATTTTCGCTCTAGAATCCTGTGTTTTTGGACTTTTTTGAACCGGCTTAAAGTGCTGGAAGATAAATTCGTGCTAACTTGAAGCGTCTTGTGATGCAAGAAATGCAAGTTTCTGCTTGGCATCATCTGCATCATCTGAGCGGTACATTGAGCGGTACATAGCTCTAGAAGTCACTATCTAACGGACGTGTCTGCGAGATAGGTACTTGAACGTCGTAAACATGGCCGAACGGGACTGGAATACATAGCTTTAGAAGTGATATTTGGCTACAGAAGCAGAGATAGGCAGAGATCACGTCCAGGAACGGTAACATTTTCGTACGAGCAGAGCGTGCATATGATCGAACATAGCCCCAGAAGTCACTATCTCAAGCACGCTTCTTCGAGATAGGGACTTCAACGTCGTAAACATGGCCCAACGAGGGCTGAAAAAGGGACTGGAAAAGCCTGCAAAGTCACGATCAAAGTCACTATCCTCGAGATAGGGACTTGAACGTCCGGGTACATGGCTGGTCAGGAGCAGAGCTAAGGAAAGATAAGGTGGTCAGGAGCGGAGATAAGGAAAGATAAGGTCCAGGAATGGTAACATTATCTCACGAGCATAGCTCCCATATGGTCGAACATAAGCCGAGAAGTCACTATCTCAAGTATGCTTCCCCGAGATAGGTACTTGAACGTCGTAAACATGGCCCAACGAAGGCTCAAAAGAGAATGGAAGGAGTGAAGATATTGCCTAACATAGCCTCAGAAGTCACTATCTCAAGCACGCTTCTTCGAGATAGGGACTTCAACGTCGTAAACAGGGCCCAACGAGAGCTCAAAAGGGACCGGAAAAGCCTGCAAAGGCACTATCAAAGTCACTATCTTAAGCATGTCTCCTCGAGATAGGGACTTGAACGTCCGGGTACATGGCTGGTCAGGAGCAGAGATAAGGAAAGATAAGGTGGTCAGGAGCAGAGATAAGGAAAGATAAGGAAAGATAAGGACCAGGAGCGTGTCTGCGAGATAGGGATTTGAACGTCGTAAACTGGAATATAAAACTCCCCCTAACGTGGCCAAACATAGCTTCCATATTGAAAACGGGTTGGCATAAAGTAAACATACGTCCTATGAGATAGCTTCAGGTAGGTGCAACATGGGACCACACCTGTCATATAGCTGCGCGTTTTGTCGGGTCGCACAATCGAGCTCAGCCAGGGGAGCTGAACGCTTCGCGCACGCAAAACATGACCTTTTGCGCCGAATCGAAACGCGCGCACCGACTCCCAATTTCGTTCTATCTACAGGGTGAAACATGGCATCCCTTCGGTCATGAGCCTTTTTTTCAGCATAGCTCGAATCACCTGCATCACGTTGCATCACGTTCCATGATGCTTTAACCTTGTAGACTCGTGCAAATCTTGATGGGGAAAAGAACCAGCGCCAATGATAACATGGGCAGGCAATTTCAGGTGTCGATCGGTGAATGCCACGACCTGCCACGCCTTGCCTTTGTCGCCGACCTCCGTGCTGGAAGTATCTGCAGCAGGCACTTCAGGAAGAGACGCCTGCAGTGTAGAACCCTTCTGGAAAGTACTGCAATAAATACTGAACAAATTTCATTTAGCCGGACCTTTAGTGATGGTACATCACCAGGATCAACCATCCCATGCTGTTTGCATTGCATGTATTCCAACATGTGATCATCTGCCATGTTCGGTTCATACTGCAAAAACCTCCCGCCTACAGATGCTTGATGAGACCCATACCAAAATGGCTGCGGTCTTTGAGCCCAAGCTTGTTTGACAAGGAAAACGAACCCTGCCAGGATCAACCATCCCATCGTGATACTTCCGGCAGTGGTGGCGGCCCTTCAGCAGCCACCATTACTTGAAAAGGCCCTTGGACTATCGAACACAGATTACCGGATCTGCAGCATCATCCCTTCCCCTGATGAAACCCATTCCAACATGCCTGCAGTCTTGTGTCCGAGCTTGCTTGCAGAAGCCCTGTGACTACGTACAACGAACTCTACAACCTGCACATCAACCTTACACTATCCAATGAAGGCGTTCCATTGCATGTGTCCGAACAATGTTCCTTTCATACTGTACCCCTTGGCTCCAAGAGCACAAGAACCCATTCCAGATCGTCTCCCTTCCGGAAGCTTACCCGACACGCAAATTCCAATCCATTTTGAGTCCCCATTCGGCCATGTTTACGACGTTCAAATCCCTAACATGCTTGAGATAGTGTCTTCTGAAGCTGAGACCTTGTCTCTGCTTGTCTCTACGCCTGTTGAGCCTTATATTTGCGACGTTCCTGGCAATATGGAAGCTATGTCCAGCCACGTTGGGGGGGGGGGCCGTTCTGGGGCTATGTTCGACAGTGTGGAAACTATATCGGGCCACGTTAGGAAAACCGTTACCGTTAATTGACCTTATCTCTGCTTATCTCTGCTCCTATTCAGCCGAATTGCTTCCTTTCATACTGACTTTCTTGGCTCCAAGAGCACAAGACCCCGTTCCAGATCGTGTTCCTTACTGCAGCTCTCTCGGTAGCAGTCTTTTAACCCCCCAACTACATTGGGCCATGTTAAATCCCTATCTCGAAACATGACCGGGAGGGGATCACTTCCGGGGCTATCTTCCGTGGAAATATTGTCCCCTTCCATGCGGTGCGGGCGGTTACCGTCGCGAAGCGACGTGAATAAGTTCTTGTTTCTAATAGCTTCTTGTTACTACTAGTAAGGCACTTGTTACTAGAAGCGATGCACTTGTTCCTAGTACAGTAGCTTCTTGTTTCTGCAAATGAAGGAGAGGCTTTCTCTGAGAAAATCGGCTTGCAAGAAATCATAGAAGCTTTTGATTTTTGTTTGCCAATGTAGAACATGAGTGGAATACTGTTTGTGGCTTTCCAAAGTGCTTGTGGCCTACACTGCGACCCTGGATTAAAGACTGGCTGTTTGATGAAGAGGTGTAATTATCTTGATTATAAAACATCTCAAGCCAGCATGAAACTGCAGTCGCGGCCTTTCACCAATAGAATACGAAGAGTGAAGGGAAGCCTTCAAGAGATAGAGATAGAGCCGCGCGTAACTTCTCCTATCGACCCCCACCACCCAGGCCCATTCAGCTGTGCAGCCTGCATCTCTTCGCTGTGAAGGGAGAGCACCATAACTTCTTGTGAGGAAACTTCCTCCACACGTTTCGCAGCAGAAATACGTGGTGAAATCAAATTTCATACGTATTTCTGAAGCGAGTTATGTGACAGCAATTGAAACACACTTCTGAAACTAAATCCAGGCTGGAGTGATGAGTGCCGCATTTGAGAAGACCGTCACTCGCCGTTTCGCACGTGTCACCACGGTCCCAGCGTTTCGTCCCCTGCCTCTGTCCCTCTTCCGTACGTCGAAACGCGCCCGCGACGACTGCACGTCTTCGCAGCCGCGCGGCTGCGCGGCTGCGAAGTACTCATCAAACCGCCCCCAACAAGCACCTGCTGCTTCTGCATCTTCTCCCAGGCAGACTGCAGTGCTTCCAGTTCCAGTTGCTCCCGCCGCAACCTTCGGGCGGACTGGACTTCGGCCACCGGGTGCGAAGCGATCCGGCTTGACCAAGTCACCCTTGAGGTCAGCTTCCAGGTCTGAAGTGGGGTCCACTCCTCAAGGACATAGATGGGGAAACCACTAGGTTGCAGCCAAAATGGTTAGTGTTAAGACCTGACCCATCAAATTGCTGGCTTTGTGACGATTGTAGCATCCAGCAGTTTCTCTCCAATTAGACTTTTGATGCAACGCTTTCCAACACAAATCATGCAAATAAAACATAAACAGATTTCTATAGTGGACACTGCTGCATCTGGGATTTTCGTCCATCCCATGGCTTTAGGTCAGGTGTTCTCTTTTTGTGCTTGTGCAGCCACAATCAGGTCCCCCTGTGCCACGACCTTCCCAAAGCACGACCCAAGGACCAGTGTCGCAAGTCGACGGAGATTGGTGCGCGACCGGCGCATGGGCTCTTCTTTTGGCCGACCATCGAGCCTCGACCCTTCATCGCCCCTCCAAACGAGGTGGCACTTAAAACCGGTGCAAGATCGGTTGGCATGTTGGGCTGAAGGAAAAAGCGCTTCAGACTCAAGCATGACATGTTGATTTGTCCTGTTCCATTTTCCTGCCCCAACCCAATCTCGGATGACGACTTTTGAAGAATTAGTACCAGAGCTGTGGAGAGCGAAGCTGATCCTTCTTGCAAACGCTGAAGGTTACGTGACCGTTATCCCAGTTGGATTGCCAAGACTGGGAAACCGTCCGTGCACGGCGGACGAAGCAAAACAAGCAGTCGGCATCACCAACCGGTCTCTCTGTCTCTACAATTGGTCACAGTAAGACCAACCGCTACTGGCTTAAAAGATGGTGAATCGATTGATCTAAAGTATAGCGGCAAGTGAACTTGCTCCAAAGACACCAACCTGATAGGGAAGTTGAAGCATCACAACAAGTCAACAGGTGGTGTACCCACCCTACTTTAGATCGAATCGGACATCAAAAGCACGCATCTTCACCAGGCGCACAAAATCCTGAAGCCGTTCATCTCAAGGACTCCTGGCGTGGAAATCCGTCCGTCCATGTCAATGTGTTTCCATACATTCAGGGTTCAGGGATGTTTAGGGCAATCGCGAGCATTCCCATTCTCTTACTTCTAAATCATCACAATGAAAACACCGGACTGGCGAAAATACTACCTGGACCATCCAAGGAGGGGTCTCCAATCGACCACCCTATTTTTACACCACTTGTGGGCTTCCATTTGACACCCATGCGATGGTCCTGGTATAGTCAGATTTTGAGATCGCTATAGAAAGAACGAACGTTGTCTCAAAGCAGGCACTGGCAGGCGCCTTGTCTCAAAGCTTTCCCGCAGGCCATCTGGCTGTCCAGGCAGACAAAATGCCTCGAAGCACATGACTTTCTGTGCATATACATGTTCCCCTATCTACCTTCAAGGAGCAGGTACCAGTACAAGGCAGGTACCAAGCATGTAAAATAACATGCAATGAGGGCCAATCTGTGTTAGTCAACCACCTAGAGAACAGGGTGCAAAGTCGGTTTGGCGAAGGGAAGAGCTCCACGTTCAGAGCCATGGACATTGTGTGACCTTTTAATAGAACACAAATCAGAAAGGACCTCCTGGGGAAAGCTTCCAGCTATGAGATGCCTCCGCATTCGGATGGATTGGTGGAATCCATGAGAACATCGAAATCAACGTGAACACATCGTGCACTGCATGCTTCAAGGCTCAGACTCAGCCCTAGAAAATGCTTCCAAGCACCTGAACACGCCTGATGTAACATGTTGCCCAAGAATGCCCGATTCAAAAGGAAGATTCTCTTCCAAGCCTACCCTTTAAAAGGGTGACCTGGGCATTGACTGATTCGTTGAAGGCAAAACACCACAAGTAAACATGGACCGTTGATTCATCTAGGGGCGTTTCCTTAATTTCCTAGTGGTGACATCATTTTCCATTTCATCTTCTTTCGGGAGATTGATGGGAGTGTTGAAGTCCGATGTTGCTGCTACTGAGGTCTAAGCGAGCATTGAAGTCCTTTGAGTTCATCTTCCACTTCTTTGCGACGGCTTCCTGCAGGTCATCTTCCACAGGTGACCCCAGGGAAAACAATAGACTGAGAAGGCATCAAACTATATGTACCAGGAGTCACAAAGGGGTGCCTATTGGAGGTTAGGGGTGCCCATTATCCACTCACTTAGGAACCAACCACCACCCCTTTGTGACCCCTGGTATAACTATATGACTATATTATCACTGACTGGAGTGGCGCCGCTGTGCTCGGCAGTGCAAATCAGCTTACATCGGTTGGTCCATCTGCAGGCAGAGTTTTCTTGGGCAAGATCATCAATCTATATGTGATGGCTCGCAACCCTCAAACATGTCTTACAAAAAGTTATCCATGTATAATGTCACCTAGGGCCATATGATATGTACATATCAATAGACGGGACACAGGGCCGGGATGTGCCAGGTGTTTGATCGCAAAAAAACAAACACAATGCAAGGTTTCATGCACAGTGTTGGTGGGCACCAGCTCACTTCAGCAAGCTCAATGACAGCTGTCAGCCTTTTTTGCCGTCAGCGCGGTCAGCGCTGTTGGTGAACAAGAAAAGGGCCCGCTTGGATGTCAACGACAGCATGTTCACCACTTCGTCAGAACGACCAATTCCTCTGGTCCACTACGACAAAGGAACAACGGTCCACTGTAGGTGGCGAGACGTCGAAGAATGGACCTAGACTCCATCAGCCGAGCCACATGGACATGTTTATCACCGCTGCAAAGTACAGTCTGTTGATCCACTATCAGCTGTAGCCGCTTTCTGTGTTGGCATCGGCTTCAATCAACAAACTCTTGGGCTTCTTCATCTCTCTCTCCCTCTATGCAACAAAAATCCATTATTATTACTGTATAGTTTCCTCTGTCCTGTCGAAGCCGTGCCACCATTCGCATTCGTTTCCCCAACCGGTTTAACCGGACTGTTGCATGGTGATGCCGTTTTTCATGCCTGGCCGCCTGCGTCGGGTAGATTTTTTCCATCGTCATGCTTTTCGTGTCGAAACCCTTTGAGACCGCTACAGACTCCGTGAGCCAGTCATCATGCAATTGGCTCTTTGGCAGAAAAACTTGGAAGATCCTGGCTGGTGTTCCCTGGGGAAGGTGTCAAAGCAAAGGTTGGAAGTGTCAATGACTGTTTCAGCCAAATGACGTCTTTTTGGATTGGTATATATAATAGAGGCGGCGATTCGGGACTATACCTGTATTGGTTGTTCACTTGGGGGTACCCCCTTCTATTCATCAACCAATCAGTAAACGGCCATCGAATCTAGTCTATGGTTCTGGCATGTTCGGGCCAAGACTCCTTGTTGATGGAAGATTCTGAAGAGAATTCATGAGACTTCTGGGACTGGCCCAGTTCCTCTGATCCCAGCCTGCATTTGATCCTTCAGCCCCCTTTAACCAACCCCATGGACCACCCATTTTTCAACGGGACTCCACGCCCTTCGCGACTTCAGCTTCTGCACGGGACCCCGTTCGCGGTCCTTCAAGAGCTCGGAGGGTGTCAATCCCATCTGCTCTACCTGTACCAGTCTGTTCTTGGGTTGACTGTCTCCCTTTCCGTATGATGTCTCGGGTTGACTGTCTCCCGTGTGTCGACGTTCCGATGTTTGGACGTTGTCCGAAGGTGCGCGTGTCATTCGACGTCCGCATGTGGTGTCATTCTTGGGCAGGTGCCCAGTAGATGGGATGGTCCAGCTTGGGTATCAAAGGATAGGATAAGAGAAGTCAATCACGAAGTCAATCACTTCACATTTGTTTTGAGGTTTGGAGAGCATACCCTTTTGAGGTGGAACCTCCAGGGCTCATGATCAAGGATCTTCTATGCCCGAATCTTGAGACCACCACCACGTCGCCTTCTGCAGAACTGTTGGAAGACCGACGGTGAACCTGGAAGGCCATGTTTCAAACGCACTGAAACATGAGAATGTCAGAGTCATCAGCTCGTGGGCATCCCGTCAGTAGTCATCAAAAAAGTACAAGTTGTATCAAGTTGTGCGAGTGAGACACTTCTCCAGGATCTTTCTGAACATGGCTCGCTGCTCCAAAATTGAACCAATAAATGGGCAGAAGATGCAGAAGGAGGCCATAAGGCCTCAAAACCAAGTTACTGCAACCTTCGACCTCAAGGTTAGGGCCTCATCAACCCTATAAACCCGACGGGTTTATTCCGCTGATTCGGAGACACCACGGAGACACCGAGCATCCCGGACGCCCACTTCATCGGACCACCACGATAGCGTGGCCAGTTATAGCCTCACTGGCGATGTCACCGAGATGTCACGCTGTGTCATATGCTTAACATCGCCTTGTTTTGATGTCTCAAGGTGCTAGTTTTTTGTTTGTTTTTCTGTTTGTTGTTCGCCGCTTTTTGATGATCCGTTCGTCTTTGAGGCGGCAAAGAGATGTGTTATTTCCAGAGAGTATTTCGAGCACAGCAAGATCGGAAGCCCCATAGGATGATGCCAAAGCTTCGATCTTGTGACCGGAACAAGAATCACGACAAGCTGTCGATAGGTGTCACAAGAACACGAGATTAAACAAAAACCCACATTGCATTGCTGGGTTGTTTTCATGAAGGTGGGCCATGAAGGTGTCGCATGAAAACAACCCACATGAAAATGAAACCTTCACATTTCTCTGAATGCGGCAAGCACTTTCTGGAAACCTGCACACCTGGCATCACCTAGCCCTAGTCCAACGGGGAGCTCCTCTCTTGTCTTCCTGGACGGTGTGACATGCGCACCACTGCAGTGCTTGTGCTTTGAGTTGTACCCGCGTTTAAACGAACGCCTCCGCCAAACACTGAACTGCTGACCGAGATGCCAAAGACGCAACATACATCAATGTCGCTGGCTCTGATGGCCATGCCTTCTTCAAGGCATTTGAAGCCTCCCGGTGAATTGGTGAATTGCTGAGGCAAGTGGAGGAAGCGTGCTGGTTGTCCACTATGCATAACATGTCATAGGTTTCCCAAGATCAGTGAGATCCTGGTACTGAGGGTTTCATTTGCGACACCAAACGTCTAGGGCCTTAGGGTTGAACGTTTGAGGGTTTAGATGGAGAGAATGTCGTGATGGAGAGATGCGCTGCGTCACCACCGAGCAACTGCATCACATCCGAGAAAAACGGTCTGCGTCCGATTTCCGCGTCACAACCGAGACCCTTTCCTATGTGTAGCCCTTCTGGCTGGATGGCCTTCAACCACACTCTCCCAAGCACATGGAAATTCAAAATCTCACAAAATGATACAAAATGGACCTATTATCCTCACTGCCTCAGCAAGCAATGCTTTTGGGGAGCTACGGGCATGCGGGAATGGAGACATGATTGTCCATTGATTCGTGTACAGATTTGACATTATGTCTGGGTATACAAGTGTGCAATATAGTGCACTGTTGTGGTCTGCCGATTCGGGCGATGATGCAGAAGATCAACCTCGACGAATTGAAGACTTCGTCTCACTGAACGGCGCAGCGCAGTTTCAGACAAATTTCGTTAGGAAATTGTCGGCAGGGTGCCTCCAGATCTGGTCCAGTCTTGGACACAAAAACAGGCAAGCAGGTTGTCGACACAAGCAAACGCACACACGACACGCGCAACCGCACACACTTCTGATTATGCGTACTATCCTGTTCCCGGTGCCACACGCCGGCCTAGGTTACCATTTCCTAGGAGTACGGGTAAGAACCATCGAAGCCTGGGGTCTTCAAAAGGAAGAGAGGCCCAAAGCGCAAGTCGAGGTCGAAACGACAGGATGACGACGTCCGCTCATGTCTGCCAAGCTCGTTAGCCCTTTACGAAATCTTAAAATTGTTGCAGGTACGTCCAGCTGGCCAAGCTGGACATCCCACCAGATTGCATAGCTTTGTTAGACACAGTCTGCAATCTGGTGCCGTGTCCCGCTGCGAACAAACAAGGTAAAAAGCCAGGCAGTACATTCCAAAGGATCCCTGTGATTTCAAGGGTCACACACACACACGCCTCCCCGAGGGGAGGCTTCTCTTGGAGAAACGGTGAGTCTCATCCCTAGTGGCATCCTTGCACCTAGTAGTAAGGCCAGGAGCCCTAGCAATCTAAGGTCCCGACAGGAGGGAGGGGTAGGGAGAGAAGAGAAGAAAGAAAAAGAAGAAAGGAAAGTAGGAAAAGAAGGTGTTCCCAGCTACGACACAAGCGTCCAAGGACACACCAAGAGGAGAAGAGAAGGGGTTCCCAGCTATGACGAAAGCATCCAGGGACACCCCCCCAAAAAAAAGAAGGAAGAGGGAGAAGGGACAAAGAAAAAGAGAGAAAGAGAAAAAGAGAGAGAGAGAGAGGGAGAGAGAGAGAGAGAGAAAGAGGGAAAGGAGACAAGGAAAAAAGGAAAGGACGAAAATAGGTGTTCCCAGCTAGGCGCAAGCGTCCAGGGACACACCAAGGAGAGGAGTATACCTGAGTGTTACATTCAGGTAAGCCCAAAGAGGCAAAGAGAGAAGAAGGGGAGGGTAGGGGGAGGAAGGGGACTAAGGTCCCGACAGACTCCAACGAGTCTTGAACGTCTTGAACAAGCTTCGGCCGCTGCGGCCACGTACGCCGTGCCAAGATGGCTGGCAGCTTTGACCGCTACTGTCACGTAAAGGCATGAGCATCATGAGCCAGCTTGGAATTCAAAAATCGACAAAATCTGAGTTCTCTCGACCTAGGCCACCTACGCCCGCTCTGGGCACGTACATCTCCGAGCAGGGGAGATAAGGACAAACACCCGTTCGACGGGTCCACAAGGGCCACTCTTCGGGGTCACCCTGGGCTGGCATGAAGCCAGACACACTTATGATTATGCGTACTGACCTGAAACCGGTGCCACACGCCGGCCTAGGTTACCATTTCCTAAGAGTACGGGTAAGAACCATCGAAGCCTGGGGTCTTCAAAAGGAAGAGAGGCCCAAAGCGCAAGTCGAGGTCGAAACGACAGGATGACGACGTCCGCTCATGTCTGCCAAGCTCGTTAGCCCTTCACGAAATCTTAAAATTGTTGCAGGTACGTCCAGCTGGCCAAGCTGGATATCCCACCAGATTGCATAGCTTTGTTAGACACGGTCTGCAATCTGGTGCCGTGTCCCCCTGCGAACAAACAAGGTAAAAAGCCAGGCAGTACATTCCAAAAGGATCCCTGTGATTTCAAGGGTCACACACACACACACACTCTGTCGTTTTCTGCCTAACTGGATCCTAACAGGACATAATAATGATGTGCACATAAATCTCGGCGCTTCTGAAGCCAGCTGCAGCCTTGCAGCATGATACAAAGTGAACATCTGGATTCGTCTTTGTGGGAACCAGGGCCACTTTAGTCTTTTCACAAAGCTTTCTACCTCATCCTCTCGCCCGTTCCCCGATGCATCCGCCTTCGTTGACCACTGGCAAGTACAAGTTCTCGATGATCTCCTCCTCAACGATCCCGTCGTTGCACGTTCCGCATCGATCCCGTCAGCATCATCCATGCAACACAGGGAGAGACAACACAACACGTGGAAAGGGCAAGCGGCAACCTGTTACCAATGATCATGATGCGGAAGCAAACAAATTCTTAATATATAAACGAAGGTTCGTGCAAATCCTGACAAGGAAATCACTCCAAAGCTTCAGCCCGAAAAAATGTCTCATGTTGTCTTGTTGTGTTTTGTTTACCTCACCTCCTCAAACAGTGATGGTTCATTATGTTCATGTGTTTTATTTTTCTGTTCTTTTCGTTCTTTCGAACGGCTCAAAGGCGAACGTGCATCGTCTTCGCACTCCGCACATCTCCGCACTCCTGCGGCATCGTCTTCGGCTGCACGCCCGTGTTGCTCCAGACCTCACGGCGATGTGACCATCGCCCGTGTGGCGTCCGACTGGCATCTGCGAGAAGAAACACAGCAAGGAGCAAAGTTTTTCACTTACAGACTTCCGTCTATACATTTAAAGACTCAAAGGCTCCAACAGCCCTTCCGGTCCCGTCAAACAGGATGTGAACAGCACAGGAACTGACCTCTTTTGTATCTGACTCACCCCTTTGAAATGGAGCACAGAGCCAAGTGAACCAGCCGACAGCCGTGAACTATATCACCGACGTCCGCATGGTCAGTCTGGTTTATGGCTGGTGTTGATCCGCATCGAATCCATCCTGTTTGCATTGCGTTGCGTTGCCATCAAATCCATGCCTTGCTTCCACAACCACTTTAAACAAGCCAGGGTCAAAAGTGGGAACTGGACAAAGTTTGAATCCACTCTGGGGACGGTAACCGTGTGGACGATTGGATTGGGACCGGCCAACGTGTGGACGACCACAGGGAGAAAAAAACCGGAGGTCTTGGGCCAGTTTGATCTCCATCTTAGCCTTTTAGCATTTTTTAGCATCTTGCACCACCTACTATTTCATTCGTTTCGTTGGTGCAAACAAGAGTGAAGAACCACTGGCTTCTGGGAATCTTGGGGAATCATCCCAAATATTGTACATCAGCATGTTGTCCCCCTTCAAAGGCACCAATACATCTCCCCCAAAACGGTTTTGCACCGAGTGGACCCAGTGCACCGACCGAACAGCACCGCGGGACGGGTGGACCCTGGGCCCCACCTGCTGGATCAAGGCCTCAGCGCTGGGATCCCGCTGGTGCCGCCGCTGCTGGTCGTACTGATAGAAGCCCTGAGCCAGGGAGATTCGCCGGCGCAAGTAAGTGGGTGATAGACATACAGACATGTGCGTATATATATCATATGTGTACAGTCTGTATACAGTATATATAAAATTATATAAATATAGGGTCCCTGGTGCCATGACCCGTACTGAGCCATTTCTCAGTCTTGGCCACACGGTGTGCCGGGGAGAAGGCAGCTGACGGACGGGGAAGGCACTCGGCCCGTTGATGTATGTATACACACACATACCTCTGTCTATCTTTCTATATGTACCAATATACACTCCTAGACTTCATCAGTTGTTTGAGGAAAATGGTCTTTCAGGTTCCATGTTTGAGGTTGGGCAGCAAGAGCAGCATGCAAACCCGACGGTGAAAACAAAAAACGGGGTCCAGAAGGGCCATTGCTGGGTGCGCCCTGGTGAAACCACCTGGCTTCACCTTGACCAAGACCCAACGGAAGGAATCAACCATGAATGTGGTACATCAAAGCCTTAAAAGGGTGGTTACAGTTTAAAGCATATTGCCAACTTAATCAACTGAAAATCCCTATGAAGTCCAGGCCTTTCCAGACTTCTGTCCAAAGCGTTGGGCTTTGTACCTGGCTCTTCGATTGATTCAACATCTCGCTTCTGAGACCATGTTCGCCCAAGGGAGTTGTTCGCCCAAGGGAGGTCGAAACGCTGGCACATGGTTTGACGCAGAGAATCAGGAAAGATTCAAACTTCAAACACAAGCCAAGTGGGAAGACCCCTCTTTTGGGCCACATGCAGTTCCGGCCAATCCGCCCATCTTTACTAGGATTACAAGAAGATTTGAAGCCGAGTACTTGAGGGATACTCGCAAAGCTTGTGTCCTTGCCAACTACGCCCTTCTTCCGTGGTGGACTTTATACTTCTGGGTTCAACAGGGATCGTATCGACGACCCAAACATCATCTGATCATGAACAGCAAACAAAACACGATACCCCGCGGAATTGTAACATGGACCCTGAAAACCACACTGGTTTGTAAAGGAAACCAGCCTTTCAGGGTGCCATCCTCAGGTCCATGTTAGTTTTTGGCAGTGTAATAGAAAGAGAAACACATCAAGGCGGACCGTTTCACACTATTCAGGACGTGAGCCACGGCACACCCAGCACCTACGAATTCTGCCCAACACCGCCGAAAAAATGTGTGCCCAGGGCACATGGCGTCAAAGACGACCTGCTCGGGGTTTAAGACACCAGACCTGAAAAGCGCAGGGACTGAAGGCACACCCGCAGCCGTTTCACAGCACGAACACCCGGAGTGACATCCCACTACATCCCACTGTCAAGCTAAGGTGTTGGATGGTTTTGGGGTTGCGGCCCCACAGCCACCAAAAAGGAAGCACGCTAACTTGCACCAGAAGACCAGCGGCCCAATAAAGATCACAAAGTCCCAAGTGACCAACTGCCGGCCTGGCCCATTGTCCTCAGTCGGCCTGACTGTCTATACCTCCCCTCAAATTCAAAAACCCTCACGATCTCTTCATGCAGTTGTGTTGGACAGTCACAGGGATGCATCTAGCTATTTCGTTGATGTAAGCGGATTCAGACACCTTGGACGGCCTGGTTGCTCACTTGTTCTGTCAGGTCAGGCCTTTGCACTCAGTTCTTTTTACCAACGACCGCACCGGATGGATCTGCCCAAACGGACGGAGTTGCGCTTGGATCCACCAAACAGGACGGAGTAGGAGCACTCCATCTCTGAAACACATCCAACATCTCCAGTCAGGTCAGGCGGCTTTTCTCGCTCACGGCCAAAGAGGTCGAGGCCCACCAAGTCCCACATGCGCAAAGGCCCCATGCGCATGCCATAGGCCTCATCTGCTCCATGGGTGATCTCGAGATCTCATCCGTCGGAACGGGAACAGGACTGCTGAGGTGTGGATGTTACAAGACTTTCCAAGGAAAACCCAGCAAAAGTGGATGTCTTGATCCATCAAAGCCACTCCTTGGGGCTGGACAGATCAGGCTCTGAACATGTGTGGAATTTTGGAATGAACCCATGACAGAATTACTGTCAATGTGTCCCATATCCTCCAACATTAGCACCAACTTGGCTTTGGCAAGTGTGACCACCTTTCGACAGGTGAACTAAGTGCAGTATATAAATTGTTTGCAAGTACAGTATCTGATTTCCTCCCCAGTCGTGGTCTTCTCAGCCTTCCAAAACAACATCCTTTTTGATGAATAAGACTATACCAACAATAGTTTCATAAGGCTACCAACATTCGCGACAAATAAACACAATGAGTGAAGGGTATATGAGGCAACCAACAATAGCACCCACTTGAAACATACCCACGTATTGTGCTTCAGAATCCATCGAGAGAGAGAGAGAGAGTAGCAGCCTTAGTGTAAATCGATAGCGGATAGCAGTCTCCCAATGTCAAATCCATGGGTTCAGCCACGACCGGTCGCCTCGGCTGCTGCGTCGATGTCCTGTGGCCAAACACCTCGGCGGCTGTTTATAAGCTGCTCAGGCGAGGTCCCAACGAGCTGACATATGTGGGGCCGTCTTTGGGATGCAGCTTCAGGGCAGCAAGTTCTTCAGGGTTCTTCACCGAAGAAACTACTAGGGGCTCCTGGCCTTACTACTAGGAGCATTCTTACTACTAGTAACAAAAGGAGTCTAAGACCGAACAGCTGCATTCTACGACCGACGAGAATCGATTGGTCCGACAAGAACTTTCAAGCGAATCGATGGTGTCCCGCACACTTGTTGACGGTGGGAACCCCAAACCAGCCGTGCTGCTGTCCACCAAAGATGTGTCACCAAGGTCAAAAAATCATTTCACCAAAGTCAAGCACATGTTCTCCCCACTTGGCATGGTCGATCCTGGGAGCCCTTCGCAACCGAATCCATTCAACTCCATTCGCCCAATCCTTCACCCGACCACCGACCACCACAAAACCAAACAAAATCCATCTGGCTAGGCATGTTGACCTCAACAAAATCCCTTTGCCAGGATATCATAGGATATCCAGCTGATCAACTCAGCCAAAAATCAGCCAAAACATCTTCCCAACTGACTTCCCACTTTTCCACCCTATTCCTCCCTTCGGTTTCTTCGCATTCCACGAGCCTTCTTGCAGAACCTTGGCAGCCCCAGAGACTCCCATGACCTCGATAGAGACGAGTGCGACGAGGACTCAGTCCCGACAGCAGTTGATCTGAGATTCAGAGATTCACCGTGCATTGGGTCATTGGGTACATGTAAAAACCAGCCATGACCATCAATGAGCCACACTTGATGGTGACCGCGGGTTTGACTGCTTCATGACTGGTGAAGCTTAAAGAACTTATCACCAGTTGCCAGTATCTTCCGGGCTTTTTAGGACCAAGGAGTTCAAATACCACTGGTGGAGGTTTCGACGTGACCATCAAACCATCGGCAGAACCGCACCTCGTCCCGTCCCACACCGGTGATCGGTGAGTCGACCCCGTCGTAGTATTCTTGGAGCTTGGAAGCCCCAAGGGTTGGATATATGTGGATATGATCGGTGGATTGAAGCAAACACACCCTGTACGTTGTTCCAGGAACATCCTGTATACCTGGATCTTCACTGGACAAACTTTCTTTGGCACTTGCTTTTGGAGGAGATTTCCATGTATGCTTAAACAACTTCGATATCTCTATTCACCTTGGCTATGTCGGTGGCACAAGAATTTCCAGGCAATGATTCAGTAATGATGGAAAAAGACCACAGCATCCATCCATGAATGCAGCCTCTACTCCACCCATCCACAAACCTCAAACCTCTGCATCGAACACCTGAGCTCTCCACCTGCATCGAACCTATCAGAGTCAACCTCCAATGATGTTTTATGCAGTAGACATCATCCTCAACATCTTACTCCATATCTCAATATAAATACATATGGCGATATCTATCATTATCTATCATCTATCTACCCTCAGTCCGACTCAATCCTCTACGTCTCTGGGTTCGGCGCACCCGATTGGCAATGAAGCCCCCACAGTTGCCCACCAAACAGGTGACCTCAACACGCACGGTGTGTGTGTGGGAGATGCGGCGCACTGAACTTCGGGTGGCATATTCGAAAATGGGACATGGACGTTTTACAGGTGTCCATGTGGTTTCAAGGTTTCATGGACAGTTTGACACACGAGATGACTCCAACTGCGTTCTTGAAGGTCCTGAAGCACCAAGGATGAACGACGACTCTCCCGATGCCGGGCGTGACCCGAGTGGTGCCTTCTTCAGTTTCTTCCCAAAGGCCATGGCCGTCGCAATGGTCTCCCCACCCTGAGTAGGCCGCAAAAAGCATGTCGTATAGGCCAACTCCGACAGTCTCTGTGTTTCACATCTTCTTTTAGCTGGATGAAGTCTAAAATATGACCCTCTGTGAATCTGCCTTTCGATCGACTTGTTCTTTCAAAAAGGCCCGGTCAGCTAGCCAGAAATCGTTTCCTCCCATTCTCTGCAGATTTAAAAAAAAACGGTCTCCTTGGTCTTGCAGCTGTGACACTGTCCGTGGTCCTCGCACATTCCTCGATGTGCCACGAGGAAGACACCGACGGGGCGAACCAAGGCGGCACTGGAACAACCAGGGACCGCCCCGGGCCGAGAACCAACTGCAAGATATTGAGAGTGTCCGCCCAGGGCCGAGGATGAACCTATTTAAGTCAGCCATGAGTCAGGACTCGCTTTTTCTGTGACTGGGACTTCACCCAGATCGGAACTCCACCTCCGCCTCCGCCTTCGCCCCAGATCCCACGCACGTCCGCCGTCCGTCAGCGGAGCCATGGAACTCTAAGAGCTTCATGACGTTGGCGGGAGAGAAGAAATGGCATCCGATTACGTCCTGGACATCGGATGACGTTGGAGGGGCGGCTGCGAATCGATTGGGAACGTGGAGAATGAGGCGGACCTGGTGGACCTGCCAGCGGACCTTATAGATCCTGAAAAAGGCATGCCTGCGGTCACTGAGCTCCCGTGTTCAATCCACAAACAGAACAAGTGATGAGGTGCATTACGTAATTACTACGCCACCTACTGGGTCATGGAGGGGCTGTTCAACCTTTGGCAGGAAGAAGCGAGAGCACTAAAGGCCCTTTGCAAACATGTCTTTCTCAAACCATCCATGTATGGAAACAGTTACCTGCTAATTATGACAGTTGACAAGGATGCAAATATGATTGCAGTCCAAAAAAGGTAATGTTCCAGGAATCGCCCTTGCGAACACTTAATAACCCCATAAATCCCGTTCATGTCTCTTCGGGTGCCCCGTTTGCCGGGGGATCCTGGTCTGGGTTCGTTCATGTCACGAACGCTTCACACGAAATACTTCGACGCTGAACACCCGTAAACGCATCACGAAAACACGTGAAACGCGCGCGAAAACACGCGTGGCTTGGATGCCGATTCACTCGCTTCGCTCCCTTGGATTCCGAAAGAAACGTTTCCATGGCACTCAATATGTGTCATGAAATCCAAATGAACCCCCTCATTTGAAATGGACAGGGATGCCATGACCATGTTACTTCGATGCCATTGGCTGAGTACATCCGGAGGTGTTCACCATCTGAATCCATCGGATTTCCAGCAAAATCAGGCTCCAAAATGCCCGACCCTGTTCATCATCCCCCCCATGCGGCTATCGCTGCCCTCTTCACAGCCTCTCCTCCGGTCGTTGGGTCGCGGAAGCAATCTGGTCAATGTCCAAACCACTGGTGTTGGAGGCCAAAACGCAACCTGCGAAGCTGTCGAAGTGGATGCTTTCGGGACAGCTGCGGGCTCGGTCGAGATCCAATCAACGGAGATGGGATTCCGCTGCATCGCTGCGTGCGTACGTTGAGCGTGATGTCGAGTTTTTCATGTGAGTTGCAGTGATTGGAATGCAGGGGTCATGGTTTGCAGACTGCAGATCCACCTGGCTTGCAAACTGCATCCAGCTGCGCAAACAGCTTCTTCTTCAAGTCCATGTTCTCAAAGACCGCCTTCAGCGCCCAGTCTGAGACTCCGAGACCCTTCCAAATGGGAATCGTTTGCTAAACAGTGCCCTATACAGTGGCCTATACTATCCTATGTGGCCATTTGCTTCGAAAGGAGGAGACCTTGAAAAAGGGTTCACAACTTGAAGACACACCCACTTGGGTAGCAAGCTAGCCCGGTGAAAACTGCATGGTCTTCGAAAGAGGTTCGGACTGACGTTTGCATGCTATCTTCTTGAGTGCAACAAGCACAATCCTCAAATGGTGACAAGCCTTGGGTGGAATATTGGACCATATGGGACCATGAAGCTCCCAGGAAAAAGACACCATCACTTGGGTGTATCTTGCATGGAAAATCCACCCACCCAAATAGAAAAATACCTGACCTCAAAACACCGAGCAACTCCCCTTGCATGAATGGTCCTCAGCTACTGGGGGAGGTCAGCTTAGTGGGGAGGGTAGGTAGACACTGCTTTTGGCTTGCGAAGGTTTACTGTGCACCGCGTGTTGGTGTCCCTAGATTTAGATTAACCGTTCAAGTTGCTGCGGCCTTCGTCTTCAACTTTCACTTGGGCAAAGCATGGCACCAAAACAAATCTGCTACTCTCCTGGATCTTCCAACGACCAAGCATGTATATTGGTGGTGTTGGTCATTGACCCGGTTTTCATTGGTTTTCAGCGCAAACGGCCACAAATCAGCGCAAACAGTAAAACGACCGCAAATTAGCGCAAAAGACCAGCAAACAACCACACAAGTCTGCAAGTTTAACGCACAAACAAACAAAACCATAAAACCAAACCGACCATAATCAGTTGGAAGGTCCGTTAAGAATTTACAAACCGAGGAATTCTTGTGACTCGACTCGCGCCTCCACCACGATGTCACACTCAGAGAGTGCCTCGCACCGGTGCGTTCGACACGTCCGACTCCTTGGGAACACGGCCCTGGGAAGGACCACTAGGACATATTTAAGAACTCTGGCCTCCAACCTACTATAGTGATGGCCTCCAACAAG
The DNA here is from genome assembly GCA_963970005.1 of Durusdinium trenchii. Lineage (NCBI taxonomy): Eukaryota > Dinophyceae > Suessiales > Symbiodiniaceae > Durusdinium > Durusdinium trenchii. The sequence goes on from CAXAMN010026606.1 coordinate 252,940, forward strand.
GACTCTGGTTCTGCCCAAGAATGGCTCTACGGCTATAACGATTTCAAAACAACTTGTGAACATCGATTGAAACACCCTGCACCTGGGCCTGCCACAGCTATGGCAGGGGCGGAGCGGACATAGTGAGGGCGGACCGATGAGGACTCGAGTGGACCCTGTGAATCACTGAGCCATGACACACCCTCGACGCATTGCCGAATCTGGACCCCACAGGGCCAGAAGACAAGAAAAGGAAAGGTCTCAGAAGCACAAAAGACGCCTAGAACGCTTAAACTTTATCCTGCTTGGTCCGCTCAGAACACATCGCTTTGATTCTTTTTCCGGCCTCATAGTTGCTGCAGGGATGGATCTTGGACAAGATCGTCTCCACCTGGGCCTCCGGTGGCGATATTTCCACGCAAGGCGTGACAGTGTCACACGGCGTGAAGCATGGGCGTGCAGGCCACGCCAGGTGTCCATGATGTATGGCACTGACGTTTATCGGGTTTATCTAAAAGCAGCGGCCAATCTAAGACCATGTCGGGCAAAAGAACACATTATAATATGTATGGATTCCATATGGGTTCAATATGCACAGCTTTTGTGGATGTTTAGTGGTCTTCGTGTCTTTGGAATTTCGACAATCAATCTCTCCGTCCTCATTCCAAGCCACGCACAATCTTTGACTCGTGATGCTCTATTGGGATCTAAGTGAGATCTAATGAGTCTAATTGGTCTTGCATCCTGATTTGCTGGGAATGAACCTCAGGCAAACAGTGTTCAAAAAGATTAATTGCTGGATGGACCTAGAACTGTTGCTAGGAACCTCCTAAAATGATTTTGGATGTACTCATGATACGTGACACATCCAAGTTACACGGCCGGCCTGATGTACGTACACTGTACAGCTTCTTTGAGTTATGGAAGAAGTGCCTTGGAAGATTCACAGGAAGGAGTCCGCATGGCTCCAGTGCAACATTCACTTTTAGCATCGTCACGGCAAAGTTGACACTGCTCTCCACCACAGCCACGGCACTTGCTGTCAAAGCAGCTTGTGACCGCTTCCTCCTTGGAATCCTTGCAGATCTGGGGAGGGTCCACAGAGTGATAATGGTCATCACAGCAGCTGGCGATCCGTTGCGCATCTTGACGGCACAGCTGACATTGCTCTCCACCACAACCCTTGCAGCTGGTCTCCACGCATGTCTTCACACTCTCTTCCCAAACACATTGGAGGCTTTCAGCACCATAGAGCCCACTGCAAGGGTCCTTGGGTTCCAGTTCCTCCTTGGCATCCTTGCACATCTGCGGGGGATCCACCGAATGCCAGTGATCGTTGCAGCACGTATTGATGCGCTCGGCGTCTTCTCGACACAACTGGCATTGCTCACCACCACAGCCACGGCAGCTGGTCTCCATGCAAGACTTCACATCCTCCTCCCAGGCACATTGGAGGCTTTCAGCACCGTATAGACCATCACATGGGCCCTTGGAAGCCTTGCACATGTCGACCTCCGCGGTCAGCTTGTCAGAACAGCAGGACTCAATGGTCTTGGCATCCTCCCGACAAAGCTGACATTGCTCACCACCACAGCCCTTGCAGCTTGTGTCGATGCAAGATGACACACAGGCAGAAATCGTGGTTTTGTCTTCTCGGCAAAGCTGACATTGCTCACCACCACACCCACGACACTTGCTTTCAATGCAATCATGCACCGTCTCTGCTGCAGTCAATACCACCACCAAGCTGAGCACAAGAGCACGAGCCATGCTTATCTGCTTTAGCTACGTGCGGATCAACCAAAACCACCAGCTTAGGCCGTCAAAAGCGCTGCCGTCATGTGCTCTTTCGGGACGGGTCGATCAAGCCAAGCTTGGTGTCTTTCTTTCTCGCACGGTTATTGCTTAGGTGTGACTTTGGTGTGACCCCAAACACCGGTTCTTAGCAGGGCCAGGGACTATTGTGACTATTGGCATCGGATCGATTTGTCATTTCTTCTCAAAAGAAGCTCTCAAGCAATGGCCCGGCCTGCGATTTGGACTTGCGCTCCACACTTCTGGCATAGTTCTTCTTAATGACCTGGGATCGATTTGTCAAACAAGATTTTTCGGTGTGTTTCGGCCCAAATGCCAAAACCATTGCTGCAACCTGTTGAGCAAGCCTGTTGAAAGTGATACATGGAACAGCTGCCTTGTTGCTTACAATCCTCTTCAAGACTCCACCAATCTTAAATCCATCACAAATGTCAAATGTTATATTAATATTATATATATATAATTATTGGTTTTTGACATTGTATGATCCTATCACGCAAGAATGACGGTCGTCTACAGGGATTTGGTGCAGTGATGTGCGGGTTTTCTTGGCGAGGGGCACTCATGCCACGCTCTAGGTTCTTCTGGTCGACATCCAAAAGCACTACCTGGCACGTACATACAGTAATTTGAAGAGAAACCCTATCTACGTACTCACGCTCTGCCATTGCTTGCATGCTGGCCCACTATGTGGCATAATGTGGTGTAAGTCTTTAAACATGCACTGTTGATAAACAAACACCCTGAGACTCAAATTAGTGGGGCACATGTTATTGGCATCGGACTACGTCTCTTCTTGATGCCAAAGTGCTGCAGGAATTGGCCACAAAACTCTTCCCCAAAGTTGTTTCAAACATTTCCGAGGCCGTGAGGACTCTATTTCTCAAGAGGATGATACGGCTTGCATGCCTAGACTGATGATTCTGCCATCTGTTGATTTCGTAGCAGGTTGGATCCTTGGTCCATCATCACTCATCATCATCACTCATCATCATCATCATCATCATCATCATCATCATCATCATCATCATCATCATCATCATC
>CAXAMN010026606.1:255787-283413 GCA_963970005.1 Durusdinium trenchii
TCATCATCATCATCATCATCATCATCATCATCATCATCATCATCATCTTGCCCTCCACACCATTCACGCCCCACTAGGGGAGCAGGTCCGCCCCGGCGGCGCGTGAGCGCCATTGGCACGGCTGACACGGACGTTCTCTGCTGCTCGCTGCGCGGCGGCTCGGGCCGCTTTCCCCGCCTTCAGGCCGTTCTCCGCGCAGCACATGGCAATGCCACCGCCCATGAGCCCAGCACCCAGAATGCCGCAGGACTGCAGTGCTCGGGGCTTGGCGTCCAAGCCTCGTGTGGATCGGCAGCGGGGGCTCTGTGGTGTGGGGTCGCTGAGGGATTGAGATGGAGCGAGGTAGGAGGAGGTGGACCGGAGGTGCAATAGATGTGAACAATCTATGTAAGCGAAGGAACAACTTGCAAGAAGACATCGATGCCTTCAGAGCACCTGCGCAGCACTGCGCAGCAAATCCTCTTTGAGTCAACCCAAGGTAGGTGTCATGGCAGCGCCATCTGTCTGAAACTGACCCACAACGTCCACTCTGACATCGACCTGTCGACGTGCTCAAAATAGCAACAGTTCCTCTCCTATGTTCCTATTAGCTTATTGCTACTAGTAGTGCACCTGGCTACTAGTAGCGATGCCCTTCTTGCTAGTAGTTTCTTGCTACTAGTAGCGATGCACTTGTTACCAATAGCGATGCCCCTGCTACTAGTAGCTCATCCTATATATTGCAAATGAACAGCTCTAACAGCTCTTCATGAATCCTCTTCATGATCCAGTATATCCTGTGAACCCCAAGGAGTGAATCCCCAAAGTGCGTGATTTTTCAACGTATTGGCCTAAGCTCGTGTCCTTTTCTTCCAATTGGGACCCACTTCCATCCGCCTGGTACCTTTTGGCATTGCCGCTCAGCAAAGAACATATACCTGGGTCGATGCGGGCGTGGTCACCGGTGTCCGTGCGCATCCAACACCGGATGGTTCAGAACACAGACCTTTCGGCTCCGAAAACGAAGCTTGCAACTGATGGGTGGTGGTCCAGAATAGGAGTCATTCAGGTTCTATATTATGTGATCAAAATCAACACATGGTTGGTTTGTAACTATGAATCTGGACAGGAATTATCATAGTTTGCACCTCAATATGGAACGCAGGTTTGTTTGACATACGATGTGCAAAATGTGCAAACTTTCTGCCAGGGCACTGCAAGGCTTGCGCTTGTGCTCCAGTCATCAGCTTACCTTAAATCCAACAAGCACAACAAGCACGTCCAAAGGCCGGAGTCGTGCCAATGCACAAAGTGGTCCAATCCACTATGTTTTACATTTTTGGTATGGCCCTCCCCATTTTTGCATGATCTTTGACTGCTGGATGTTCCAGCCATCAGCAGGAAGCCAATCTTGAACGCTTCAAGGGCTAGTACGTTTCACTCGGATTCTCAGTTAGGTTGCAGAACTCCTGGAATTCAACGCGCATCCCATCCTGCCAGTTGCAACTCGCCATGCTTTTCTTCACTCAACAGTGAACAAATATACCATTACTGTGTGGGTCATGTCATCCAAAAGCTTTCTGTTTCACAGGTCTCTGAAGGTGAACAGAGACAAACATCCTTGCTGTGCAAACAAGTACGGGTCCGCCCAGCAGCCGTGAGGCACCCTGGCCCAACGGTGAATGGGAAAATCGTATTCACTCGTACTCGATTCCAGGAAGTCGCAAGGCCTGACAGGTTTTCCTACTTGAATACACACCCATTTAAACATCATGAAGTCCATGGACACCAATGAACTCCACGATCTGTCCGGGTTCAAACTCACTTGACCTGCTCAGGAGAAACAGGTGCGATGACGCTCGTTTACAGAGCCAGAGCAGATCCAAACCATCCATCTGATGGAATTTGTTACCCTATAGATTGGAGGTGGTTTTACACATGGGGATCTGCTGAGATAATAAATCAATAAAAATGCCTAATTAGACATAATAAGTTAATATGCACATCAAATCAATCATCATAGCGATAGCATCTTTGGAGCCAAACATCGTTGACTCCATCGGTCCTTGAACTCCTGCTTCACCGCTGCTTCGATGCCTGGGTGGATCACCCACCGGCGGCTCCGGCGGAGCCGCCGAGCTTCGGAGCGGTCACGGAGGTTGGGATGAGAATGATAGAACATAATAGTACAAAATGCGTGCTGAGTGTGTCAGTCTATTGTATTTAAGTTACATTACGTTAATATTGTCCATCGTACATATTGTATTTTAGTTGAAGAAGTGAGAAGTTCATATATGAGCGACGCTGTTTATTTGTTATGTGGGCCTTGCACATTTCAATTTGGTGAGTGCATTATCGTTTTCCATGTTTCGAACCTTACTTATGTTAGAGGTCGTTTTTACAATGCGGCAGGCTTTTTGGACATGGAAGCAGATAGGCTCACGATGCAATGAAGGCCTAAGCCGAGTCAGAAGAAGAAGAGGAGGATGAAGAAGAATAAGAAGAAGCAAACGAAGACTCCAGCTGCACATCGAGGAGTTCGCGTTGCCTCTCGCGCCGCTCCTTCTTTGCGGCCACCAAGCTGTCCAAATCCAGGCGTCCGAAGGATCCGTCTGCCCCATCAGGTAGCAACTGGACATGCTTGGCCATTCTTCGGGACAGTATGTTCTCTTCATTGCGGTCCAGGGGAGTTGGGTTTGTGTCCCACCTGGAGCGCCCAGATGCATCCCAGAATCCACATCGGTAATCCTTGCCATCATCAACTACCTTCTGCAAATACATTTCAGAAGTGAGGTCATTGGCACTGACCATGGAAGAGAACACGCGGTCACACACATTAACGCCACAACGAGAATGGTAAGTAATGGGCGTTGAGCTGATGCAATAGGTTTTGCTGATGGAAAAGTTGGGAGCAAGAAGCTCGAATCTTTCTGCGCTGGGTACCTTCTTGGAATCTTTGTCCACCAACACAACCAGATTCGGAGCGGTTGGGTCTCGCTGCTTTTGCTCAGAATTGATTCGGAGGAGAACATCTCGCAAGTCTTCCACCTCCACAATGTCAATCTTCCGGGCACGGGCAATTTTGAGGTAAGTCTCGAACAAGCTGAAGAGACGGTCAGCTGCAGATTTCATATACTTTTCAACCCCCCAATGAGTTCGAACTTGGGCTTTGTACAGAGCTGGCATCTGTATGCAGTTATACCATGCGTTCTCATATGCCCGGAAGTGTGGCCCACTGTCTGAAATCGAATCAATGGTGTCCACTTTGCCGCCCTTCCGTTGCTTGATAGCAATGTCCACACACTGGCAAGTGCGAGCAGATGTATGAGCCAAAATAGGGCTGAGAATGAGGACATGCGTCACGACAACCTCACCAGATCCACTAGCAGCTCTTTCCGAAAGGACGTATCCAAATATTGAAATTTCCATGCGGGCATTTGCATAAAACTCTTCTCCAGTTTTTGCACAACGCACAAGCAATGTGAAAAGTTCTTTCCAGTCAGAAAGGATTGTGAGGTGACCTGGCTTCGGTGTGTCGAGCATCTGCAGAAGGGGTTTCTGGTGCTCGTTGGCACTTCTGTGAAACAGGTACCCGTCCAAACGTTTGGACATGCACTGCTCTTTGAGGCAGGCCTCTGCTTTGGGCATGAAGCTGCACACGCTGCTTCTGGGAAAAGCCCGAACCACGCTCCCGCAGATGACGCAGAGTGCAGGGAAAAGCAGTGTCCCGGTGTACCAAATGAAATGACGAAATTCTCGCAGCTGGAGTCCAGGGCACTCATGCATGAAGCTTGTGCAAATCAGCGTACTGATCAAAAGCAGAGAAATACGTGGGCATTAATTCCTCCAGGCATTTTCTTTCTTCTGCCATCAGACGGTGCGCCTTGGGCATGACCTTGTTTCGAAGATCCACACAATAGATGCACACGTCGGATTCCGTCCAAGGTGGCTTGAACTGCGCCAAGTGCCGCTTCATAATTGTCCGCGATTGTGCAAAGCGCCATGTCGCCACGAAGTCTGTCTTTCTCATGCCAAACGCTGACTGTGGCGCGGGTCATTGTACGAACGGGAACCCAGCTTTGGCTGTTCTTGTCAAAGCAGATGCGGCTACTGTCTTGCGAATGCTCGGAGAGCGCGCGCTCTACCTCTGCGATGAGTTCTGGGTCATCCATTTTGCTACGGCGACATCTGGCTTTGCGAACGAAAGCATCTTCAGCTTTCTCCTGGCTCTTGTCCCACCGACGTTGACCAACAGCATATCCCAGCTCTGCAGCTTCTTCGCGGGAAGAACAAAGGGCCCCAATGAGCTTGTCGACATAGTCACGGAAGGCAGCAACGCTTGCCTGCAGATACGGCGCATCAAAGCCTGGTGAACGGGACGGGACCTCCTTGCTCTCCGGCTTAGTCTCTACTGTCTCCTGGGGCTCGGAACTTCGTAGTGTCTTCAGGCCATGGCTTTGAGGCGTCCACACCTGGCCCCCAACATCCGAAACCTTTGATTCCACTGCGGGTTGCTTCTCGACCACATCATCTCTGCCAGCCACATGCGTCAAGTCGGAGTCGCCACCAGCAGCTGTGGGCTGAGAAAAGCCAGACTGAGAGGCCTTACCTAGAGGATAATGAGACTTGATCGTGTATGCAATAAAAGGTGCTACTTGCAGGCACACTTGGTCAAAAAAGAAGGCGTCTGCATTGTGCAAAGTAGCTACCTGCGGTGTGTAGCCATTTGCCACAGCTTTCTTCAAACTCGGAAAGCGCTTGCCATTGGGGTCGATGTAGATACCTCAGATTCATGGCTCTTCGGGCGCAAGTGAAAGGTTCGGGTAATCAAGCCCGGGAAATCGACAAGTAAACACTGTCCGCCAAAATATACTGAACATCTTTGCCAAAGCGTCCGTAGACTTGGCCGAAGTTGGACTGTCCCAGCTTCAACCCACAACATTGCAGTGGCTCGCTTCTCTAAAACACTTTGTTTCTCCCAACATCTGTTCTCTACCCTCTATACATGTTTACTGCATCTACTCCCTTATCTTGTTTGTAGCCTTGCATTGGCATTGAACAAAATGAGAATTGTGCACAACAAACTCCAAGTGGCGACTCTTGAACTAAAACACAAAAGGAAAACGGTCAGGCCAAGCTTCAACATTTACCCTCTGTACACATGCATCTCCCTGCACAAGCAAAGGACCTTATTAACATGATACTATCATATGCTATCGTTTGTTGATGAGTGTATTATCGTTTTCCAAGTAAAATGCAAGTTCTGCAAACCCAATTTCGGGTCCTTTACTAATTAGCGCTACGCAAACACATCAAACTGCTCATATGGTGAAATCTGATAGCTGTGTGTGTGTGTGTGTGTCCCCTTACTTTGTCCCATGAACCATCAGTGAAACCGAGGCCGTGAAAAATGTGAAAAGCCGGCAAACTCAGTGGAGTTTGGCCCTCTTTTCAGTGGCTGGAAATATGCTGTGGCAGTGGCACTGGCTGGCCGTTTGGCTTCCGAAGGCAGCCCGGGATCTGCAAGATTACACTGATTGCACAAAAGAATACAGTATAGGATAGTATATTGTGACTATAATTATATTACACGATTAATCTAATATGATTATAAGCTTGCATGTGAGTCAAGGGTTCTAGAACAGGTCAACGTAGGATTCGAAGGACAACCTTGTCGATACGATTCCTAGACTTGTTGCTGGACTAATTGCTGACATACCCCGCAGAATCTCTGGTATGGCTCCAGGAAGTCAGGTTCCCGGAAGTCGTCGTTTTTGGAGTGTGTGTCGGGAAGCGCAGAAGCTTTGATCACGTCCGCCCGTGAAAAAGGTGCTTATCCGATTGATCCGATAAGCCTAAAAACTGAATCAGGATCATTGAAACAAGTTGTTGAAAAAAATAATGTGTTTATCTCTTCGAGTGAGATCACCCTATGAGATCATCCTAGCCTTCGCACCTTACGTGCCTCCTCTCGGGCAAACAGAATTCTCGGCTGACAATGAGAATGTTTTTTCAATTGGCGACACTCCTATATGATACTCCGGTACACATTTGGATGATCTTGGGGTGTGTTTTTTTATGTTTGGGAGATCCTCCAACATATCAGTTTGGGTTTATGTATGTTCCTTCTTCCCCAGGGGGTCGAACTGGGAGGTCTCCCCCTATTTCATTATACACACTTTAGATTAACATCGTGTAGTGCGCCCCAGTGCGTCCCAGTCGAGAGGCAAGTGATAATTGCCTGTGGTGCAGCCTCGCCCGGGCGGAGCTTGGCATACTCCTGAAGCCGAAACCAGACCGATCCAATCAGGCGATCTGGAACAACTTCGCACCAAGAAGTTGTTCTCAGAGTTGAATTCCTCTCCAAACCGAAAGAATCACTGAATCACTTCCAACTCGGATCTTAGTGCATCTGGAGTCATTCCCAACTCGATGCACGGCACTCCTGCACCGCCCCCGTCCCGCCCGCGTCGTCGCCGCTTCCGCCGCAGCCCGGTCCTGCCGCTTCGCCGCCAGCGCCGCGTCCGCCGCGTCCGCCGTGCCCCGTCCCAGGCGTCGCTCGGCCACGGGGGGCATCGACAGGGCGAAGTCCACCGAGGCCTGGTCGTCGGGGCAACGGTTCGATTGGGGAAGTGGTGTCAGGCAAGAAGCAACACATCCAGTGTTTTGAAAGGGTGAACACATGTGAAAAAGCATGAACAAGCTGTTGAGAAAGGTGCTTCACGAGCAAAATGGCTGTCTCTCAGCTGGTTGAAACCTAACAGTAACCTAGCAACACTCATAGCAATGTGTTTTCACCACACCTTTCAAACTCCAGCACCTGTATCAAGGCCGCGTGGTCGCCCTCAATCACTCGGTCAAACAGGCCCACCTCGGCGCGAGGTAAAACCACAGCCACCAACCGGACTCCACCCAATGCCGACGGCAGGTCCGTCACCAGTCCATCACTCCACAGCCGAAATCCACCTGGTTTTTGACCAGACCGGAATGCAAATGGAAGACGAACAGTCATATTTTTGGAGATGGATACTTACCTAAGCTTAGCTGGCCAACGGGAATCCCTCTCTTGCATCCTTTATTTTTCTGGCATCCTTTTTGGGCACCAAGTCGGTCGTTCCTCTTCATGAAAACACATACAAAAAAGGTAAATAAACAAAAACATAACAAACACATAGAAAAATATACAAAAAAACATTTAAAAAAAAAAAACAACCTAGTAAGCCAAACCAAACGCAGCATCCAGCAAACGAGCAGCAAAACAAGCAAGCCAAGCAAGCAACTTGAGTGTGGGTCACAGAAACTCTTCCCTCACCCTCATCCGTGAAATCGCCAACCTTCTTGGTGGACTCCAGTCAACATCAACTTAGGTGTCACCACCCCTTCCCCATTTACGTGGCAACATCAAGAACGCCACACTATATTGACTCTTGCCCATGTGTTTTGTTCAACATGCGACTGAAGTCCCTATCCCACCCCAAGTCAAGTTACTCCCCATCTAAACAAGCCTCCTTGGTTTCTGAACGAGTATTACTACTACTGAATATGTGTTCTAGTTCTTGTGCTGTCGGTATAGTTGTGCATTAACATGTCTATTTCCTGGAGTGCTCCTCACAAACGTCCATCTTTATCTCAATATACCAAGCAACACTGCCCTTTTTGGGCTCCCACATTGTCCATCTCCTCTCAAGGTGTTCCCTCGACATTCAGCCAAGACTGCAGTATTAATATAAACTTCACAAGTCCACGAACTCAACGAGAACCTCAAGAATGCCCAAGAAGTCCCTGAGTCCCATGTAAAACCCTTCGCATCCCTTCTGGCCTCCAACCTCCCATCTCCCCCCTGAACCGGGCGAGACCCGCCTCCGCGGCCTTCGGCGCCTTCAGCGGTGCACCACGGCACATCACGTCCACGCTCTTTGCCTCGCTGAGTGACGTCGACCGTCGACGGTCGGTCAGAGGTACGTGTCGTGCGCATGGGTACGTTTGGATCGAAGAGGTCATGTCCAAATCCGAGTCATTGAGTTGGGTCGGACTGAGCGCAACGGAGACGGTCTTGCAGAGAAGGGAAGAACCGGAAGAAGACGTGAATGAGTATAGGGACTGAAAGAGAAAGGTCAACAAATGCAGGTTCTGGACTCGACGTGTCTTGAGAGTTCTTCCGGGCTCACGTGGTTAAAGTGCAGCACCCCACATCTAAAGCAAAGGTGGATAAAAGTGGCACATGTTGTTCACTGGCCTTTCTGTTCCTTGTGTCAAGCGAGGGCAACCCAATCACCGGGGCAGTTTGGTCATCTCATGTACCCCCCATGGCTGTGGACAAGCGAGAGACAGCGAGAGAAGGAATGGGATTTGCAAAGGACACGTATTTGAGCCGCCCAAATGCCCGTGTATTGTGTGCCCATGCATTCAGGAAAGCCTCTATAGACCCCGTTGCCACAGACCTTGTTAATCTACAGTATTTTTAAGGTGCGACTCTAAACTACTCAAAAACACTCTAAACTACTTTAAAGCAGTCTAAACTACTCTAAAGCACTGTAAACCTATCTAAAGCACTCTGAAACTACTTGAAACCCAAAACGCTAGAAGACTTACGCTAAGACTATAAAGAAACTAGACTAGACGGAAATTGTCAACGCAATATATAATTGAAACTCATTGTGGGATTATTGCAATGGTTTTGTTCCAGGCTTGAACACATGACTTTTGAACCTCTCGAAAGATTCACCTGTCATACTCAATCCCATCTCCAATGGTCACTCCACTCCTACCACACAATGATACTTTAGAGTGGTGTGGAGAGGCACTAAAAAAAAATAGAGTGTTATTCCAAACCTCTCTAAACTTATCTAAATCTCTCTATATCACAATAAACCACTCTAACATTCTAGAGCTGGGGATGCCTGGAAGGGGGGGTTGTGGCTCAAACGTCTCAAACGTTTCAAAACGTCTCAAAGTCAAAGGACAGTCAAAAGACTTCGGAGTCTTGACCCTTGGAACCGCGAATTGTGGACCCGCTACAGTAGGCGCAGTAGGTGGGTGCATGCATTTAACCAATTTGAGCGAGTGCAAATGCATACTAATGCTAACTGAATGACAGCTGGCCTCTTGAATCAGCTGATCATTCTGGTGGTGCACGTCTTTCCCACAAGAGACTTTCCACTCTAAAATGTTGGAGTGTTTTAGATGAAAAGGGTCTGTGGGAAAGGGGTCTACGCTGACTTCCCTGAACATGCTGCATTGGGCATGCAGAAGGGTACGTACAAACATATGCGTACGTCTACGTCTCGCACCGATTCTCCAGCTGCCAATCTCCTGACCCTTTGTTTTGTGTTTTCCCCGAAGAGTAGCTACTATAGAAACTAGTAACTAGTAACAAGAAGCTACTGGGGGCTCCTGGCATCGCTACTAGGAGCAAGGACGCTACTAGGGGCTCCTGGCCGTACTACTAGGAGCAAGTAGCTACAGTAACAAGAACAACCACCTGGACCCGACGACTTCGTCCGTACGACTTCGAAAATGGTACATGACCCGACTCAAAAAAGAACGGTAGCGGTCCCCCATGGATGCAAGGTACAAACTGAAACTCTAGGTAGACATACACATCGAATACTAGAGAGCTTTGGACCATCCCAAGGGTCCCCAGACCAGCCTGCACTATTCTGTGTGGGATGGTCCTAGTACCTTCCAACTGGACGATGAGCGATGACCAAGTCCACTTCCGTGATTACTTCAAGGGGGGTTCCACGCTGCCCGCTACGTATATTGGAGCTTGTTGGTTGCTTTTCGGCTACGTCGTCATGTCACTGAAATCCCAGTTACCCATAGTTACCCCTCAAACCAACTACGAGGCATCGGCATTCACCTCAATGTCAAAAAATAATGCCATGTTCTCTCCCGCATGCCCACCCATATCCAAACCTTCTTACACCTTATAACCACCATGCCCATCTCGCTAGGAGTTTCCACCGTCACCGCCGCGTTTCCCCCTCAAACACGTCCGTGCCCGCGCGTGCCCGCGCGTTGCGACGCGTTGCTCGCGTTGCGGGAACAAGTCACCGCCCCCACCAAGCGTGGGAGTCGTTGAGTGCCCCCGGCACCTGGCAGAATGCCCAGGTTCACCTCGGGGAGTCCTGCCTCGGAGGTGAACCGCGGTTTGAGGTGACAAACCGCAGATCTGGAGGGGAGCTGGCGAGCTGGAGGGGAGGTGTCACACAGCGATGTCGTTTCAATTGTTTTCCGTATGGTTCCATCAACCAAGAACATAGTATATATATAGAAAAGGCGTTTTTGGGACCAAGACTTCAACACTCCCGTCAGGCTGAGAGTGCACAAGGCAATTAGCCTGCAAGTGGAGGAGATTGGTTGCTAGCAGGGTTTCTAAGTCATGTCCATTGCCAAACACGTCCTGGGCAGTGCTCAATGATACAGTATCCGTTGTAAAGAACTGGGCCAAGCTCGTTACCGGTGATGACAAGCAACATGACCAGGCCACAGCTTCACGAAAATAACACAACCCCCCCTACCCCGAGCATTCTTAAACGAGGAATCCGTACCAACGACCTGTCTGGTTCTGATCCATCTACTCAGAAACCATTGCAATCCAGTGTAGAATCGTTGGCGATGCTTGGGAAGGTTTTGGAGACCCATGTTTTGGTACGAGAATGCCATCGCGTTGGTAAAAGCGGTCCACACAAACAGGCCATTAGCGAGTTGATGACACACCCAAACAAAGGCCGCATGGAAACCACTGTATGGGGAGGTCATGTAGAGGAATTCCTAAAACCTAAGAGATGGGCGGTCTTCAGAATGGTCAACTGAGTTTCTCTCCCAAACTCTAGATCACTCAACTGCGAGGAACTTGCGCTCGTTGACTGGCCAGTCGGTAGTGACAACCTAAGGCCACTTCATAGCCACCTGCAGAGCAAGTTCGGGCAACGTTCACGCTCAAATCAGGTGAGACAAGTGTGAAGACCTGTACTGTACACCCGTGCAACGTCCATAATTAAGTACAGACAATGTCCAGTAGGAATGTGTGATTTGCTTCCAGCGAAATAACATACTTTGCGTCACTATGCGCCTTTCAAGACAGAGGCCCACTGCGGCCCACTGCGATGCTCATACTGCCATCAATCATGGCCATGCAATAGCCTTTCAGCGTTCCACTTCTTCAGCGACCATCCACTGTCGCCCCGACAGTAGCGCGACTCTGCAAGTCTGGCCGCCTTCGGCTCTGCCAGAATCAAGAACCCCAGAACCGTTGGTTTCGCAGGGTCAAAAGCCTCCCTTTTTTCATCGGAGGGTCCAATGATTTGTTCATACGGTTGGGTGGTTGGGTCTGGGGCGCCCGTGGATGATGATGGCTAGGTTGCAGGCCTTTCTCTGAAATAGTGAGAATATTGGATGTTACATGTTATTTATACACCATTTATATATATATATAATGGTTTACCGACTATTACAGCTACTGGGACACCCCCCAGCTTCTAGGGCTTTTTGGGGCTCAAAACACACCTTCCTCGCTTCCGAAGGCGCACTCCGCACCTCCCAACGCGACGCCATCGATGGCCGCGACCACCGGCTTCTCGGAGGCTTCCATGGCCGCAATCACTTCGCCCAACTGAGCTCAGCGAATCCATCTTCGACGAACGCATCGCCACCGTTGGGACGAACATTGGGTCTTAAGCGCCAGGGCCATGCCATCTGCCATCGGCCGATGGTGAGTCAGTCTAGAAACTCCGGCCGACGTTGGACGATGTGATGGCGATCTTGGACATGTTGTTGGGGGCACTGGTGGCACCTGAATCAGAATCGGAGATATGATGAAATAGGATGAAAGAAATGCTGTTTTGGTGAGTCCTGCGCTGCGTACGACTTGCGGGTGAATCTGTTTTGGCGCGGTTGGTTCTCCATTCTTCTGAATTCTGTGGACCCTCGCGGGTTGATGTGGGTTCGAACGTTAGAGACCGGTCAAAGCTGTTTCGCATCCATCCTCCCATCTTTCGTCGAAGTCCCAAATCGAAAGGATCAGTTTCTCCTGCCGTTTCATCGAGATGGCACGGCTTGGACATTCGGCTTCCCATTAGGGAAGCCGTGTAGACTGAGGTCGATGCTCCCAAGCTGTTCGAGTTCCAGCAAGGCGCCAAAAAATTTAAAGACATATTCAAGTGAGTGCATGCACTTCGAGGAGAAAGTGTTTCCGTAGCTGGCAGCTCACTCTCTTATAGTCTCTGTTATATGTACAGTATGTTGAAAGAGCAAACAGACTCTGTGGGGATGGGTCAAAACCTGGAGCCCCCAACATGTAGCTTGACCTTTCGGGTAGGTCTACCATGGTCTTGCCGCAAGGTCTCCGATTTTTTCGACCAAAGGAGCCATGGGCCCTTCGACGCCGGTGGCGAACTCGCTGATGTCTGCCCCTAGCCGCGGCGAAGTCGGTTGGATCATGTTGACAGGTCGGATGAAAGAATGGTACTTAGCTTGGAGAGTTCACTTAGCTTGGAGAGTTCACCATGATCTACACTCCCTGAAAACAATAATGAAAGTGGATGCATGGCACGGCCTACTTCGTTCGGATGACGATTTTGAAAGCACACAGGGGCGGGGTTCACCTCCACTTCCAAATGACTCAGAGAGGAAATCGAAGAAAGAGTGAGTTCAGGAATTCGTTGCAGTGTCATCCTCCATCAATCCTGTTCTCGGTCGAGGGTGGAAGCATGGACCTGCCTCCACAAAAGACTCCATGTGCACCTGTGAGGACCACTGCCTTGACCTCACTGTCAGCAGCCACTTCCTGACATGTGGGGGAACTTTCAATGCGGTCGATGGCGTCTATGCTGCTTGTGAACCCCAGGGTGGGCTGTGTTCAATTCGCAGGGAACCGGTCCATGCAATGGGCCCTACAGGCATGACATGGTTGTGGGCGGCACCATGTCAGCCACAGCGGCAGGCCTTGAAGTACTGGTCCAAGCCCACGCGCACGCCCTGGGACAAGGCATTCACTGGCCTGGATCGAGGAGCTTTTTCGTGTGTGGTTGGTGTGCTTGGGGTCACTTCCAATTCACCCCACCGGGTCCTTTAGGGCACGGGCATCCTGGATTCTGCGGTTCGTTGGTAATTCCACTCGCTCATTAGGTTGCCAGGCCCGTAGCATCCGCAACTACGAGCAGGCCAATATATTAGGCTACTGCTTGGGGAAAAGGCTGAAATCCACACATGACATGGCAGGTTGGAAGCTGCAGGAAACATGAGACTGGCTCTTAGGCAGCAACTCAAAAAATTGTTGAGGAATTCAGGTCCTTCCTTCCTTCCTTTCCTTTCCTTTCCTTTCCTTTCCTTTCCTTTCCTTTCCTTCCTTCCTGCCTTCCTTCCTTCTGTGCGTCCAAACTCATGAAAAATGACCCTGGGCGTCCTGAGTCCACCTCACTTGGACGAGCGGCTTGTTATCCATGGTCAGAATCGCCACGCAACCATCTTTCGTCTTCCGCTTCTCGTACTGCACTTGCCCCTTCATGGCCTCAAGAGGGCTTTGAGATGTTGCCAACCGCTAAAGAACAGCGACCTGTGACCTAAAAACGCTTTGAGGTTGGGTAGCTCAACCGTCGGAAAGTGACTCTCGAAGTTCACGATCGCAAATGAAAACCGCTCTCAAAAGCAGCCGCGGACTTTTCGCGGACTCGTGGCCATCAGGCTTCAAGGTGCGCATGCCCTCCCAGCTATCGGGAGGAAAACAGGTGGTTCGAGCAACAAAGCGGCAAAGCTTCGGCTTCAGTGAACCTGTGCAGCAGCGAAAACATGGGATGGCATCACATTCACACCGGTCAAAGGTGGTGTGTCAAGTGGTTGCTGCTGCTTCGGCCTCCTGCTCTTCGTACAGGTCTTGGCCAAGGTCGTGAGCGCATACCCTGCAAGGTACGAGGGTGTGCGTCACTTTCGCTGTGCGCTGGCTCGCACATTGCTGACTTGCATGCCAGCTACTTCCATAGTTGGTGTGGAAGATGTTGGCATTTATGGCAAATCTCAGGCGGTTGCGGGCTCTGACTCGGACTTCTTCTTTGTATCGAGTCCTCATGGTCTCTGCTTGCAGCTCGTAGTTCTCCCGTTGTCGACGGAAGTCCTTTTGGAAGCAGGTTTGTTGGTCTTGTAGTCGTTGTTCAGCCTGCTGGAGCTGTGCTTGTAGGTGAGTGTTCTGTGCCTCGAGTTGTTTTATCTGTCTCCTGAGGGAGATGAGTGTCTCTGGCTCGACATGTGTTGTCTGAGTGCTCTTGTCGTTCTGTTTATTGTCGCTGCCAGTGTGTTCTTCTGGATGCGGCATATTCTCATTTGTTTTGGGGGGTTGCTGTGGCTTGTTTGCCACTCGGGTGCAGAGGTGCCATATCAGGTTGGCGAGCATCGCAACCATCAGGGTGAAACCTGTAAGGAAGATGAAGTTTTGGTTGTCCATCAGGTGGTCTTGGAAGTTGTCTGTGTGTTCAATGGAGTGCGCAGTGGTTGTGGTAGCTGGAGATGCGAACATAGCCATTTGGGCCAATGGTTTGGTGAGCGCGTAGCGCATCTGGCTTTGCTTTCGGCTTTCCAAGGTCTTTTTCTTGGATGCTGTGAAGTTAGGATCCGGCTTCAGGCATGTTGTGTGGCTTCGTAGTCTTTGCGCTAGCAAGCTTGCTGCACTCTGTTTTGTCATGCCGTCTGCAAACTGTAGTTCGCTTGAGACCCAGGAGACGGTCGCTCCTGTGCAGGATAGTTTGTCCCGTGTCACTAGCACTTCGATGCTAGTCTGTTTGTCTGTTTGGGATGCTGTCTGTAGGTCTTGTTTGACCAGCAGGTCGTACAAAGCCTTGGCGTCGATGATGAGCCGTGGCGAGTGCTTCACCTTTGGTGTGTTGCTGTCTTCGAGGGCTAGATATGGTGACCATATCAGTTTCCAGAAGGTGGAAGCGTACAGCAGTGCATCTGCTGCTTCTGAGGCTGCCTGGCTTTCTGCTGCCAAGCTGGATCGGGCGATCCTTGGGAGTTTCCATGATCTCCAGTCGATCAGATGGTAGCCTCCTTCTGAGCCTGTTGTGACTGAGTGGTGTGTCATCATCACCAAGTGACCTCCTTGTGAAGTCAGGTCTGCTCTTGAAGCGAATGCAGCGTCGCTGTAGACGATGAATGTCATCTCTTCTGGCTTGCCCAGCTTTTGGAATCGTAGACCCACATCTGAGTATTGTTTGGCGTATCGTAGGCATTTGTTGGCTTCTCGAAGAGTCGAGATGTTGGCGCGACTCACTTGTCCAGCTAGCATGCTGGTCATGGCTTGGACATGAGGGCTGCTCTGGGTCGAGGGCCATTGGAGTGCTCCGACAATGCCTCGCAACATTGTGCGTTGTTTCTCTGTCACTGGTTGGTCGTTGGGTCCGTCTTCAAAGCTAATGGGCTTCTGCTTTGCCATGTAGGCAGTGTGTTGTAGTTCGTAATGATGTTCATTGATCCTTTGGATCTTTGCTCCACAGTACTCTATGTCTGTGTTCTGTTCCCATGTCCGGAAGTTGAAGGTCTTCCGCAGGGATGCAATGAACTTTGCACAGTAGCTGTTGTCCATGTCGGCACATCCAAGGATGTCGTCCACGTGCAATCCGAAGATTCCGACCAGTGGTGGATGTTTCACTGTGTTGCCATTGTCATCGATCTGGTGTGTCCAGGAATCTTCTCCTGCCTCATGATCGTGGATCAGGAAGAGGCATGGATCCAGTGGGTGGACTGTGGCTCCCAGGCGCGTGATGCGCTCTCGTGCTTCACTATACCATGCTCGGGGAGCATCGCATAAGCCGTACATAGGCTTTTTGAGCTTCATGAGGGCGTTGTCGCCATCGGTGCCAGTGAGGCCGAGGAGTCGTCTGGCGTCTGGTGGCAGTTTGATCCATAGTGTGCGATGGCTAGGATGTTCCTTGCCTTGGAGGAATGCTGTGCTGACATCTGCGCTGAAGCTTGTCCAACCATTGTTGGCGCAGATTGAGAGGATGTAGTTTCGTCCCATCCGACTCAGCGTTGGAGCATCAGTGCTGAGTTGGCCATTTAAGGCATCAGGATCTTTGAATCCTTGGGTGATGAGCCTTGCTTTTGCTCTGGGTTCACCGTTTGGCCATTTTGTCCACTTCAGGATGAAGTGTGCTTTGAGAATTCGGTCGCTAGGGACCGTGCCGTTGTCTTTGACCATTTCCCACACGTCGTTCTGGAAGAAACTTTCCAGTTCTTTCTTCTTTGCCTCCATGAAGGCGAGGCGATCAGCGAGTGTCATCCTTCGCTCATTGAGCTGATCCTTGCGGGCTTTGATGCCCGGCATGCTGTGGCCTGGTGGGCCTGTTTCTTCGGCTGTGTGTGCCTGTTCGGTGGTAGGCTCGACGTATGTCTGGTGGCCATGGCTGACATTATAGAAAGCTTCATGAGCAAGCAGGCGGTAGGCCGGCATGATTTTGAAGCTCGTCTGTCCTGTCCAGGCATGTTCTGTGGTTATGTTGCCCTTCTTCTTCCATCTGTCGTACTTGTTGAGGTTGGCTGAACCGGTTGTGTGTCGGTCTTTGCTGATGTAGTGCAAAGGCAAAGGGCATCCAGCTGTTTCGTCGGCTGGGTCAAAGAGCTGGTTCCGTGGGATGTAGTGGCGACGTATCAGCTTGTTGTTCTGAATTGTCCATTCGTCCTTGCAGACGTCCAGGGTCAGGAATCCATTTTCTAACTTCCAGCCCGGTGGCAGTGTTGAGTCATCGACTCTGTTGAGATCGGTGTCGTAGGTGCTGAGGGTGAGTGCCATATCTGGATCCGGTGGTGCCGGTTTGGCATATGGTGTCGGACTTCGTGTGGTGTTGTGACCTCTTGCTTGTGGTCCGTATCGGTCGTGTCCAGATGCGGGTGGCTGGAGAGAGAGTGTCTCTTGTCGATCAAATCGCGTCCTCTGGTCGTGGAAGCTCTCTGTTGGCGCTGGTGGTGCATAAAGTTGCTGCTGATGTTCTGGAATTTGTCCACCATCATAGTGCACACTTGCCGTGGTGGCATGTGGTGTTGGTGCACCGTGTGTGCTCGGTGGTGGTTCTGGTTCGCCAGTGCTGTCCTGTTCTGTGATCTCTGTAATGTTCAGATCAACTGTTGGTGCTCCTGGCGGTGCCTCTTGGCGTGACTGTTCATGAGCTGCTGTTGCGTCGATCTGTGGTTCGTCCCCAGGTGCATGTCCATCTCCATCCTCATCCATCGGTGTTGGGGTGGTAGTGGGAACATTCGGTGGACTGCTGCTGGAACCGCTATGTCGGTCTGTTCTCAGGACAAAGGTGGTGCTTCCTGTCCATTGGAATGGCATGGATCTGGTGGCATTTGGCAATGTCCAGTCATCTTGGAAGACTGTTCTGTTTCGGGCCGGTTGGTGTGGCCTCATGATGACGGTTCTCCGGATGTCCTGGAAGTTCTGCCACGGTGCTGTGTCGTCATTGTGTGGCGTGTAAAGTGCCTGTCTTGGACTTACATGGATGCGGTGCCATGTGATACCATCTTCTTCGATGTCCCAGTAGTCCTGCTGGGCTGGTTGTGGATCTGGTGCCGTTGCTTCGGTATCTGGTGCTTCTGGCATTTCTTCCTCATCATCAGTGACAATCTCTGTTCGTTTCCTCTTGTTGGACTTGATGAGGTCAGTGTACAGCGTGGTGCTTCTGCCTCGGATGTTGTCCAATGCTTGTCGTGCTCTCTGTAGTGGATCTGTGTCGCTCTGGTGGTTGAGGTCTGGTCGAAGATGTTCTCCGGAAACTCGTAGGAGTGTCGAGCCGTGTGTGATCCAATACGTGTTTGTTGATGGGCCAGTTCGGCCTGGTTCTGTCATCACGACAGTTGCTGGACCCTTCCATCGGATCTTTGGGCCTGCTCCTCCGGGGGCGTCTCTCCAGTAGTAGACCAGTTGTCCAGTGGAGTAGGTGTATTGTACTGCTTGATGCTGTCGGAGGAGTGCTCGGCGCAGTCGTGCATCGTTGTCTGCTTCGATCACTGAGATCGCTGCCTGTTTTTGCAGGTGTAGCTTTTGCTCCATGGCTTCTGAGGGCGTCAGCTGTGCTGTAGTGAGGTCGTGATCCATCAGGACACCGGGTATGCGTGGTTGCATGCCCATAGCACATTGTGTCGGGCTGAAGCCTTGGACATTGGTGGTGTTGTTGATCTGGGGGATCACATAGCATAGTGCCTGTGTGATCCGCTCACGGGTACTCATGCGCTGATCGAAGTCTTGTCTCTCTTGTTGTGCTGCTGTGAAGAGTTCGATGCCTCGTCGTAGGACTTGATGTCTTCGCTCAAGCACGCTTAGCCGTGTGTGTGCTTGGCCTGGTGAGATCTCCAGTTGTATGCCGAGGTCGCTGGTCCATGTTCTTGTGGTGTCTGAGCTCCATCCTCTGTGGTCGTCGACTTGAAGGAGTGTTGGTGGGCCAAAGTGTCTGATCCATCCTCGTTCAAGTCCTCGGATGAAGTCATCCGATTGTTCAGAGTCAATGACCCGAGCGGACATGAACTTGGTAGTGGCGTCGATCATGCTGAGGACTGGAACTGCTTGTGGCTTGTGGCCATTGTGTAGTCGCGGTAGGTGTATCCAGACTGTGTCTGCTTGTACTCTGCTGTTGAAACTGCCTCCTGTTCGGAGTGTGCTCTTGGCCACTTGTGGTGGTGGTCGGTGTGCATCACACAGTTGGCAGTGATGCTGTTGCGCAGCTGCCACAATCGAAGGACTGGCATTCTTGCTCTTGAGGAGCTTGGCCAGCTCGAGATTGGTGGGGTGCCCAAGGTTCCGGTGGATCCTCTGGACTGTTCTCTGAGCTGCTGACCATTGTGTCTCTTGCAATCTGGTTAGTATGCCTCGATTGTTGTCAAACTGTTCGTCGTTGTCATAGACTTGTGGCTGTTGTTCTGCCACTGCCTGTTGTGGCTGTAATGCTACTTGCTGTTCCGCCGGTTGTACTGCATCATGTTCTGCCGGATATGCTTCTTCGGTGGGTGGCCAGTACTCAGTGAGCATGAAGGTGTTCATGATCTGGGCCCACTCTCTGCACATGTCTGTGTTGTAGCTGCCAGCTGCTGCGGCTCTGTTGCCAATGTGTGGGGAGCTACCCTCAATAGGGAGGTGGTAGTGATTGCTGTTGCAGACTCGCTCGAACATAGTAGCCAGGGTGCTGTCTGTGATGCGTAGGTTCGTTGGCTTCTTGATGTATTGTTCGTAGCCATTGGAGTCTGGCAAGGTTGCTCCATATTGGCATTGGTCCACATGTGCATCATAGCCTTCTAGCTGTTGTAGAGTTGGTGTATCCCAAGATGTTGCGTACTTGGGGTGTTCGAAGATGGAAATTCGCTTTTGCTTGTGTTGCTTGTTGTGGATTGTCTTGCTGAACCGCAAGTGGGTTCCTTCCTCATGCTGCTGCTGTGCTTCCAGTCGTTGCTGGTCGGCCGGTGTTTTGGCGTTCAATCGCTGCAGTGGGGACCATTTGGTGCAAGGTGGTGCAATCCAAACAATCTCTGGGCTCTGGTGGTAGTACAAGTGAATGAATTGCCTCTGGTGGCTGGGTTTGGTAAAGTCCCATCCGCTGAGGATGTCGAAGGTGCGGACTTTGTATCCCAGTTCTTCCATGTGTGTTGCTAGCACTGCGTCACCAGCATAGACTTCCCAGAATTGCATCTGGTGGCTGTCATGTGCTGTGAGTGTTGTCTCGAGGGTGTGCTTGTAGTGTCGTGCCAGCTGTTGTTGATGTAGTCGGAAGCTGCGGACCAGTTTGTCCGTCAAAGTTCTGCGATAGCAGGTGTCATCATCATCTTCTTCTGGGTCTGTGGTGTCGTTTGTG
Source organism: Durusdinium trenchii (assembly GCA_963970005.1). Classification (NCBI taxonomy): domain Eukaryota; class Dinophyceae; order Suessiales; family Symbiodiniaceae; genus Durusdinium; species Durusdinium trenchii. The sequence continues at coordinate 275,596 of CAXAMN010026606.1, forward strand.
TCTTCTTCGTTGAAGGTGTCGTCCTCATTGGCCTGCATGCCGTGTTCTCCCAAGTCGGGAGGTGCTAGGCCTGTGAGCTCAATGTAGTGCTGGAGCGTGTAGTGCTCTGCTTGTGCAGGGTCTTGTGTCAGCAGGTTGTAGGTCTCTTCCATCATGTAGTCAAACTCATAGTTGCTGTGGTCCGATAGGTCGGTCAGACCTTGATCCAGCTGTAGGAGATGTTCTCCTCTGGAGCCGGTGATGATTGGTGACCATGGGCCTTCATCAACTCGCATGGTGTCTTCCATGAAGTTGAGCTGGAGTTTCATGGCCTTGAGAATTGGCCTGCCGATCAGGAGAGGAGTTGATCCAGTAACAACGAAGGCCTGCGTGCGGCCGAGGTGTCCTTGGATGCATACTGGCATGTGTACTGTCCATTGTGCTTCAAGGCTGTTGTCTCCGCCAAACTGCAGTGTCTTTTGTGCAGGACGGAAGTGGAAGCTGGAAACATCGAACCCTTGTTCGTGGTAGCTTTCGATGTAGTTCATGAGGATGTCATGGCCAAGGACCATGCAGCTTGCTCCACCATCCATGGTGCCGAAGAGTCCCTTTGGGATGCGCTGGTAGTCCTTCATTTCGAATTGGACCATCATGGCGTTTTCGGCTTTGGCCTTTTTGGCGGCATTGGTGGGGCTGTTGGTGGTGCTTCTCTTTTGAGTGCACTGCGCTGCAAAGTGTCCAGGTTGACCACATCGTAGGCATGTCTTGGCTTGGTTCAAGGCTGTGCGGCCTCGACTCTTGGCATCACCTTTTTGTAGAGGTGACTTGGAGCCCTGCCCTTTTCCTTTTCCTTTTCCTCCCTTGGAGCGAGGAGGATATGGCCTTTGAAATGATGTTGGACTTGATGAAGTTGCGCCATCGGTCAGTGCGACCACTGGATAGAAGCCTCTGTTGTTGCGCAGCTCAGCAAAGCGGCGCCTAGCATCCAGGTAGGTGGCATAGGCTTCCTCGTACTCAGGGTCTTCTTGATCCGGGTAGTCCTCATCGTAGCCGGTGTAGTTGGCTGTTTCATCGCCGAACTCTTCATCATATGCTTCATCAGCATACTCTTCTTGAGTTTCCTCATAGTAAGCCTCGTCATACTCAGGCTCATAGGTCTCTTCAGGGTCGTCCATGTAGTCGTCCTCGTGCATGGTGTAGGCCTGAGCTGGTTTCTTCCATTTGTTGAAGCCTTTTCCTTTTCCCCCAACTGGTCGCTGGGAGAGTCCAACCTTTCCCCTGTAGTCCTGGCCGTACAGGTAGTACATGGCTTCTTCAACTTTGCTTTCTTCGAGGCTGGAACCACATTGGCTTTGCACCAAGTGTTTCTGGTCTTGTGAGAGACCGCTTCTTCTCAGCATCAGCCAGCCTGTGATCTCGGTCGGCAATTTGATGCCGTGTTTTTCGACTTCTCGGAGCGCTTCTCGATGTTCAGCGCAATACGACATCAGTGTCTGATCGTAGCGCCTGGTGAGGCTGTAGAAGAACTTCTCGAATGATCTGGGCTGTTCGACCCGTGCATCGTAGCGAAAGGTCTTGTCGAGGATTTCGATCACCTTGGTGAACCCTCCTTCTTTGTCCTCGCTTGCCGATTCAGCTATCGGCTCGACTTGCTTCCAGGCTGTTCCTGACAGGGTTGTCAGGAGGTTGATGACTCCTTCTTGTGGCTTCTTTTGCAGAACCATCTTCTTCTGGTAGAGGTGAATCCGAGCTCTCCATTCCTTGTAATCTTGAGGCCTGTTGCTGAAGGTCGGCACCCAAGAATCTTTACTTGCATCCACACTCGAGGATGCTGCAGCAGGTGAACTTGCCATCGAGCTCGACCGGGAGGTAGTAGCTAGCAGCAAGCACGCAGGAGCCCTGAGCCTTGCGGCTCCGCTACCAATTTGAGGTTGGGTAGCTCAACCGTCGGAAAGTGACTCTCGAAGTTCACGATCGCAAATGAAAACCGCTCTCAAAAGCAGCCGCGGACTTTTCGCGGACTCGTGGCCATCAGGCTTCAAGGTGCGCATGCCCTCCCAGCTATCGGGAGGAAAACAGGTGGTTCGAGCAACAAAGCGGCAAAGCTTCGGCTTCAGTGAACCTGTGCAGCAGCGAAAACATGTGATGGCATCACATTCACACGCCCAAAAGAAACTACCTCCCAGTGCCTGGATGCCACCAAAAAGAACACGGCTCAAATGCTTGCTGCAACTGCCCATCGCCTCACCTGCCGTGCTCTCCGGTACTTTTGTAAGGCCTTTGAGGTGGGAGGACCTGGTCCAAACCCAAAAAGTTGGCAAAATTTGACTATCAAATGGCCCAAAGGATCAAGACCAATCAAAAACCAAACAACAAACACCACCCGAACGGCTGAGCGATGTTTTGGTTGAGCTCCTGAACGAACATCCATTGCCCCTGGACAGCTATAATGCATCACATTTCATAGCTTTATCTGAGAAGGTCAGTCTACTTCTTCCATTTTGGTCTTTGTTCCAACCCAGCACCACCATCGTCAGCCTGGGGCTCCCAGCGAGTGGTTTCAGGACGAGTGGTTTCACGACGGCAAAAAACGTGTGGCTTTTCCCACAAGGCAACGCTGGGATGAGGTCCTTTTTTACGCTGATGGATCATGTGATCAATGTTCTCACGGAAAATATCACACTACTCTTGTTGGAGATGTCTCACTGATGGATACTTCCAAAATGCCTGTGCAGAATCGTCTACTGATGGATATGCTCCCGTTGTGTGGTTGTGTCTGTTTTGCCCCATTGTTTTCGTCGAGAACTGCTCATCAAAACATCATCCTCATCCTCGTGATCTTGGATCGACTTGAACCTGCACAATGCTGTAGATCAGACTATTGCCAATATCAAGGGCAGTTGCTTTTCCTGGCGTTCCACTGGGATGCTCCTGGGACGTCAAAACATTCACAAGAGAGTCCTATGTCTATGTTCAGCTAATGGGGCACTGTGGATGTCCTTAGTACTTCTATGATCTTCAATTGGAAGCGGGTCCCCTCGTTGACATACAGCTTCCTACACGCAGCAAAGGAAGATAAACCACTATAGTCACTAGTCACTGCTGCTTGCGCATCCCCGGAGCTCAAAGACACGCCCAACGGAGCCCTGAGACTTGGAAGTTAAGGAAGCAGCGAATGTCAAGCGTTGATCAAAGAACATTCAGTTGGCGAACAAATTCACTTCTTGGCAAATGTCATGTCCGTTTTCTCAATGTCAGATATGATCAAAGGTCGAGATCGATTCTTCCGCCTCCTCTATCGATTTTGCTTGCATCACTCATCTCCCATCTCCCATCTCTTCAGCTTAAAACCAGCACACCCACCTTCAGCCGCTTCACCACCCAGGACTCCACGGAACGTTCGCCTCACTTGAGCTTCTTGCAAGGCCCCAGACCTCGGACTGCCCAAGGATCGAGGTGTTTGTTGGCCAAGATGGATGAGGTTTATACCGCCGGTACTGGAAGCCAGACAGAACTGGTTGTGTCAAGGGGGTCAGATCCTGTTGATTCACGTTGGAAGTCTGGAAAGAAGTGGATTTTTGCATGGTTTATTCATGTTGGCAGTGGGTGGGGATCCATGTTCCAGTTCCACATGTAGGCAAACACATGGGGTTCATGCGGGTTCATGTTCCATACCTGTAGTCTCAGGATGCCTTGGGTATATAATAATATAAGTGGATGCATGACACGTCAAAGCCTCCACGGAAAGCCCCTACGTGCTCAAAGGGAAAGGACCTGCATCGCCATAGACGAAAGGACTTGGTCTTCCCCACGCTGTTACGATCTCTATAGGAGCAAAATGCTTGCTTTTGGGAAGGGCTGCAAACACACCACCACACTTTCCCTAGATGTCTTTGCGCCTCGCTCAAAGCATATTCCTTCTGGACCATATCATGCTGAGGTTCAACCTCTACCTCAGAAGTTACTTTGAACCGCCATGAACCTCCCATGTTATTGATAAGCCACTCAAGTCCGTATAGTACTTCGGACAGGCGTTATATATTACTCAAACTACTTGAGACCTTTGTAGGGTGCAACAACTACAACAACCTTCCAAAGAACACATCAGGTGAAGGTCCTCAAATCCCCTCTCTCCTGCGGCTTCCGACTCGGCGTCCAAGACCTTCTGCTCCTCCTGGTGCTCTCGCTGTGATGCCTCGGCCTGCTCTCGCTGTGAGATTGGAGGGTGAGATGAGACCATTTCTTTGGACCAGGTTCTGGACTACACTTGCCCTATATATGGCTCCAAGTACCTTCTAAGAAGGTGTTTGAGGTGGGTTTGGAGGGTCCAAATACCTTCTGAGGAGGTACTTGGAGCCCTAGGGTTGCTCAAAGTATGCACCAAAAAACACCAGATGTAAGAGAACCTTCCAGCACCCAAATGCCAGGTCTTCGGGCGGGCCTTTTTGGACTCATGCCCATTCGACATGAAAAGAACACTAAAAGGCGCTTGTTTCTAATAGCTTTTTGTTACTACTAGTAAGGCACCTGTTACTACTAGCGTGGCACTTGTTACTAGTAGCTTACTTAAAAAGGCCCACGAACGCGCAGTGTCTCCGGTGGCACCTGCGGAACCCCCCAACAGTCGCACCCCCTTCGGATCACGATCACGGGTCCGACCGGTGGGGAAGGACGCTTCTGCGGCGGCGCGTGGTCGGTGGATCGAAGCGGGTGATAACCGGGGGGTGTCACAGCTGCGAAGACTTCCATCTGCCAAGCGAAACACCAGTCCCCTCCCTGCTCCACACTGGTCCACACCAGTGCTGGTCAAGAGTCAGAGCTTTCTGTGCATGAGCAAATTCATAAAGGACCAAATTCTCTTAATGCGATTGCCACAAGTCAGAAAACATATCTATGCATTCCTGGCAATCCAAACAACCAGAAATAAATGGCTGCTCCAAGTTTTTTGGCAACTGAGATCTTTTGCACAACGAGTGGTTGTTTGTGGAAACATAATTTCTTTGTTTGTGGAAACCAAGGTTGGTTATAATAGAAACAGCTCGTCGAACGGTTTGTGAATAATCTTCGCTTCACTCCACCGTGTGGCTTAGATTTCCAACGTCACATGAAGAGTTGTCTAGTTGCACATACCGTTTGGAACACCGTGTCTTGCACATACCCTTTGGGCCACCCCAGTGGAACCAGTGCTGTGTTCTACGTGGCCTTCGACAGCAACTCCGCCTGACCGATTCGTGGCAGTCCAAGTCTCGACTGCAGTCCAGCCCGGGCTGGGGAGGTTTGATGCAAGAAGCTGCAACCTCGAATCATTACATCTTCTCCTGGCTCTGTCTTTGACCATCTCTATTTCTGGGAAAGGCTCCAGGAGTGCTGAAAGCTGAGTTGGTCCAGGAGTGGCTGACCTGTCGTTGGTTGTTGGAGTGGTCCACACCTTGGTGGCTGTCAGCTCAGAGTATCTCAGAGTGGTCCCAAACAGAATGGGGTCCCAAGATGTCCACCGCAGAAAGGGGGTCCAAGGATTTGCTGGTAAGGGTGATATGTTCAGATCCATTTGCAAACCACTTGCCTCCACAACTGGCCATTTAAACCCTCAGCAAAAGCAAGAAACATTGGATAAAGCCATGAATCAAAAGAACCCCAAAAGAGCGACCTAAACACCCTAACAGGCCCTAACACATCCCACTCCTCTTTAGCCAAGCAAATTTCAAAGAGACTCTGAGTGAAACCTGAGTGAAACCTGCAGTCCAAGAAGTGGAAGTGGTAAACCTGGCATTTTCGCTCAACAGCAGGGATTCCACCCGAACCCGCTCAGAGTGGCATGCTCGGCCCTCGGCCGACAGAAGGGGCCCAAAAAGTCCCGACTCCAAACCCATTCGTCTAGAGCCACCTCTTTTTCGCCCGCCTTGCCAATTGGCCAATTGGCCGGAGCCTTTGAAGGTGATCCACTTACAACTCAGCTGCTCGATCTGTTCGACAATTGTGTGCAACCCTGACCACCGACAGAGGCCCTGCCAAACCTGGTGGTGGTCCAAGGGGCGTCAAGCCTGTTGACAAAGGTCGTCAGTTGGGCAACTGGAAGACGGGCCTGGGCCTTCGAGACTGGATGGTCGAAGACCGGAATCCCGAAGAAGATCATGCATCTACTTCAGGCAAATCGATCGGTTCGGTACAAAGCACAACAGTTCCTGCCTCGTTAGCTTCACTTCGACCTTCCTTTGAAGCACTTTTCCCCGAACCATGGCCAACACTTTTCCAGGAGATGAGTGTGTGCGTTTTCATCCAATAAACACTGTTGCTCGATGTTGCAGCATGAGCCCTTTTTGCATTGGGACCCGCTTCAACAGCTTTAGTGGACACTATATATAGTAGCACCCAGAACTTCGGCGCAACTTCTCGCAATCACAAAAGTGGCAGTGGGAACTCTCAACTCAGCACCTTTGGTGTTAAAGACAAGGACTTCCAGCGCCATCCCGGCTGGTACTTCGCGATCTTGGGGATGCGCACGAAGATTTCAGCCTTGCGATGGTGAAGGTCCACCGCCTAACATGACCTGCCATGAATCCTTCAACACTCAGGGTCAAGGGGCTAACAAGTGCTCCATAGGGCTACTATATAGAGCTCCTCCTTGAGACTGGATTGTCCAAGAAAACCACTTAGACTTAGATGTGGCACCAAATCCCCCAAAATCATGCATCAGCGTCCAGCTCAATGAGTTCGGTACACGGCACAAACAGTTGCTGGTTCATAAAGGAGGAGGCCAGCTGGGCTTCAGAATGCCAGCAGGTTTAATGAGACACTCACGTGATTACTTCTACCCATGCAGTTCCGACACTCAGCGCCTTCGGGCTATCGAGCTCGAGTCAAAAAATAACACGACCGGTGACACGTCCAGGACTTCTTCATCTGAGTCTGCGGGTGGCAAGTCGTGCCTCTTGAGGTGGGGAGACACGACTCAAGATGTTCGTCTGTCCGATTGGTGCTTGGGTTGGCGCTTCAGAAGCTTGTCATATGCCAAAAATGACGTGACCTAACGTATTTCTTCAATCTGCAGAGTCTTTGGACTCACAAAGTCACAGGCCTTGGTGCCGAAGACGGACCGCTTGGTGCCGAAGCTCCGAGCCGCTTGGACGCCTGGTAGTCGTACTACACCAAGCCTTTGGCGTGGTCACCCCATGCCAGGTGGAGATCAAACCGCAGATTCGTGGGCTGAAAACAACGTGGCAGGCTCCATTGACTCTATGGGTTTCATGGACCTACTAGAACTTGCTAAGAAAGAGCTACAAGGGGCGCACCTGCTCGACCTGAAACGGCACCTGCTCGATGCGCTTGGCGGCGCTTTGATCGATTTCGATCACGAACGCCTCCAACGCGGCAGCTGGAGGATCAATTCTTCGACTTGAGCCAGGACACATCCCTTCATGGTCGATGAGGTGGTTGGTCAAAACTCCTGGTCCTGGTCAATGCGAAAGCCGTCGGAAGGACTGCAAATTCCCACTGCGGTGCTGAGCAAAGAGATTCCTGGAGGCCAGCCTCAAAGGAAAGGGGTATGGCACTGGGTATGGCATACCGACATACTTGTGTATTTGGTGCCCGAAGGACGGCTGCTTTCTGGCCAAGTCTGAGAATCAGCGGGGTGCTAATTCCAAGACCAGCGAGCTTTCCTTTCTCGCCTAAAAGCCTTTCTCTCGTTAAATTGGCCACACCTCGGCCAAGTTAGATGTCCCTCCCCTCGGAGCAACGTGACACCTGACCAAACATGATTCATCACGTCGCTTTTTCTCGAAGTGGTCACGGACTAATCTGAGCTGACTGGCTCTTCACTGCAACACATGGGTTGCTTCT
>CAXAMN010026606.1:283423-353096 GCA_963970005.1 Durusdinium trenchii
ACAGCATCTCCGTACACTCCTCCCACGAAGGAAGGCCGTAAAGAAGCTTTGCGCCTTTTGGTGTCAAACCCTCCCCCGGCCTAAAGCCATGGCAGTCGCTTCGCAACCGTCGCAACCTCACTCTGCCAGAACGGCACCCATGCTGAAAAAGACAATAACTCCTTGAAACCAAGTGCACACCCAAGAGCATCTGCGTATACTTCTTGCATGAAGGAAGGCCGCAAAGAAGCATTATGCCTCTTGATGCCGTAAGTGAAGCCGGAATTGCTTGAAATGTGTGATCCGACAACTGTAACCCCAGGCCCACGATAAGCTTCGCAAGAGTCAGTTGCTCGATTGGCCAGGATTCGGTTTACTTAGCTTTGTACACCGCCTGAGCTTGCAAAAGTCTACTGAGCCAGGACAAAAGTGTTCAAGCGGCGCCTTCTCAACATGGAGTCTCTTTCATGCTGCCCTGGCCCAAATTGAATGTTGCTAGTTACACGACCGCACATCAGTAGGGCACTTTGAAAGGAAACACCCGATGCACTGCCCCAGTGGCGAGACAGCATGACATGTGCAAGGCCTTGCAAGCTGCGAATCAGGAAGACGTACATCTGGGTGTCAGTGCGTACTTTAGGAAGGTCTCCAACCTTGGGGAGGTCTCCAACCCATAGGTTTTGGTTAGTTTTGGTCTATTGACCTTCTTCCAAAGGGTCTTTGCTGTGGGATGCGGTGGGTGAAAAGCAGACCGACCGTCGGGCTGAAGCAACGCGACGTGGAACGTGCTCAACCGTTGGGAGAGCATGCACTTGTGGATAGCCCGTCTTGAAATGTGTGGCACTGCCGAGAACAGTCCCTTTTGCTTCTCCACCTAATTCTCGGTGAGATGGCGAAGAAATATGTCAATGCTCTAATTCTCAGTCACCGTTGGAAACGTCCAAAAACACTGAAACGGCATCGATTCCTTCGTCCAGTCCAAATGCACAGGCCTTCGAGTGTCAAAGCCCAAACGCGGCTCACGTGCTAACGAGCTTGAGTCGCTTCCCGGAACGTTGATGGGATTCAGCCAGTCCCGGACAAAGCACTGGAGTCGAAGCCCGAAATCTTGCAAGGTGAGCAGGACTAAGCGTTTCAAGACAAGTACAAGCAAGCCTGCAGAAATTACAACTGATTCCTCTGGATAAACATCGTTTTAGCCTATTCTGAATTCTGTTGTTTAATCAGCTTTCTGGGTGCTCCTTTCGGAGACCAGCGATGACTATCATCGCAGCAAAGATAGAGTCTTTAGGGTTGGAGTACATTGCTAATCTGAGCTGACTGGCTCTTCACTGCAACACATGGGTTGCTTCTGGAATTCTGCGGGGCTGAGTAGGCAGGATGGAGATGAACGCAGCACAGAGTCATCAGTTCGATTGGTTGAAAGGAATCCTTGAGGCTGCAAGGGTGACAAGATTGCCGAAATCCACTAAGCCAGGATAAACAGCTTCAGACAAAGCCCTGTCGACTCCGCGTTCCTTCCTCCTGGCACGGATTCAATCCAATGTTGCTGGTTAAAACCCATCACTACTCGCAGCTAGGTAGCCAAGTGCCCACCTACAGCATCTCCGTACACTCCTCCCACGAAGGAAGGCCGTAAAGAAGCATTGAGCCTTTCGGTGTCGCAAGTGAAGCCGGGATTTGCTTTGAGCGCGATCTGTGATCAGAAGTGAAATCATGTCTTGCCATGCTTTGCCCCCAGTGCGGGAGATAGCCAGGGACGCAACAAGGTGGCAGCACATGCGTTCCTTGACCTTGATTGTAAAATACCCTGGGGTGGGGTCAGCAGGATGTGGCGCAGAGTCTAGCTTCGCAAGGGTCACCTCTCTCAATGGGATACAATGCAACCTTGACTGGGTACAGCCAGCGACATGGCCAAAATCTAGTAGGCCAGGACAAACGTTTTCAAGCGAAGCTTCGTCGCGTTTGAGTTCCTTCATGCTGCAAAGGCCAACATATGGTTCTGCTCCTCATATTCCAAGGCTTTTGCAACAATGCATTCACCGCGGCATGCCATGCAAAGAAACTACAAACTGAGCTTACGAGAGATTGCACTTCTGAACGGGGCTCCATCTCAGTGGAACTACGTCAGCGAGAGAATCGAACGTCTCTCAATAGAAAGCCAAGCATCTTACGCTTTCGCGAATTCTCCACAAAGTTGCATGTCCTAGATACTTCAGCAATCATAATCTTCTTGATCTCTGAGCTTTCGCAGTTTTGTGACAGGGCAAAATCTTGCCCAACAAAAACACCCGGTAACAGCCTTCCTGCCTGCACAACATGTTAAACCCAAAAAGCAGAGCTCGCCGACCTTCCCAAACAATGAAAATCAACATGGTCAAACACATGATGTTAACAATGATCGTGACTTTGGCAATGTGCTGCCAACCACTGCCGACTACAAACCACAAAGTTTGGGCTTGCATGTAGTGATCCTGCACGTGTTCAAAGGCAGGACCTCTACAAAAAAGCTTGATGTCCAATGGCTTGCAAGTGCTCTATGGCTCCTGTTGGCTTTAGTAAACACACTATATTGGCCAAAAGACCAGTGAGTGTCACTGAAGCGTGGCAAAGGATCCCTAATCAGAATCATGCGTCATCAACTTCAGGCAAACTGACCCCTTCAGCACACTGCACAATACTCAGATCTTGGTTGATTGATCTCAGCCTGGAGGTGGCTTTTGGCTTCAGGATGGGAGTATTGTTGGGTAGTAGTATTACTTGCGCCCATTCCAGTGGGAACCTCCGCATCTTTATTGCAAGCACTTCCAACCGTCAAGACTCAAACGCACTTCCTCATCTGGATCTCAAGCTCGCTTGTGACTCGCAGCGAGTCGCCCTGTCAAACTCCAAGAGTTCTGAGACTGAGACCTTGTGACGCGTCAGGCTATTTCTTCAACAAATGGTCAGAGTCTTGTTAATGTTCTGTGATGTATCCAGAGTCAACTCATACAACCACCTGTCCTCAAAGATTCTAGTTTTCGCCGGATATTGAGCAGTCCACCAACTTTGTTGGACGGTGTTCGGTGAAGTCCGAGACCCACTCGCGTCTGCCCGATCGGAGGGGATCCGGCCGGTTGAGCCTCTGTCGCCCTCCGTCCGGGACTGGAGAGTGCTTCCAGGGCGGTGAAAAAGAAAATGCTCTGATGCAATCCTTGTGACACACAAAGCCGAACACATGCTATAAAGGAACCGAGTCTGAGGCGACGTTTGCGACCCCGCCAGGTTGGTACTTGCGATGAAACATCCACATTTCGTCTGCAAATGGTTCATGTGAGAAGATGTGGGGTGTTCCGCAGGTCATGGACATACCAGTACTACAGCCAAGAGCTAGCACCTGGCAGGGTGAACATGATTGTCCATACAGCTTCGCAAGGCAGTAGCTCTGAAATTCAAACGCTGTCGAAGCACCTGCCGAAGGTCTACCAAGTTAAGATGGATGTGTTCAAGCACGGCATTGTCGACTGAAGTAGATACTGTGTGCTCCTTCAATCTTCTTCATGGCGCGGCCTAAATTCTGTTGTTTCAATTCCAATGGAAAGACATCAAAGGACCGTGACATGACCATGCAGAGCCAACAATGCTCCACACTTGTACCAATCTCTGGACTTGCTTCTAGGGACTGCTTCACACTTGCAAGGCTTTCGGGTGTGAATCAGCCTTCGGGTGTAAATCAGCCTCGTGCTGAGAGCATCAAGCAAAACCTTTGAGCGGGCGTCGCCATAGTGAACATTTTGACAATCGAACACCTTGAATGCTGTTCCAGCGACAAGAGCAATAAGCCATGCACCCGAGCTCAAACAAAGGCATTGACTTCCATTCAACTGTTGGTATTATTTGGGGTGCCAGAGAAAGTTCGTATTTCCTTGGTGCGGAATGGGCAGGGCTTTCAAGCACACATGCTGAGCCTAACAGAGATCCTTTGAAGCCCACCCAGAAGCCTCTGAAGACAGGCAAATCCTAGTCATTAAGCATCTATTTCGTGCACGAAAGAGGGCCGCTATAAGGCAGTGAGCCTTTTGGGTAGGTGAGGCCGGGATTGGCTTAGAACAAGCTCCAAACATAGAGGCCTGGATACACCACCAAGATTCTGATGAGTTTCTGACACCAGTCATGGATGGCTTGCAACAAGGTCTCATCACTTGAATGAAACTATATATTTATGAAAGCCTGAATGGCAGGGTACGGAGGTTGGAGATGGATGGACAACTGAGTCTATCTTTGGAAGGGTGGCCACAATTGTTGTGGCACGTCCTGAACAAGTGTCGTTGTTTTATGATTGCGACAAATCTGCATTTGTCAGGCGTCCTCCGAGTGTGAATCAGCCTCGTGCTGAGAGCATCAAGCAAAACCTTTGAGCGGGCGTCGCCATAGTGAACATTTTGACAATCGAACACCTTGAATGCTGTTCCAGCGACAAGAGCAATAAGCCATGCACCCGAGCTCAAACAAAGGCATTGACTTCCATTCAACTGTTGGTATTATTTGGGGTGCCAGAGAAAGTTCGTATTTCCTTGGTGCGGAATGGGCAGGGCTTTCAAGCACACATGCTGAGCCCAACAGAGATCCTTTGAAGCCCACCCAGAAGCCTCTGAAGACAGGCAAATCCTAGTCATTAAGCATCTATTTCGTGCACGAAAGAGGGCCGCCATAAGGCAGTGAGCCTTTTGGGTAGGTGAGGCCGGGATTGGCTTAGAACAAGCTCCAAACATAGAGGCCTGGATACACCACCAAGATTCTGATGAGTTTCTGACACCAGTCATGGATGGCTTGCAACAAGGTCCCATCACCGTGGTTGCTCTACTTTCAAGGCCAAAACCTTGCGGGAAAGTCTAACGGCTATTTGTTCGATTGGCTGCAATTGCAACAGCATATACTGAACAAGTGCTGCTGCATTGCGATAGCAACACAGCCACAATTACCAGACCTCTTCTGAGTGCGAATCAGCCGCTGTGCTGAGTGCATCAACCATAAGGGCCCAAATACAAAAGTGCGAGTATGCTGCAATGAAGGGATATCGACATTAGCTCCTTCTTGCAGGCATCGCCCGAATGGAAGAGATACACAAGAACACAAACTAGCAACTCCGCTATTATCGCACGTCCTGCTTTTCCAGCCATTGGCAAAGCGACAGTTAAAATCAGAACGCCAAGGCTGCCTAGGGCGCGAAAAAGTTGATGTGCACTCTGGATGTCGCATAAATAACATCACCAATGCCACATGTGCCCCGCAACCCTGACGTCAAAAATGCATGGAGCACGTTGGATCGCATCGTTCTGAGGCCAAATTGATGGATAAAACATCCCAAGTTGGGGGTTGAGATGTATCTGTATCATCCCAATTTCGTCGGCCTGTTGTTCTGGGGAAGGTACCCCAAACAGGCCCAAAAGTACTGGCTTTGAGAACGTGCTGCCTATGGTCATGGACATGCTAGTACTGGCCAACAACTAACGACTGAATGCTATGCCACCGACAGGATAAGCAGGATGATGGAGTGCAAAGCGTACCTTGGCAAGGCGTAGGTTTCCGATAGGCTGCAATTGCTGCCGCAAAATGTAGCCAAAGTCCACTAAGCAAAGAGAAACGCCTTCATGCAAATCTGTTTCTGCCTTGCACCTTCATGTCCATGCGCGCACGAAAGCCCTTTGCAAGAACACCTGATTCTGCAAGAACCGCATCAGTGCTGAGCTGAACGGAATACCTTTGAAGGCAAATTCCGAGCTGGGAGCTTCGAAGCACAGGCGTGACTGCGTTTACTCCTTGCACAAAGGAAGGCCACTGAGAAGCACTTTCGGAGTCGCAAGTGAAGCCGGAGCTTGTTTTGCGTGCGATCTGCGATAAGAACCGAAATGATGTCTTGCCGTGTTTTGCCCCCAGTCAGGAGCTAGCCAGGGACGCAACAAGGTGGCAGCACATGCGTTCCTTGACCTTGCTTGTAAACTCCCCTGAGATGGGGTAAGCAGGATAGGGCACAGAGTCTAGCTTCGCAAGGGTCACCTCTCTCAATGGGATACAATGCAACCTTGACTGGGTGCAGCCAGCGACATGGCCAAAATCTAGTAGGCCAGGACAAACGTTTTCAAGCGAAGCTTCGTTGCGTTTGAGTTCCTTCATGCTGCAAAGGCCAACATATGGTTCTGCTCCTCATATTCCAAGGCTTTTGCAACAGTGCATTCACCGCGGCATGCCATGCAATGAAACCACAAACTGAGCTTACGAGAGATTGCACTTCCAAACGGGGCCCCATCTCAGTGGAACTACGTCAGCGAGAGAATCGAACGTCTCTCAATAACAAGAAGCATCTTACCAGGCACGTTGGCATACCACATTGTTCTGCCTTCGCGAATTCTCCACAAAGTTGCATGTCCAAACCTTCAAGGTCCTAGATACTTCAGCAATGATAATCTTCTTGATCTCTGAGCTTTCGCAGTTTTGTGACAGGTCAAAATCTTGCCCAACAAAAACACCCGGTAACAACCTTCCTGCCAGCACAACATGCTAAACCCAAAAAGCAGGGCTCGCCGACCTTCCCAACCAATGAAAATCAACATGGTCAAAAACAACATGTTAACAATGGGCGTGACTTTGGCAATGTGCTGCCAACCGTTGCCAACTACAAACCACTAGTGATCCTGTGCGCGTGCAGAGGCAACGTCTTGAAAAACCTTGATTTCCTAGGGCTCCTGTCTTTTCGATTCTAGAGGAAGGAATACCCAGTGGCCTTAGTAAACAGAGTAGGCCAGAAGACGAGTGAGTGTCACTTAAGCCTGGCAAAGGATCCCTAAACAGAATCCTGCGTCATCAACTTCAGGCAAACTGACCCCTTCAGCAGACTGTACATCTCTTAGTTCCTGGTTTATTGGCCTCAGCATGAGGGGGCTTTTGCATACACTGGCACCCATTCCAAAGGGAACAGCTTTGGTGCGGCTACAACAAACGCTTCCAACCGCTGAGACGGTCGCGTTTGCTCATCCGGATCTGCCGTCAGCAAGTTCCTGCACTGCATGCGAGTGAAGCTCCTAGTAACCTTGTGACCCACAGCATTTTTTTCAGACGTTCAGAGATATCTGTAGTCGTGCCAAAACAAGTTAATTGAGATGCACAGGAATAGCCAGCGAGCATCACGTGAATAGTTGCTTGGCGGGGAGCCAACAAAGTTCGGAGCTGGTACTTGAAGCCAAACTTTGTCGATTTGTCGCTTCTGCAAAAAATGCCGCCTGTCAAACTCCCATTCCTGAGACTATAAAGCTGTGGAAAAGGCAACGGCACGGCTTTCAAGGACACAAGGCATGCTGAGCCCAACAGAGATCCTTTGAAGCCCACCCCGAAGCCTCTGAAGACAGGCAAATCCTAGTCATTAAGCATCTATTTCGTGCACGAAAGAGGGCCGCTATAAGGAAGTGAGCCTTTTGGGTAGGTGAGGCTGGGATTGGCTTGAAACAAGCTCCAAACATGAAGGCTTGGATCCACGACCAAGATTCTGAGGATTTTCTGCCACTAGCCATGGATGGCTTGCAACAAGGTCCCGTCACCTGAATGAGACTTGAACGACACTAGGTGGGGTAAGGAGGTTGGAGATGGATGGACAACTCATGGGTCTATCTGGGGCGCAAAATGTGTTCATATCGCAGGCAACGAACGTGCTGAGCTGAACGGAATACCTTTGAAGCCAAGTGCCCAGCTGGGAGCTTCGAAGCACAGGCGTGACTGCGTTTACTCCTTGCACAAAGGAAGGCCACTGAGAAGCACTTTCGGAGTCGCAAGTGAAGCCGGAGCTTGTTTTGCGTGCGATCTGCGATAAGAACCGAAATGATGTCTTGCCGTGTTTTGCCCCCAGTCAGGAGCTAGCCAGGGACGCAACAAGGTGGCAGCACATGCGTTCCTTGACCTTGCTTGTAAACTCCCCTGAGATGGGGTAAGCAGGATAGGGCACAGAGTCTAGCTTCGCAAGGGTCACCTCTCTCAATGGGATACAATGCAACCTTGACTGCGTGCAGCCAGCGACATGGCCAAAATCTAGTAGGCCAGGACAAACGTTTTCAAGCGAAGCTTCGTTGCGTTTGAGTTCCTTCATGCTGCAAAGGCCAACATATGGTTCTGCTCCTCATATTCCAAGGCTTTTGCAACAGTGCATTCACCGCGGCATGCCATGCAAAGAAACCACAAACTGAGCTTACGAGAGATTGCACTTCCAAACGGGGCCCCATCTCAGTGGAACTACGTCAGCGAGAGAATCGAACGTCTCTCAATAACAAGAAGCATCTTACCGGGCACGTTGGCATACCACATTGTTCTGCCTTCGCGAATTCTCCACAAAGTTGCACGTCCAAACCTTCAAGGTCCTAGATACTTCAGCAATGATAATCTTCTTGATCTCTGAGCTTTCGCAGTTTTGTGACAGGTCAAAATCTTGCCCAACAAAAACACCCGGTAACAACCTTCCTGCCTGCACAACATGCTAAACCCCAAAAGCAGGGCTCGCCGACCTTCCCAACCAATGAAAATCAACATGGTCAAAAACAACATGTTAACAATGGTCATGACTTTGGCAATGTGCTGCCAACCGTTGCCAACTACAAACCACAAATACGGGCTTGAACGCTTCCATCTAGTGATCCTGTGCGCGTGCACAAAGGTGACATCTTGACAAAAAAGCTTGCTTTTCCATGGCTAACAAGTGGTAAACAGAGCACACCGGAAGACCAGTGAGTGTCACTGAAGCGTGGCAAAGGATCCCTAAACAGTATCATGCGTCATCAACTTCAGGCAAACTGACCCCCTCAGCACTCTGTACAATACACTGTTCTTGGTTGATTGACCTTGGCATGGAGGGGGCTGTTGTCTTCAGGATGGTAGTATGTCGTGTATTCATTCCAAAGGAAACCTCAGCTCAACACCTCTGGTTTTAGAGTATCAATGGCTTGAGGCGAGACTATTGTGCTTGCTCATATGGATATCAGTAGCGAAGAACAAGAGGCCCAGCAGCTTTGGGACTAAATTTGATTCAATACCAGTGACCGGGAGCGACCTGACACAAGAAGAAGCAAGGTCATTTCTTCGAGAACCTGCAAAGTCGACTACAAGAACAAATGGAATTGTTCAAAAAACTCTAAATGAATTCCGATTGCTGGTCTTTGACACTATCGCCTGAAAGTGACCGAGACCAACTTGGAGTTCGGGACCAACTTGTGGTTGACATGACATCAAGAGGCCATCGCCGGCCCATTGCAAGCCTTTCACCGTCCAAGCGCGGAGATCAACTGGAGTGAATATGAACATGTTGTTTGTGAAATTGGCAACATCGGATTGAACACTTGTTACAACAAATGAACCAAGTCTGAGGCAAGAGTGGGTGGATATGATGCGACAACCGGAAGTTGGTCGTTGCCATGTAACATCTCAATTTCGTCAGCAAATCGCTCAGGCCGCGAGAAGATGGGAGTTGTTCGGCAGATGGTCATGGGCGTACCAGTACTACAGCTAAGAGCTAAGCAACACTGTGCTACAACATGCCTTGCTGGGTCGCTTCAAGGCTCACTGGGTCGCGCTCCCGTTGGCAGGTCCCGTTCTAGTCCAAGCGAGTACTGGTACTCGCCACCGTTCGCTTCGAAGCATCTGGCCAAGCTCGAGCACTGTCAAAGTGGAGATGTTCAAGCACAGCACTGTAGACACCATGCTTTATGAATTAATGGCTGGCATCGCCCAAGTCTAGTTCTGCTGTTGCAATGCAAGGACAGCACAGACCGTGAAATGATCATGTTAACTGTGCTGCACACTTGTACTAATCTCTGGACTTGCTTCTAGGGATTGCTTCACACTTGCAAGGCTTCCGGGTGTGAATCAGCCTTCGGGTGTAAATCAGCCACGTGCTGAGAGCATCAAGCAAAACCTTTAAGCAGGCGTCGCCATAGTGAGCATTTTGACAACCCAACACCTTGACTGCTGCAACAGCGACAAGGGTAATAAGCCATGCACCCGACCTCAAACAAAGGCATTGACTTCCATTCAACTGTTGGGATTATTTGGGGTGCCAGAGAAAGATCGCATTTCCTTGGTGCGGAATGGGCAGGGCTTTCAAGCACACATGCTGAGCCTAACAGAGATCCTTTGAAGCCCACCCAAACGCCTCTGAAGACAGGCAAATCCTAGTCATTAAGCATCTATTTCGTGCACGAAAGAGGGCCGCTATGAGGCAGTGAGCCTTTTGGGTAGGTGAGGCTGGGATTGGCTTGGAACAAGCTCCAAGCATAAAGGCTTGGATGAACCACCAAGATTCTGATGATTTTATACCAGCAGCCATGGATGTTTTGCAACAAGGAGCCATCACAGTGGTTATTCTACTTTCAAGGCAGAAACCACGCGGATCAGGGAGGTTTCTGATGAATGGAGGCCAAGTCTACCTTCGCGGCATATCCTGAACAAGTGCTGTTGCTTTGCGATAGCAGCCACATTTGCCAGACCTGAAAAGATCTTAGTGTGAATCAGCTGCCGTGCCGAGTGTATCGTAAGGGTCCTCATGCAACAGTTCGAGCATCCTGAAGTAAAGAGATGTCGACGTTCACTCCTTCATGCAAACATCGCCCGAATGGAAGACATCCACGACCAAGCAGCCCAACAGCTTCACTACTATTGCAGCGCCTTGCTATCCCAACCATTGCCAAAGTGATACCTTCAAAACAGAACGCCCATGCTGGTCAGGGACCAAACACATGGATGTCGCAAAGCACGGCTTTCGCAGCGTTGACCTCCTCCATGTCGCAAAGCCTACACACAGCCTAGACCCCATGTTTGGTCCGATCGCATTGAGCGTCCGGTGCCTACAGCGAGTCAGAGGCATTAAATGGGTGGAGATGATGTGACAACCGGCAAGTTGGTGGTTCCCATGTAGCATCCCAATTTCGTCGGATAGATGCTGAGGCCGTGAGAAGATGGGAGTTGTTTCGCAGATGGTCATGGGCCTACCAGTACTACAGCTAAGAGCTAAGCAACACTGTGCTACAACATGGCTTGCTTTTACCTTGGGTCGGAAATATTGTGGGGCAGGGTGAACAAAGCCTGACTTCGGGTAGCTTTCCGGTTGGCTGTAGTTACTATCGCAGAATCTGAACAAAATCCACTAAGCTATGACGAGGGTGTTCAAAGCACAGGCAGCATTGTCGTGAACGAGCTCGTTCACGCTGGTAAGGCTAGTGCCCAGCGCCCATGGGTGCTTCCAAGCACAAACTTCTTGCACGAAGGAAGGCCACTGTGACGCACTGAACTTTGAGGTGTCGCAAGTAATGCTAAAAATTGCTTTTTGTGCGATCCAACAAAAACCCAATTGATGTTCGACCGCCTTCTTTTGACAGATCTAGGCAGAGACGCAACAAGCTGGCAGCATATTCGTTCCTTGACCTTGCTTGTAAAATACCCTGGGGTGGGGCAAGCAGGACGGGGCACAGAGTCTAGCTTCGCAAGGGTCACCTTTCTCAATGGGATACAATGCAACCTTGACTGGGTGCAGCCAGCGACATGGCCAAAATCTAGTAGGCCAGGACAAACGTTTTCAAGTGAAGCTTCGTCGCGTTTGAGTTCCTTCATGCTGCAAAGGCCAAAATATGCTTCTGCTCCTCATTTTCCAAGGCGTTTGCAACAGTGCATTCACCGCGGCATGCCATGCAAAGAAACCACAAACTGAGCTTACGAGAGATTGCACTTCCGAACGGGGCTCCATCTCAGTGGAACTACGTCAGCGAGAGAATCGAAGGTCTCTCAATAACAAGAAGCATCTTACCAGGCACGTTGGCATACCACCTTGCACTGCCTTCGCGAATTCTCCACAAAGTTGCATGTCCAAACCTTCAAGGTCCTAGATACTTCAGAATGATAATATGCTTGATCCCTTGTCTTTCAAGGCTTTGTGACAGGTCAGCATGTCAGAATTCAGAATCTTTCCCAACCAAATCAACCGATAGCAGCCTTGCTGCTTGCGCACCATGTTGAACTCAAAATGCAAGCCTCGTCGAACTTCCCAACCAACGACAATCAACATGATCATGTTACCAATGGGGGTAATTTTTGCCACGTGCTGTTGACCAGCACCAACTACAAACGTCGAAAATTAGGCTTCTATTAGCCATCCTCTGCGCACGTAAAAGTAAGATGTTGACAAAGAAACTTACTGTAATTTGCCATGGCTAGCAAATGCTTTATAAGCCTGCCTTCTTTGGTGGGAAAGGAAACCAAATTGTCTTTGCACAAAAAAAACACATTGAGTGTCACTCAGGCGTGGCGAAGGATCCCTAAATTGAATCATGCATCATCAAATTCAGGCAAACTGAACACTTCAGCACACCTCACATCACTCAGTTCCTGGTTTATGTTTGCTCATCTGGATCTGCCGTCAGCAAGTTCCTGGACTGAATGCGAGTGAAGCTCCTAGTAACCTTGTGACCCACAGCATTTTTTTCAGACGTTCACAAATATCTGTAGTCGTGCCAAAAGAAGTTAATTCAGATGCACAGGAATAGACAGCGAGCATCACGTGAATAGTTGCTTGGCGGGGAGCCTTCGCGGCTAAAAATGTTCGGTCGGAGCTGGTACTTGAAGCCAAACTTTGTCGATTTGTCCCTACTCAAAAGCCGTGGCAAAGGCAACGGCACGGCTTTCAAGGACACAAGGCATGCTGAGCCCAACAGAGATCCTTTGAAGCCCACCCAGAAGCCTCTGAAGACATGCAAATCCTAGTCATTAAGCATCTATTTCGTGCACGAAAGAGGGCCGCTATGAGGCAGTGAGCCTTTTGGGTAGGCGAGGCTGGGATTGGCTTAGAACAAGCTCCAAACATAGAGGCCTGGATACACCACCAAGATTCTGATGAGTTTCTGACACCAGTCATGGATGGCTTGCAACAAGGTCTCATCACTTGAATGAAACTATTTATGAAAGCCTGCATGGCAGGGTAAGGAGGTTGGAGATGGATGGACCACTGAGTTTATCTTTGGAAGGGTCACCACTTCAATTGGCCACAATTGTTGCGGCATGTCCTGAACAAATGTCGTTGTTTTGCGATGCTCACGAAGCCACATTTGCTAGGCCTCGTCTGAGTGTGAATCAGCACACAAGGCCCTAAGTCCTAAGTGTATCAGTTCGAGCATGCTGAAACAAAGGGATGTCCACATTCACTCCCTCATGTGGGCATTGCACACAACATAGACACACAAACACTGCCAACCCATGAAATCGAACTTGCGACAGCTCAAGAACATATCGAAGTGACAAGAGAAGAAAAACTTTGCCATGCTGACAAACGTGAACTGCGCACAATCATCAATCTTGTATGTCCTGCACGGCAACTCCTCACGAGAGATCACGGAGATCACTGATCACTCATGTTTTTCAGATCTCGGCCACAACAACGGTAGGCAGGATGTGCGTCAGCGAGAGATCCTGTAGCAAAGCCAATATGCAAGGCCCGTCGAACTTCTTAACTACGAAGGCCAACAACATCAAGAACATAATGATGCTAACAAAGGCTGTGACTTGGGCAGAGCGCTGCCAACAACGGCCGAGTGCAAACCACACAATCCAGGCTTGCATATAGCCTTCCTTTGTGTACATAAAAGTACGATTTTGACAAAATTACTTAATTTGCAATGGTTCGCGAATGCTTTATATATATATATAAGCCTGCTTTCTTCCGGGGCGGAAAGGAAACCAAGTTGTGTTTGTAAAAAGAGTAGTCCAAAAGACAATTGAGTATCACTGAAGCTTGGCGAAGGATCCCTAAACAGAATCATGAATCGTGCATCATCAAATTCAGGCAAACTGAACACTTCAGCACACCGCACATCACTTAGTTCCTGGTTTATTGGCCTTAGCATGGAGGAACCTTTTGGCTTCAGGCAAGGGATGACAAAGCTGTTGGTCTATGATAGAACACTAGTATACTTGCAACAGTTCCTATGAACCTCAGCACTCTTGGTGCGAAAACAAGCACTTCCAACTGTTGAGGCAGTCGCGTTTGCTCATGGATCTGCCGTCAGCAGCAATTTCCTGGACTAACTTCTTCAGACGTTCAAAACAAGTAAAACTGCACCTACAGGAATAGCCACCGAACATGGCGTGAAAGAGAGAGCCTTGGCGGAGAGCCTTTGCGGCTAGGCTAGGGAGAGCCTTTGAGCTCCGACTTGAGTCCAAAGATGTCTAAAACCCGCCTATCACATCCTCTTTGAGACTCCAAAGCCGCGAAGACAACGACACGGCTTTCGAGGACACAAGCCATACTGAGCCCAAACACAAATCCTTTGAAGACAGGTGCCCACCTCGCAGCTTCCAAGCACCGGCATGTCTGCGACCACTTCTTGCACGAAGCAAGCCTCTGAGAAGCGAGGCTTCAAGTCTTCGCAGGCTGGCTGCACTTCATCCTGGACTCTGAGGCGAGACAGACCAACTGAGCCATGTGTTTGAATGGGGGGACCTCCCAAACCAATGAAGATCGTCTGTCCGTCTGTTTCGGACTGTCCCCATTTTCTTTGCAGTGTCGTCCCTATGTTAGTCTGCACACCCATAGGTAGTCTGCCAGGACAGCTCTTTTCAAGGGAAGCCTTCTCATCGGCACTCGATGCATCCATCGCCCGAAGGATGTCGCCCGCAGCGGAGAGGACGCGAGGTCGCGTTGCTTCTCCAAATGCCAAAGCGGGGAGTGAACCAAGAGAACTCCAACCTGGACTGTGCATGAACTAAGAGAGTGAGGGTGTGATGCTGCTCATTGTTTGAGGCCGAGGAGTCATGAGTTGCATGGAGCTCGAGCAAATCTGAAAGGCCTCAGCCAATCTGCAATTTCCGCCCACTCGTCACTGGCCCAACAAGATTGCACTTTAGGTGATTCAAACAAATTCAAGGATACAAATCAAGCAGCTGCACTAGCAATTGCGCAGTCACGGCATCCACTATCATGTAGTGGCAGTCGTCGTGTAATTCAATTTCCTGCTGTCCCATCATGGCCAGAAGAACGAGAGGAGTCCTAAAGAATAGCCAAATCCCAATCCAAATGTTTGTTGCTTTCACATTGAAGCCAATAAATATCAAATAGCATTGCATGCAAGAACATGCGATAACAAGGTAATTTGCGATTGTGTGTTCCCTATGCGCCTTGCAAAAAGAGACGCCCTAACGTCGCGATCTATGTGTTCTTGAACCACTGGAGGGCCGGGACGAAGCGGGCCATGCGCTGCTTTGTTCTGAATGGCCAGCACCTCGTGGTGGGCGGAACGAAGGTTACTGGCCCACTGACATAGAATAGTAGGTCGTGAAAACATCTGTGAAAGGATGATTGCTAATCATTTCAAGTTTAGTCAACTGGCTCAACAAGTTGGGCAGCCAAAGTGGCTGCATCGCACGGAACCTGGAACCGAGCACGGCTCGCGCAACTCTCACAAAGATTACATAAGATTACTGTATCTTCTCTTGCTGAATCGCATGAGCCTTGGATTATTCCCCTCATCCCCATTCCCGATATCAAAGGTGGTCAGGAAAAGGACTTCGCTGACCTCACTAACCTCATGGTGAGGATGTTTGGACTGGAATCGGAATCCACAGAAATCACTAACCGTCGCATCTTTGGATTCCGCTGCGCTGGCTGCGAGCAGCACGCGACATGCAGCGTCGCCGCTGGAGGTCGCATCAGCGTCACTGACGGTGATGCCTGGCCCACCTGGCCCGGAAAACACTGGGAGCTGGGCGAACGAGAACATGCCCAACTTGCATCCCTGTGCCCTAATGGCAATTTGTTGCACTGGAGAGGAGTCACCGAGTCACTGTAAACAGAAAGTCTGGTGACTGAACAAAGCTTCAAAAACAGTTTTTACCACATGATTCAGAACACCCACCCGTTGTTGACACGTTGACAAGCGCTGCATGTTACTTCTCATAGCCCATCCGCAAACCTTGAACCGGCTGCGAAGTGTCAAACACATCGCAAAGGATTTAGGGGCCCACCAGGGAAGCTTCCCATCCGGTATACCTCAGATGTGACGATCCACAGTCGGGATCTGGAACCCGTCACCGGCCGCTCCAACGCCGAGCTGCGCCGAGTTTCGGTGCGTCGTGCGGTGCTGTGGAGACAGCGCACAAGCATCGGCTCCTCGCGAACGCCCTTCTCTCGCCGCTCCAGACAGATCTCTCTCTCTCTCTCTTCATATACAGTATATTAATATATAACTATAAATTATGGTATATATATATATTACAATAATGCCACTTGACTCAGAATCTTGACAGCTGATTCTCTGAAATTGACAGCTGGTTACCACGAAATTTACTTATTAATTGCAACGATCCTGAAATGTCAACAAGCTTGTACAGCATTGCAGCATGGCATGCAGGGTGAAATTAAAGAAACCATGAAGGACGAAACATAAGACGAAGGCAATGAGCTAGATATTGTGTTGTCTTCCCAACTGTGTGCTTTGTTCTGCTCCAGGATGGTGGGAGTTTCATCGTCTCAGTAGATGGGCTACCGAACAATGCTTCATGGTGCTCCAATGGTCCGTGGTTGGCAGCACCGGACTAACAAGGGTTGTAAAAGCAGGAATGCCACGCATGAACGGTCCTACTGCACAATGCTATTGGTCTTCTCAAAGTCAAACTTCTTGAAGAAGAGCGAGATGCGTTCCGTCCCTGCAAATGAGTTGGAATGAGCTGGACAAACACATGCCACCATCCATACTTGGGTTCATCTCGAGCATCTTCCCATGCAGCCTAAATCCACAGAACCAACTGGACCACCAAAGAACCTCATTGTGCTGGGTTTCCTCGCGCGCAAACTATCAAAGTGGCCGCTCACTTTGTGCCCGTTGTGTTTGAACCATGGGCACACAAAGGACCAAAGCATGAACACTAGTTTGGTATAAACCCAAAGCACCCAAGCCGCATCAGTCGTGTCAACTACTTACCTCATCCCACTGCACCTATAGCCGCAAGTGTTGCCTTTTCTAGGACATTTATTTATTGTATTGCATGTATAAATAAATCCCATCAAGTCGATAAGACTCCCCCTAGTCTTGGCCCTGGCAAGTTGTTTACGGGACTTGCGACTGTCAGTGCGTTTCGACGTTCACCTCTTGCCCAAGAAGTCTTTGGTGCTCCAAGCGAGTGAGAGGTTCATCTCTCTTCTACGAAATGCAGGGTCGAGATCTGGTGATTGATCAGTTCTCCGGATGGCCTTTGATATGTCCCTTTGGATCCAACTTGAGGTTCGGAATCTCCTGGAAGACTTTCTCGATTGCAAAATGCTCGCTTTTCTTCAGGGGGTCGGTGCTTGGCAGACGGTGCTTGGCAGTTGAGCTGAGTCAGATTCCTGAAAACGCTCACATCAAAAGATCCATTGAATATGACAATGACATCATTACAATGACCTATAACATATTATAACATCACTATAGCTCCAACCAAGGGCTTGGGTGACTTTGACAATGGGTGCACGTCCGCCCCATGTCGTCATCAGGCTCAAGATGGCTCAAGCCCATCTGATCCCATAAAGGTACAGTGAATTCTGACCATCCCTCATCATGTGTTCCGAATGTGCGACGAACCGGTAAGCTGTTCATCGTAAGTGAGCGGACGGACTGAGGCGGCTCCTCCTTGAAGCGGACTTTGATATGTCCCTCTTGCCCGAAGCTGCCTTCCAGGATGCCTGACACGACAGCAAGAAATGAGACCTGTCAAACTATTGTCTCCGTGCAGCAGCGCAGATAATGTTTGAACTTCTCTAGACAATCCACCATGTGGCCAAAGAAGGATTGCCGTCTTGTGCCTTGTCATTGGGTCTTGAGATGCTCAGTCTGAGCTGCCCAGACTTTGCACCCAGATCACAGAACTGAGCTCCCTAATGACTCTTGATGAGTAAAACCTGCCTCGTTCGTGTTCCAATTTGGTTGATGTTACGTAGCTCATTGCACAGGCGACCTACGGGCACCCGTCTTGAAGACAAGGGACCCAGACAAAGAAATCGAATCTGTGAGTGCATCCACATGAAGAGCTTCTACAATCCAGTTCAGGTTGTGTACATAGCCTTCCACTGGACCGTTTTCGTTTAGCTCCTTCTCACAGACCATATCCACCAACACCCGTCATACAACATCACAAGGAATTGCGTGGACGCGTACCTGCCCGCAAGTGAGTGCATACAAGTGGGAGGTTTCATTTCCACCACAAATCAGGTCATGGAGTTTCGCCTGGCGCATGGCCGCCCAAAGTACACCGAGCACCGCCCCGTTCCGCGGACCCCTCCGCGGGCTCTCCCCTCTCGCCTTCCGCTCCGGAGGATTCGTGAAGAATCTGCAAAGGAAACACGGCTTGCAGGGTTGGAGCGATCCGAGTTCGACACTTAGTGGAGCAAGGACGCTACTAGGGGCAAGGAAAGAAAAGGAACCAAAACTATGGGAAAGGGTGGAGTGAGCAAATGATGACTACTCTGCAAGTCTTCACAATGAGAAAGTGGACAACGGGATGCACCAGTCAATCTTTGCACGGACAAAAGTGAGATGCGAAGCGCATGTATTTCCACACACAATTCAAATTCAGGTTTGCCATGGTCAAAGAACTCCTGAATATTGGAGCTGCTTGGCAGGAACCACCCTGGATCTGCCTATCTCCCTCAGTACTACGACTTATAACTTATATACTACCTACCTACCTACCTACCTACCTACCTACCTACCTACCTACCTACCTCCATACCTCCCTACCTCCCTACCTCCCTACCTCCCTACCTACCTACCTGCCTGCCTGCCTGCCTCCCTGCCTCCCTGCCTCCCTGCCTCCCTGCCTGCCTGCCTGCTGCTACTGCTACTGCTACTGCTACTGCTACTGCTACTGCTACTCCTACTACTGCTACTACTACTGCTGCTGCTGCTACTACTACTACTATGCATTACGGCAAATAGAGTAAAGACAATACGTACAATTAGATGTTTGTAGGAGCAACGATGTCAAAGCCTCAACCGACGCTGCCTTCAGCCCCACGAAGCTCTGAATATCGGAGTCCTTGGACAAATGGAGGAGGCTCTGAGTGTGCAAACAGTCAACATGTGACTGAAAGCCAGCAAAAGTCTCAGGTTTACATCATACAAAACAAAGGCCAAAGGAGTTTACGGTATGTTTTTCAGGAATTCAAAACCCCCCAGTGCGCCATTCAGAAAGGTGGAAGAACTCAATCCGATAGGGTTCACAGCAGAGCCCTAGCCGCCAGAGAGCATTTTGACCAGATCTGCATCCTCTCCGTGTGTGCTAACTGAGCCAAGCGACTGCTTTGAACATGTCCTTGCAAATGATCAGAGTGGACTCCTGAAACTCACAGAGCGACTCCTGTTCTGTTGGTCGGATACCCCTTTCATCTGTCAAGAGATACGTACAGTCGGAAAAATCATGAAAAATCACACCATGCAAATCTTCGCCACAAATCCAGCTCACTCGGTGACTCATCTGACTCCTGCTTGTCCACGCGCTCCATCACACCCACCTTTGACTTCATCTTCACCAGGCGAAGTTGTTTCAAGTCCTTCTCAGACCCGCAGGGCTTGGGTGAAGACTTTCGTGCCGTGCGGAGACGCCCATTTAGAGATGACGGTGGGTGCCCTTCAAAACACACGAGTGAAGCACCAAATCTCTGGCGACCGAGGGACCTCTGATCCAGTCAAGGGAGATAGACCCCCTTCCTCTTGACCTCCTCCTTGTAGTGGGTGCATGAGGACCGACCCTCAAACCTTGGATGTGGTCATTCCTCACATCACCGGAATCTCCCATCGACCTGGACCGGTCTGCCGCCGTCCTTTGGATCCAGGCTGCTCAAGATCCGCCCAAAGAAGGCCATTCGGCAGTTGGGGCCTTGGAGAAAACGCTTCTTACAGATGCTGTGTCTGTGTGTGTTCAGTCTCTCGGAGACGATTTGTCCATGACGCCCAGGGTTGGAAGGAACAAACACCAAGCTGCAGAATGGTTGGAAGGTCTCAATCTTCAAATACCCGATCTACTCCAGCCATACGTACCTTGAAAGGGATGGAGGACCAAGGGCAACTGGGCCCTATTGGAGAGAAGCTGGAAGCTGTGCCACCACTAGTCCAAGTTCATCGCTACAGTAGGAGTCAAGACACTTAAGTGCATATATATATATAGTACAAGTAATCCAACGCAAAACCAAAGCAGGACATTGCTTGGCCTATCTTTCCTTACAGCCAACATGGGGTGCACATGCAAGGAACATGTGGATTACTGCCATGGATGCATTTAATGTTCTCAAACCTTCTCTTCCATCTACAGTAAAAGGATGTGTGTCATGTCTCTGAATATATATCCGGTGTTTGGATTGTCGCACACACCGCGTAGGCGCAAAAGCGAGTTCCTTTACAATGCACAGTTTCGCGAAACCCATCTGGCACCACTGTTTCATTCTGGTCCCGGAAGCCTTTCAAAACTCATCCGTTCGAGTCCGCAGATGGAACACTCATGTCACCGACTTGCCAGCCGGATCAGTATGTTTGGCATGTTCCGCTGCAGTGCACATCAAAGCGTACAATGAATATATTCTATTAATGCAGTCCACTGTCCTTCGTCCAGTACTGCCACGGCCGGTGAACGGTTCGGTGAACGGTTCGGTCGTCGCCGAGCCGTGTCTCGAGGACACTCGCGTCTCAGATCTCCCAAGCCACATGGATGGATCTTCGGATGCCACACAACCACAAACAACACAGTCTACCTTTAAAACTGTGGATGACTAACTGTTATGACACAGTCTACCTTTGAAACAACACACTTAGTCATTTAACTACAAACAACACAGTCACATTTATACAGTAACTCCTTTCAAATGACTAAGTGACTAAGTGTCTTCAACTGGGCTCTGGACTGTGGATGTCGAAGTCCAACTTCGAGCCGATGACGAGGCTCCTCAGCAGGCCACTGGGGTGAAGGCAGGGGTACGTATGAGCCATACTAACGGCCGGGGCACCCCAATGGGCACATCACGGGCTTTTCCAGCACCAGGAGCACGTAGAAAAGCGGTTCCTAGTGACCCAAGAGATGAAAGAGACGGGCGAAGAGCCGTGAGGATGGACGATGCGTTTGGAGGATCTGGTGAGGATGTAGTTGGATCCCGTTTTCGGACCAAAATGAAGATCTGGTGGATCTGTTGGAGGAGCTTTGCAGAAGTGATAAACAACCTCTCTCTATATAATACTTTTACGCAATTTTACGCACCTAGCACTTCCAACGGGTGCCCTGTCTGGAGACCTGTCAGTAGGATAGGGTAGTCTATTCGACACCCATTGGATGATCCTGGCATATATTAATATAGATATATACAGTGGTTTCAGAGTAGATGGCACAAACCCCAAGATGTCTTTTAGATGGGGATCCATATAAATCACCTTTTGGTTTTGTGCCATCTACTCTCAATCCACTGTATATATATATATAGAGTTATAATGCATACAAAAGAGACCTTAGGAAATACTAGAACAAGGAAAGTGGCATTTGTGCTGGCCTTGCTCAGCACTCAAAATGGCACGCCCATGTCGCACTTCTAGAACATCCACTATGGTATGCAAGCACACAACTCGAGTTCTTCGGAGCCAGTGCATAGCCAAGGTGAGGCCTGCCCCCTACAATGACTTCAGACTTCACAGCTCCCTCGCGTGATTTTGGGTGACATGAGGATAGATAATACCATCCACCTATCTGTAACAAAGTCCACATCCTTCATGTCTTGATCTGCAGCCAAATACTTGCTCAATCCTTCTGCACCACCCTGTGCAAGGCCTTAAACCAGTCAACACCCTCCCCCTTTAGAAGCATCCCAAACAACACATAGCACCGCCAGCCTCCGGTTCACCAGGAGCTCCAGTCAACGGCACGTCGCAGCTTGTGGCCAACCAGCGCAAGAGGTAGACCACTCGATCCCGATCCTGACAGGACCGACTCCAACGACTCCAAGGGTGAGTTCGGAGGAGAAAAACGAGGATCTCCGTGTACCCAACGTGTCAAATACCCAAAACACATGTCTTTCGTGAAAGGCACTGAAGATTGAAGACCCATGTCCGACATGTCCCTCCGATTTGCTGGTCAAACTAGTTGGAACACGGCTGAGACTTTCCACACAAGGCACGTCAAACGTTTGGTCGCATCCTCTCCTTGAGCGGAATCACGCTTCGACTGTCAAGCCTCAGCTCAGTGAAAGCAAGCAGAGTTGGATTGGAGACCTCAACTCGATGACGAAAGTGCCTTTGGTTTTCTTCTGCGGATTTTCGTTTATGGAAGCACCTCTAGTTTAGGCAACACCAATTCCAGCTAAAAGGATGCCAAAGGGGGCAATTGATATGGTGAGATCATTTCCGGAGACAAAAAAGGACAGGTATTTCATTGGTTTTTTAAAGGACAACATATTCTATAACTCTTACTTTAACTCTTATATCCTTCGTCTCCGGTATATCAAGCACCACATACCAAGCGTTGAACCTGACAACTTCGTCCGCCCCAGAAGACGGACGAAGGGCTGAAAGCACTCGTTGATTCCACGTTCACTCCCAGCATCTCCCAGCTGAAGACAGAGCTTGGCTCCAAGAGCCAGGAATTGGTGGAATGTCTCGACCGAGAGAGCCAAGAATGAACGATACGTAATGGGGTTCTCGCTGTCAGTGAAAAAAAAACTCATTGAATCTGGCACATCTGTCCATTCCGAAGCAACATGAACGATGGGTGTGACTTGCAGTTTCGGGAACAAAGGCCCAAGCTGCAGTTTCTGACCATACTATAAGCTTGTAGTTTCTCTTCCAAGGTTTACCTTGTAAGATCTTGTAAGACTCTCCCTTCTTTCACTCTCTCGCATCAAAGACTGCTTCAGTTTCTTCCTCTTGACTGGTTTTTCATGCCTCTTCTCGATCACACCGCGTTCAACCAAGCAACGATGAACCCAATGGCAAACCCTCTTGCTGCAGAAGTTGTCCACTTGGAGGATCATACCTTGCGACGAACAACTTGCGAGCTACCAAGCGAGCGGCGGAGCTTGGTACCGCAGAAAGCTGCCGTTCTTCACAGCATCTGGAACATATCTTTCTGGTCAAAGGAAGATCTGCCATACAGTCATTGTCATAGACACATGTCTACCAGTTCATTCCCCAGCCGGACCAAGCTTTGCCAAGAGGGACGCAAAAAAGGATCGAAAATGGTTTCTCACCCCAACTGTCCAGAAAGACATCGGAAACTGTCCAGAAAGATGCTCTCTTGAACGACAAGTCTCAGGATGCTCCAGGTGAACATCCACTGATTCCTTCAGTTTCCCTCTAGAGTAGAACTTAACTCTTGCCACCTGGTCTTGTTTAGTAGGGAAACCAATTCCCAAGAAAGGTCAAAGGTTATCCATTGACTGGGTAGGTCCAAAAAGTGATGGACAAACTTCCTGACCTCGCCATGGGGCCGTTTTGGGGATGTACGTGGATTGCTGGCTGCTGCCCGGCCTGAGTTCGTTGACCTCGCCCTTGCTGATGCCATTCAGCTCGAAGAGTAGCCTCGTACGCGCGGTGAAGACAGTAAAAACACGTGGTCGGAGGCTGGCTGGTCACGTTGACGCATGTGGCTTACGCATGTTTATGAATGCTGGAAGCACAATGTAGGGGGCATGGGGGGCATGCGTGTGGTGCACAAGGAACACAGCTGTAAAACATGGTAGGGGGCCTGACAGTCATGAGGTCTGGTCTTCCGATGTCACCTCAGCCGAGAACATTCCGACCAAATCCTCCAACTACCAGCCCCAAATCTTGCCTGCGTGGTAAATATTCAAGACAAATCTGCCGCTTGGTATCACTGGGTGAATTCATCCAGCCGTCTCTCCACTTCTGAATTCCTAGTAGCCGCCCACTCTCCGGGATGAGCTTCACCAGGTCCCCATCGGTGTTTTCATACTCCACCGGGCTATTGGACCTCACACGTTGGAGATGGGCGACGGGTCTGTTTTTCTCCTGGGAACAGAGGTGGAGACCGTTTTAAAGCACTGATTTCCTCCCTGGCCATGCAGGCTGAAACATCCACCCACGACTGAAACCCGACCGGCTGCTGGTTTTCTCGATCTCTAGTCTCTAGCTCCCGAGAAATCAAGCGGAACATATATTTGAAGGAAGCCAAATGTGCTTGCTGTACATACTCTGTACTGCGTGTTCCTCCTCATGTGGGTATCACCACCCAAAAAAGAGAACAGAGAAGAATTCTGAAAAGGCAAAATGCATTGTTCCTACAGGTTCCTCTCAAGCCCAAGTAAGAAGGCATCCTGTGTTGGCACTAAGCCATCTCTGTCTAAGTCTAAACTGGGCCTGACAGTTGTTTTGCGGAGCCAATGTGGCGAAGGCACGAAACAAGCAGAACCTGTCCCTGCGGAGATGATTCCGACAAACGAGACAACGAGACAATGAGGAACCAACACGTTCTGTCTCTGCGTTCGTGGCTGTTCTCTCAAGCGGTAAAAGTTGCCTGACAAATATCGTTACATACCCCGCTTTCTTAACCCGTAGGAACAAGAAGCTACGCACGGTGGAGACCATCCCTATTAGGTTGGAGGCCATCGCTACTAGGAACAAGAAGCTACTATAGTATACTGTAGTAACAAGGATCTTAGAAGGCTTCTGCAACACTTCCAGACATGGTGGAGGTGAGGAGACCCGCTCCCAGCGCTCATCGACCTCTGAGATCCCAACTGCCAAAGCTCATCCACGTGTAAATAGCTCTGAGAGAAGTCGAAGCTCGTTGGCCACTTGTTTTGCCTCGACTCATGCGTGTCAAAAACGGAGTTTTGGGTCGTCGCACCAATAAGATACTCCGGTAATTCCAAAGATACTCCCTTATTGCCGGGTATTACCGGGGAAACAAAAATACACCTTATTTTAGTGTTGGAATCGCCCCGGTAATAAGGTTGGATATTAAAATCCAAATGGTGCAGAACAGAAGCGCTTCTGCGCACCGAATGTCCGACCAGCGGGTCTTCTGTGTGAGAGAAGTCAGAGGAAAGAGGGCAAACATTGCAATGGTCCTTCCTGGACCTTCCAAATCCGAGAACTCTCAAGTGGATGGAAACCGAGAACTCTCATGTGTAACTTCCCACATGTGCTGCGCAGGTGCTTTGGTGTTCATCGTTCCATCCGAGAAAAAGAGATCCTTTTCCGTCCTTTTCCAATCTCCGGGTGGGTTTCTGGGTCAAACGGCCGAACCACCCCACCAGTCGTTCCGTTTTCTTCCGCACCTCTCCGAAACGGCGGCACCACAGCCTCGGCGGAGACGCAGGTAGACTTCAGGGTGGTAGACGCATGCCTGGAATAGGTAGACGCATGCCTGATCATCATGGGTTTGTGGAAGATTGATGAAGATTGCTTCTCTAGAAACAGGTGGTGGTCGTGGTTTTTCCACTTCCATGTGAGTTTGACTCGAATCGAATCAATGAATTTGCAACACAATTGGATACCATTGGTGACCAGATTGGTCATGCAATGTTCCATTGTTGACCCACAAGAAGGACATCCTGTGGCCCTCTTCGAGTAGAGAAACCCAAAAAACAGGCTCCTTTCATGCTCCTAAGCGGCTTGGCGATCCCAAGCCTTCAGTTTTGGCCAATGGCCTTCGTGTTCCCTCTCTATCAAAGATGTGTACCCAACGACATATTTGAAGAGTTCGGATCTAGAATCTGCTTCAGCCATGGCAGGTGCATATCCAAAAATAGACACATGCTTTGGGCTAGCCCCAAAACAGCAGGTGCGAGACAGTGTCATATTGGCATCAAACAAAACACTCTATTGTGCTCCTATTTCAACCGTCAGAGTCACTGTACACCTTCCTACCTACACCTTCAGCTCAGCATGGGAGCATAGCTGACCTCCATTTCTTCAAAGGTTGCATAGCTTGGCCCACCAAAAAAAACTCTCAGGGAGCTGATCCGAGCTCCAAACCCATGGCAAGGGTGGGGCCCTTGGAGCCTCTGGCCAACGAGCGAGGATGCCGGCGACTCGGGCAAACACGGGAAGAGCAACCCGGAAGGCGGCTTGGGAGCAATTCCCCGTTCACTCATACTCGAAATGGATGGTCTATACCTGGATCCTCCAACAGCTGCTTCCTGATGATCACAGGTGCCCAAAGACCCCTTTCGGAACAGCCTGTTGAACGATCCTGGTAATTATGTAACTTCTAGTCATGCCATAGGCACCCATGGATGATTTCGAGCATCTCTGACTCTCGGAAACACGTGATTCTCATACGGTCGCCCGGTTAAATGCAGCTGAGTTGTTGGGAAACCGAGCAGTTCAGCATCGTTTGGACGCACCCAGCGGTTCAACCAAGCGTACATGATGTGTCTTGACGTTGGACGTCAGAACGACGACCGGACGGTCAAGGAAGCATGACGGTCAAGCAACGTACGTTTCAGCGATTCGGTGACATTCAGCGAAGATCCGCGAAGTAAGATTCTTCATCGGCTCCCCCCATACTAAAAGAGATTTCCAACATAAAAACACCCTGGATGTTCAAGACCAGTCTTAAATGGCTCTGGTCTTAGACAGCTCTTAGTGAAACCATGGTTGTTCGGGATTCAGGCTATGTGAAAACTCGTGGTTCAACGTCTGCGCGGATTCAATTTCGGCCGATGGGTGTTCAACGATGGACGTTCAACGATGGACGGCCACGGCCCTAGGTTTGAGGTGTTTAGTGCGCAAAGGAATCTTGACAGAAAGGTATTTTGTGGGTCATCCACTGACTGGGTAGGTGTCGTTCATCTATGTTCTCTTTCATTAGAGGTGACTTGGGGCCGTTCTTTTTTGCAAATGAGTCAAACTTGAGCAAGAGAGCACACTTGAGTCAGTCACTTGAAACGTTGTTGGATGTTGTTACTGCCTTTTGATGGGTTGAGTTGAATGCATGACTTTCCCACGACATCCCCCCACAGTCCAAGCCTGGATAGCCTTTGGTCTCCGTCTTGGCTTTCGGAGCTGTCTCCTTCCTGAGAGCTGGTGGAAGCGAGGTTCTTGCACCAACTCTTCGCCCCCCCTCACAAAGGGATTCTAATTTAAGAAACACATGCACTACCTCGGAACGAGGAGAGCAAAAATAAACAGTCGGTTGGGTGTTCCAGTAGGTCGGGTATTTGTCCTGGATTGGGACCCGCTCTCAAAAACAGCTCAAGAGATCCAAAGAACTTGGCGCGTGAACATTGGCGCGATCGAACGAAGGAAGCTGCGCATTCACAGCAACACCTTCCTTCTCAGCTTGGCCGTTCCAGCAAAAAGCCTCTAAAACCAAAAAGATAAGATGTCCCAAATGGGCGCATCCAATTCGCAGACAGCATTGGCTTCATGTCGTCATGTTGTTATTGTCATCTACATGCATGCGGTAGCATGTACAGTCTTGTCATATCCGAAATTCTCCCCGCCTTGCCCCAGGTGCGGAGCTTGAGCTGCTGGACCCCGGGAAGGGGCAAAAGAAGTGGGCTGTGGCCATGACCTGAACCACGCAGTGGACTGTGGACCACTCCTTGGGTCAATGACCGGGGCCGGCCAGTTCTCCTTTTCTCTTCGCCGGGTCTCCGGGGATGGAGGATTTCTTTCGGATTCTGCTTCTTCGATGTCTTCTTTCTCGAGTTGCTGTCGGTGTTCCTCAGACCTTTGGGAGTCAAATCCCGCCATCTGCCTCAAGTCCCATCCTTCTCGGTGAGTCTCACCGGGTTGGTTCCGACCCTGCAGGACCTGAAGGGGCCCAAGCGATATCTCGTTTAAAGCAAATAATAGGTTTTGGGAGTGATGACACTACACCTGCATGTCACTTGGTCAATAACATCTAAAATATGCTCACATTTTCCCTATTTTGCCCACCTATTCCACCACAACAATGATTTAATATATCTCCCTTTCATGTAATGTATAAAATGGTCGGATTCCAAAGTCTCTCAGTCTTGATGTTTCTTGCGTTTTGCTGAGCCAACCTGAGTCCTCGGCGGTTTGATGACCCAAAGTCACATGAAACTTCGACTTGGTGTTCACCACACCTGCGAACAAACTGCTAGTCCCTAGGAGGTCCTACTTTTGGAAGAAGAAAGTGAGTATCAAGTGCCTTTTGAACCAGTAGTATAGTGGTCATGGCTACAAAGCCTTTGCCTTTGAGAGTAGTAGTCCTATCTTTTGCCTTGTCCCATCTGCACCAAACCAGCCATACGGTATCGTTTTTTACATATACGGTTCTTAAAAACAAGTAAACAGGTATCAGGTCCCATATATCAGGTTCCACGTGGGAGCAAGGCTCGCGGGTGGTAGACACATGCCATGTGTAATCGCAGATAGACGCTCGCCCCTGAAATGATCATCGGAAGTCGAAAGTAGGCCCTTGGAAGACCATGGCCATGTGTCTCTAGAATTCTCTACAAACAGGTGGGGTGAACTTCACACTTCCAGAGGGAGATGTTCTGGATAAAACATGGGAAAACACCGAGACGGCATAGATGGATGGCACAAGGATGATGGAATGATTATGAATTGCGAATGCTTGGTGGAAGGATGCTTCACCCACCTTGAGGACCAGGTGTCTTGCTCCCTCGTACGTTGGTCTGTCTCCACATCGCCCGTTCCACACTCGACATGAAGTACACGCTCAACAAATGAGGAGTACGTAGTCACGTAGTGTCGTTCCGCGGAAGAGGACACACCCACGCTTGGCCATACTGGGCCACACGTGAAGCAAGTGAAGTGTGTTCTGCCTTCTGAGCTGTTCTGCCAAGAATCTTTTGAAGTAGCTGATCTTGTCAACTACACATACAGCAGCATCCTGAGAGGGATGGAGGGCTCGGCTCTTAGTGCTGACCGTCTATATAAAAGAAACCACGTGTGGGCTCTTTTACACTATATATAATAGGCATATACTGTCATAACTACTGTCATTTACTGCAAAAACTAATCAATTCGATCCGATGATGCATGTCGACATGCGATAAGCTAGGGCTACATCAAGAACTTGGACCTCATCAAGCATCTGACGATTTGATTGTGTGGTGTGTTTCTTTTCAAGCCAGGGCCTGATCAAATTGGTGAATTTTACAAGCGTATAGCAAGTGAAACACCTCTTGCCATCGAATCTGGAGTCCATGTGGGTAACTCAACAGGCAAGAATTGACCGGAAGACCCACCTCGACACCGTGATCTTGCCGTTGTGTTTTTTCGCTTCAAACAACGAAACGAAGGAACAAAAAGCACGAAGCAGCTCGGTTCAGTCAAAAGACCAGCTGAAACAATCTGACGAGTAGTGAACATGTGCCAGGAAACTCCTAGAAAATCAACATTTTGGGATTTGGGCCTGTCCTCTTCCTCGAGGCCGATTTTGTGGTTTTGGACCCACAACGCTTCGACCCACAGCTACAATGAACAGAACGTGTGAATGCCTGCTTCCTCCTAGTGCTCCAAACTTCGAGGCATGGCAAAAGCATGTGACTTCTCATCCAGATGCTTATGGAGCCCAGGACGTCTGAGTCTCAAAATCGATCCCAAGGCACTAGCATGGGAACAGGGAACTTCTCCCCTAGGACGATGCCACGTTCCAGCTCCTGAGTGCTCGCCCTCTCTCGAGGTACTCATGGTTCTTGGATCTCCTTGGGCTATGTCCTCTTCACAAAAGTGGCTGATGAATGTTTTGGTCCACTCACCATGGAAGGTTTGGGAGTCTTACCAAGCACCAGTGCGGATGTACACAAAAGCCTAGCTCGAATGGTCACCCTTTGTGTATTACAAAATTAGTTATAATATGTCTAAATAGATATTATTACATTATGTATAACATAGTCTAGTTCTTCACAGTCTCGCAACTCCAAAATCCCTCCTGCGGCAGGATCCGACCTCTCCGCCAAGTCAGAAGAGAGGGGACCCAGGTCTATACTAGAAATCGGACTTGGTCTGACATCTGTTCACTCTTCTGCCGCACTTCCGCACTTCCATGTGGTTACATGGCCGGCATAGCTTCCAACGCGGATCCAGCATGGCACCACCGTTGGACACCGAAAAAAATCCTCCCGCCTTGGCATCCAAAGCGGCCACGCACATGGCAACGCGATCACCTGCGTTTTCCCGTCGCTTCGACGTCAGGTCCGCCTTGGAAAAACAGAAATCGCCTTCGAACGGTACCATGTTCAAAAGATGCATCCTGCAGATCTGTATCCGTGAATCCATCGGAATCCTATGATTGTTTGTCTCTTAAGGTTTCAGAAACACCACAGATCATGGACGCTTGGGAAACGGTTTTGCAAAAAGGATCCCGGCAGCTCTTTCGTCTAGTCCACCAGCGACCGGATTAAGTATTCAATTGAATCCTTGTATCCTGAGATATCCTGAGAAAATGCATCAGGCATGGATAATTACAGTACGGGACAAAACCAATGATGAATAACTATGTCTACCAAACCCTCTCATGCTGCTAAATGTGCTAAAATCGTTGGAAGATTGGTTGAACATGGTTGAACGGCTAAAACATGCTTAAAACAAGAAACAACATAGAGCCCACTTATATATTTTGTTCTTCTTTTCATCCGGCCAACGAGACAAAATGAAACAAACTCCTCGAACCCTGTGAGGAGGCCCAAGGAGACAGGCTAATCAATCCCTCTCATGACAGACACAATCCCCCCCACCTTGGATAGCTTCTTGCACAGGCTGCCGGAACATCCTGAGATCTTGAGAAAAACATTCAACATCGACCAGGACCTTCCAAGCCCGGTGGCTTTGGGATACTCCGAATACACCTCTTGGATGGTCCAAGCCCAGTGGGCCCCATCTGAAGTTCCGTCCTCCGTCATCGTGTGCTCTGTGTGCTCTCTCCGTCCCCTTTTGATGTTCAGCAATTCTCTGGGGGAGTGATTGACAGTGATTGACCCGACAAATGCATTGTGATGATGGCCATTGGCTTAGGTTCCTTGGGTCCAATGGCGTCCTTTTCTGCCGCTCGAGGCAGCTGGAACCCGCCGAGGCACTGGAGACTGCGGACCTTCTTTCCTTTCCCCGCCTCCAGGTGTGCCACGACCGCGGGGTCGGGCGACCGGCGACCCGCGAGGGGGAGAGGGTGGATAGGGAGAGGGCTCCCAAAATGTTGAGGAGAGGGTGGAGCAAGAACGCTACGTTCGGGGCTCCTAGCATCGCTACTAGGGGCTCCTGGCCTTACTAGTAGGAGCCAGAACGCTACGTTCGGGGCTCCATGCCTGGTACCACAGAGACTTGAGGTGTGCAGAGTCCGAAGCACCCGTGGTCTTGGCCGTCGTTGGACGAGGGATTGCAACAGCTGCACTGGGATCGCCTCCAGGGGAATTCTGGGATCACAATGAATCTTGCGAAGCCCACTCAAAGGACCAAATCTCAGCGTACCCTGTGTAGGCCCCGATAGAACATCATAGAGCTTAGAGCCACAAAATACTATGCAACTTATGACATTTATAGTTCCTATACCAGCTTCCCTACACGTGTCATTGCCCTGAATTACCACACCTTCCACACCCCCGGATGTATACCGTTCAACCCGCCAAACCCGGTGACCTCCTCGCCTCGCCCAACTGTGGAACCACGATGCCCATCTGCGGCTTCACCGCCCCCGACAGGACCGTACCTACGACGAGGTCGGTCGGACGGGAAGAACGAGAAGTGGTCCTGTTTCGCCTGCAGTTTGTCAGGTCGATCGTTGGATGCGGAAGAGTCGTTACTCAGTAGTTGTTTGGTGTGTCAAACTCTAGTTTAAGGAAGGGTGAAGCTCGTGTTTACTAAATCTACTAAGGCACCTTGCTTCAGCTAGGGTTGCAAACAGTAGGATTTGAAGGCATGCAATACAATGAATGATAGGAGTTGTATGTACGTAGAACACAAACATCAACCTTCACACCTCTATCCCTTCATGCTACAGCCAACCTAATTGGCCGAGAGAATCTCCCGGCGCAGGGGGCGCAACAACTTCACCCTTGATGGACGGATTCGGATTCGTTGCACACCATGGTGTGTCAGTCGTGCCTGTGAGCACTGTTCCTTGACCTTTGATGGCAAACGCGTGGTCAAAGGCAAACCTCGTGTGGGAACCATCGGCGAGGGCCCCACCGATCAGGCTGATCTGTCTGTGCCATCGGGAATTGGAGGGATCATGAGGGATCTGTGGGTGGTCCAATGGCCATCGTTCTGCCATAGGCGACTCAGCGGTGTCAATCCATCAGAAGCTTGTATCTACAAATATACTTTTGGAGAACAGATGTCCCATCCTCGGGACAAGGAAAGAGGTGATGCGCCTCGCCCGATTTTCGCAAATCGAGGGTGGGAAGTTGAGCTGAGCTGCATGAAGGGCCCAGATGGGTCTCGTTGAGGTATCGCAAGGGTGTTCTTAATCACCTGAGGGCACCGAGCACTGCAATCACATCTTGCGAGGTCAAATTCATGGGTCGGGTATGGTATTCTCTATATGTACTCAGAGCCTCACAAAACTCGTAACAAGTGGTGAAAGGACATCTGGGTTGACATCATGAGCGGAACAATATCTGGATTTGATAAACAGGCCCATTTCCAAGCAAATAACGCAGTGCGATGAGCACCGCCGATCTAGACATGCATCCATCTCCCTTCTTCGCCAAGCATTTTGCACAACGAAGTCCCGATTTCTACGACGCCGGGACCAATGAATCAGCTTGTTTTCAGCACGAGTCCAACCCTGGCCCTTTGCAAAACAATGTGAACTCGGATCCCAGATGCTCTTCTTGAGCTCCTATTCTTCGGACCCTGAGTTCGATCAGTCTAAGCAATCCCAATCCCGGAGCACCTGCAGCCTGAAGTGATCTTCCAGAGACAGATCTTCTTACACACGCCCGTACATACTTTAGTCCTGATATGTCCTGATGACTCTCCTGGATTCAAGTGTTGCTCTGCTTTCTTCAGAGATTTCTCTTCAACTGAATGGACATTTCCCGAACAAGTTCGCAAAGACAAATGAACCATCTCTTCGCGTGTCCTTTATCTGGCTGGGCATCTGAACATTGATGAGATCATCGGCACCCAAGGGCGCAGCACCATCCTGGCAAGGGAAGGGCCACCTCAAACAAATGTTGCTAAAATTGCTGATATGGGTATTTTGTATATTTAGTGTATTTAAATTAATATTATATAGTTTGTAAATTATGTTCAAACTACATTCATGTAGAATCATAGATAATGGATTTAATACAGTTTGTGTACTTTGCATGTGTATATTTGAATTGTATATAAATAATCTTGATGTAAAAACATTACTGCAGTTGGGAAATCCTAGAAAGGATGATTGATGGGGAAATAGAAGCTTCATGGAGCTACCTTCTTGCGCCATCAACCCCGTAAGCTTCCCAGATTTTGGACAAAACTCGCTGGAGTCCAGTTACTGGAGGAGCAACAAAACCCTCTCCAAACCACACATTGACCAACGAGACAAGCCTTCTGCCAAGCCTTCTTCTTACTTCCGTCAGATTGTCTGGGTCTATAATTCTTTGGAGAGGGTAAGGCGCGTGACTTTCAGCAGGAGTTGAATGACGTTGGCTGCCCTGTGTTCTGGCATTGGCTCAGGGTCGCATTGGATCTTGGGTGACTGAGGTTTGGAGGCTGCTGAGGAGGCTCAGGTTGGAGTTCTCCAAAGATATTTTTTACTTACCAAGTGGTTTTGACCATATGACATCTGCAGAAGAGGTTTTCCAACCCACCCATCAATGAAACATCCAACTCCTCTACCCTGAACCTATCCACAATGCCATAGTCCCCCGAAGCGTCACAGAACCCAAGAACGCTTTGCGAATGCCCAAGAGAAGAGCATCAAGCAACGTGCACAAATCCGCTACACGGTTGGCTGCTTGACACTCGCACCAACTGTTTGTCTAGACAGACCTGGCCGTGAATTCTAGAAACGGCTGAAACAATCTCCGACAAAACAGTGTCTGTCAAAAGGGCCTTGCAAACCTATCCCATGCACTCCATGTATGGAATATATGCCAACATTGACCCCCAAACCACCCCAATGTAGGCATATGTGGCATACATGTCTGGGAATTGCTTGTGCAACTTAATGTTTTTTGTGCATCTTTGTGCTCAGACTCCAAACAAATCGTGAGCTCCTCCGTCTGTCAAACACAGTTCAGTTCTGAAGCCTGAAACTGGACCCGGGTCGGGGGTCGCGGCCAGGTTACCCACACACACACACACACGCTGAGATAAAGCACCACAAATAGTGAAACACATGTTTGCTCAAGGACACGAGTTTGGAGGCTGGAAACGATACCCTGCTAACCAACTACCTATCCTGTAATTCGTTGCAAGTTCTGATCCAAAATCGCCCAAACCCACATCCGCAACTCCGCCTGGGGGTGTGCTGAGATACATGCAAAGGGCAGGTCCTCCCCGAACTTCGTCCGCGCGAAGGTCTCAGCCGGAGTGATACCCTGTCTCAAACAATCACAGAAACTGGGCGAATCCCTTTTTGGGGGAGAAACATGATCGTCTTGGGGACGATCATGTTTCACTTCCAAAACCCCTGGTGGGGCGCTTCTTGGCACTGAAAGACGGTCAAACCGATGGCACGTCCATGCGAAAGACAGGGATCCATGAGAACATGGTGTGGACATTAGGATGCTGCAAAGGAAAAATATTGCGTCTCTCTCAGAATGGTGAAAGCACCCCAACCAACCAACCAACCAACCAACCAATCAACCAGCAAGTTGGCATGTTGTTCAACATTGCCGTCAGAATCATTAAACTATCTGGCAAGCAAACTTGAAAAGCTCGATACACCTGTACATACTATGAATCCTATGGAATTTCACCTTTGGTGATAAAGGAATTCAAGACATATTATACCCTGGGAGTCCAAGACTATTTTACAAATGGTCTTTAGGTGACCCCCTAAGGAAGTTCCTTTACTTCAATGAGCAAATATATATATAATATATAATATATATATAATTATATATATAGCCGAAATGAACTTCTAAGGTACATAATAAGGTAAATATAAGGCTCTTATGTAAGGCAACGCTTTTCTTGATCCCCAAAAGAGCATGACTCTAGACCCAAGTCCCCGTCTCTATCTTCGGTGGATACAAGTGGGTGGAATTCATACGCAATTCAACAGGTTGGTGAATCAAAAATGATGCTTTTGGGATCTACAGTAGTTTACAGTTCACAACAGGAAAACAAACAAATACATCTGAAAAGCCGCTCCAACATGGGGTCTTGCTAGGAAGTCTTGATCTTGAGTCAATCTTGAGTGTACCCTTCCAAGTCTGGGTTGTTCCAGGGCAAAGACAGTGTGCGACCTTTCTCAGGCTTGGGCTTTTCGCAGCTCTTTGATGACTTTGTCGAGAATCTTCTTGCGCTTTTCCTCGAAATTTCATGCATTCAGTAGAAGGCTTCCGTGTCTGTCGAATTGATTTTTGGCCTGAAACTGTAAAATAACTTTGATATACTTTGATGGATAATTCTACTACCATGACTGGAGAATACTGGTGTTGAAATCCGGCTGGCACGTTTCAACCAGGCATTGCCTAGGCTCCGCAGGAAGCATGTCAATCTTGTTGAGGATGACTACCTCAGTTGTGTCGGCATCGATGCATATCTCCAACAATCTTGGAACTGCCCTTCCCCTACCAAGCCCTACCACCCTTCTCACTTAAGTTCTGTGGATCTTATAAAGACGACTCCCATTCCCCTCCACCCTCCCCTCCGCCCCCGACCATGGCTGTCCCCTTCACGCCGCTCCGGGCCGCAAGTTGGTTGGCCAGGATTTCCGCCACGACCATGCATTCGGCCGTCTGGGTCTGGATCCCCTGACGACGGCCGCGGCCACGACCATGCATTCGGCCGTCGTCAGACGCTGGGTGTGGGGGAAACCGGATGGTTCAAGCGGGGTGGGAGACGGTCTTTCCGGAGGTTTGGGGGAGCCCGAAACGAAGCGCCAGAAGGCTCTCAGCGACATGGACAGAAGGACAGAAGGCTCTCAGGGCGGATTTTTAAGACTTTTACATGGCCATGAACTTTACTTTGGCACTGGGTCTGCCAGAAACAAGAGTGCTCGGGGCAGGGTGTCTTATAGTATAAGCTAGGCTGGTTTCTGCCTGAAGCTCCCTTTGTAGACCGAATGCCCTTCAAACCACAGCACTCAAATGAAAACCACCAAGAACTGCCCTGTGAATCTAATGACATCGTATGACATCTAATGACTGACCTAAATTTGACTTCTTTCAGAAGTAACCACGATCCCTCAGCTATAATGGCTTTTTCAACCAGCTTTGTTCCCTGAAGATCCAGAACCAGGCCTTGTTCACATCAATGACCAAAGCACAAAGATCAATGATCTGGGCACCACCTGCCACAGATGCAACGCATTCCCCTTCTGCTTCACCTCTGCTTGGAACACATGGCCGAATAATTGCTGAACCTGTCGCGGACATGAATCACGCTGCTTTTTCCAGAAACACCATCCATGGCTTCTTCGTTCGCTTTCTCCAATTCTCCATGAACAACTCCTTCAAAAACCCAACCAAAGACAATTCACTCCTTCACACATCCTCCACCTGCCTTCGCACCAAACCACGACGCGGGAGACCCCTGCCGCCTATGACGGTGCGGATGAGAGATGCATGGCCTGGACAGTCCACCAAACACCACCTTGGATTGGCTGAGTTCGGACGGGAAAATCCACCTGATCTGGATTCTGGGTAATTGTCCATCTTCCACCTGGGGAATTTTCCGAACGTTCAACACCGCCTGGACGCCAGAAAAGAACACACAAACTCACTTTTTCCAGGTTCGGGGATTCACCCATAGGCCCATATAGGACCTATATAGGACCTATACAGGGACCGATAGGAGGAAAAAAACAGGAAAGAATCAAATCCACCG
This sequence comes from Durusdinium trenchii, assembly GCA_963970005.1. Taxonomy (NCBI): domain Eukaryota; class Dinophyceae; order Suessiales; family Symbiodiniaceae; genus Durusdinium; species Durusdinium trenchii. The sequence continues at coordinate 320,359 of CAXAMN010026606.1, forward strand.
CAATCTGCCAAACCAGGCCACTGGATGGCATCATAGCCTGCAGCCTGGCACGTGGCATCGGCATTGGATCCGGAGACGGGTGTTCTATGCCGAGCAGGTGGTGTGTGACATGCGGTTTGAAACGGGGGGGTGCAGGGAATAGCACGGCAAGCTGCGACTTGGAGGAACCAATGTCAGCCATCTACTCTGTCATCAGCCAGCACTAAAGATCTGGCTACCAGAAAGATGTCACAAGAACCCAGAACTCGCAGGTCCTTCCAAGAAAGGAACCTCAGATCCCTGTCCTGGATATGCTCCGGCGCATCGGTGGAAAACGACGAGAAGCCCAGGTCGAGGGTGATGCCACGCTCCTTGAAGGAACGTGTCTGGACAAGCTCACAGGAAGGTCCAAGGATTGCGTGGTTTCAAGACCAGATGGGTGTAGTGTTTGAATAGGGAGATTCCCCTGAGTCCCCTGGCCCAATGGTAGAAGACTGATCTACTATTCCTTCTTCCTTGGGGTCTATGTTCATAGACACCCCAGATTCAATTTGTTGCCCTGTCTGTCTCTCTCTCTCTCTCTCTCCCTCCCTCCCTCCCTCCCTCTTTTTCTCAACATGGTAGACACCGTAGACACCCTCGAAAGGTGCTGAAGGAAAAGGAGGATCGAAATCGTGGCTTTGGGCGTGATTCCTCATAAGACCCACTCCCCTCAGCCTGCAAGGCCTGCACACCTGGACGAAGCCTTTTCGGACATGGCCATTGGCGCCATTGGAGATCCTCACCACTGCCATACATAATCCTCACCAAGCCAATACTGATCAATACTGTGACTGTAACTTGTCTCTACATAACTTTCATCTGATTCACCTTTTTTTTACGGCTCTTGTTTTTGACTGGGCACCGTCTGACTTCCGGTGCTAGACTCAACCGAGGGCGCCAGCTCCGCACCGTCTGCCGCTCTTCTGAGGCTTGACCTGTCACCCCCTCGGCCTGACTTAAAGGTCGCCCCTCTCGCCAGCTCCTGAGACTCTTTGCTCTTGTCCATCGAGGCTGTCGACGTCACCTGATGACGTGGGGTGGTTGGTTTTGCGGAGGGAGAACACGAAGGGACCGAATTCGGCGCACAGGAGAGAAGATGCGTGTGTTTGGTTGATTCTTCCGATTCATTCTCGCTGAAAACCGCGCTGAAGCCTGTAGATGAAATAAGAATGTGGTCAAGCAGTCAAGCAAGCAGCAAACAAACAGAAGACGATGTGGTTTCCTGGTTCACAGAAGACGAAGACTCTATAGCTTCAAGGGAAAACTGGTCTCCAGGAAGTCCCCTCGGCTTAACGTCACCACGGTGACATGTCATACGGTGCCGCGGTGCAGGTAAACACCAGAAAGTCAGAAGAGGTTGGTTGCGGACATGGCTTGAAAAGGGTCAGTTCATACATGTTCATGCCCACGGCATGTGTCTGTTCCATTCTTTTCCCAGTCCATTTTGGCATTCCGGGCTCATCCATCTCCGCTACTCACTTGGCACCGAGTGGCTGTCGACAGCATTCGACCTCAGAACAAGCGCAGCACAACGTACTTCTGCGCAAAATACACTGGTACTTGGACGCAAAAAAGCTCGACATGGCCCGCGCTTTTCTGAAGGTACATTTAATGGCAATAGCTTCTCATCGATTCCGTTATCGCTGCAAGATCCCGTTCTCAATGGCCCAAGAACAAACTGAGCCTATACCTGTACGCATATATTATAAAAAAATATAATCTATACTAATGTGAATCGTGACATGGCCGTATGAACCGCAGGAACCCGATTGCTCAGGCATAAAATGGGCGCCGGTGCGATGCCCCGGGTGGGGCTACCGCTGCTACATTGGTAGCGGAGCCCCACCCGGGGCAATAGAGTGACCGCGGCTGGTCACGGCGACATGGCGTCATCTTCAGACCAAGGTCTGAAGAGGTTCGGTGGCGAAGAAGAGGATCCTGGTAAACAGCTGAAGAAATGGAGGACCTGGGCTCTGGCCAAAATGATGACATTTAAGGATTTCAAGAAAGAGTCCAGGGGACCATGGCTGTTGACACTCCTCGACGGCAAAGCATGGGATGCTGTGGAGCATCTTTCGTTGACAGAGCTCGCCACCGCAGACGGCGAGCGAATGCTGTGGGAGACCCTCAGCGATCGGTTCCCAGACAGAGAAGGAACAGCATGATGTGATGGGAGAAGTGTTGGGGGATGTGTTCGGCCTGGTGGCCGCAGAAGGAGAGTCCATGAAGGTGTGGGCCGCAAGGGTCAAAGAGACCTTTGACATTTGCAAACGCAAAGCATCAGTGGAGTTCCCTCCAGCCGCTCGAGGCTGGGTCGCCTTGCATTGTGCTGGATTGAATGAAGAGCAAAAGGCCATCGTGAAGGCCAAGACACAGGGCAGCTTAGATCATGATGCGGTCTCGGCCGCTCTTCGTTCGTGCTTTCCACTGTATAAAGCCTCTGCAGCTCGCAAGAAGAGTGCCTCCGTGTTCCAAGCTGAACTGGTCACAGGTGAAGATGCCCTTCCTGCTGAAGAAGAGGACAACCAGTTCCAGGATGTCGAGGCCTTTTTGGCTGATCATGATGTTGAACCCAGTTTTCACGATGATCTGGTGCTTTCAGAAAGTGAAGCAGCCGAGGCCTTGGCGGTGAGCTGGAAGGAGAGACGCAAGGAGATTGCGAAGGTCCAACAGTCACGACAGTTTGGGTCGGTCTCTTCATCCTCGACAACTGGCACGGCTCGACGACAGTTTCGAGTACAGGTTGAGGAGCTGAAGAAACGTACCAAGTGCCGCCGATGCGGCAAGATTGGTCACTGGCAGAAAGAGTGCAAGGAGACAATCAAGCCTTCTCCAACGACTGGGGTCAGCTATGTGGAAGCCACTTCAAGTGACACTCTCGTGCCGGCCTTTGTTGGAATGACTGAGTGTTTGTCTGCCACAGAGAGCTTGCATGCATCCCTGATTTCGTCGCCGGGGTACGGCATTGTTGATTCGGGGTGCGGTCGTACATTGATCGGACGCAGTACATTGCAGCAGTTGGAGAGCATGATTGTTGACAAGGGCTATGCCAAGCCTGTCCGTTATGCCACAGAGAACACCTTTCGCTTCGGCAACGGTGCAGTGGAAACGTCAACTGAGGCTGCTCGAATTCCTGTTGGCATTGGTTCCCAATATGGCATCATCGACGCTGCAGTGATTGCCGGAAGCGCTCCGTTGCTTCTGGGACATCCGACATTGCAACGTCTGCAGGCTCAGCTGGACTTCTCTGCTGGGAAAATGACCGTGTGTGGCAAGGTGACAGACATGATCACCAATGAAGCAGGACAACTGTTGGTTCACATCCTCTCGTATCCGCCCAACAAGCCTAGTGCACCTGCAGCTACTCCGCAGATTGAGCCCAAAGTGAAAGCAAAGTCCATCGAGCTGGACTCCAAGGCTGGAAGTGTGAAAACAAAAATCACCCTCAAGAAAAAGGAATGTCGGTGTTTGTTGGCTCAAACCAATCGATCCGAAGCTCGCTCGCAGTCTCGCATTCTTGTCGCTGAGCTTTTCTCACCCCCAAGATTTGCTACAGTAGCTAAAAGTTGGGGACATGAAGGCCTGTCGTTCGACATACTCCAGGGTTGGGACTTGGAGGATCCACGAATTCAAGAGAAAGTCGATCGAATGTTAGATGAGGCTGCACCAGCATTGTTAGTTGTGTGCCCTGAGTGCAAGCATCGAGGTGGATGGGACCACCTCAACCGACGCTTTCGCACTCCACTAGAACAAGCTCGCCTGATCCAGAAGTCCCGTCGGCAAATTCGTTTCTGTGTGCAACAGGTACATAAGCAGATCAAACGTGGGGGAGATTTCATTTGGGAACACCCACTGGGATCCGAGATTTGGGAAGAACCCCTGGTCAAACCCCTGAAACGAAAGTATGGACTCAAGCGAGTGGATATGTGTGCATATGGGTTGAAGTGTCCTGATTCACAGTTGCCCATTCTCAAACCCACGGGTCTGCTGATGTCCACATCAGCCGAGAGCGACTTGAGCCACATCCGAACATGTCCAGGTTGCGCCAAGCATAGACCTATCGCTGGCAAACTTAGGTCAGGGCAGAATGTCAGTAGCTTTTGCGCCGAATACACAACTCAGTTTGTTGAGAGCATGCTGAAACTGTTTGCGTCAGAACCCAGTCAATCTGGCATGGATACAGAAGCGCTCCTGTCGGAACTCGATGTGTCCTGTCTTGCAGCGGAACCCATCGCTGCTGAACCTGTGGCAGCTGAGATGGCTGGAGCCAATGAGGAAGAAGAGCAATCAGTGTCAGGAGAATCTCATGAGAATGTGAAAAGAGCACTGAAGCGATTACACACTAATCTAGGCCATCCGAGCAATAAAGATCTCGTTCGTATCCTGAAACATAGCAAAGCCTCAGAGACAGCCATCCGTCTGGCCCAGGATTTCTCGTGCCCAGTGTGCCAGAATCACGTGCAACCGTCCAGCGCATTGCCAGCAAAGAGCTCACGTCAATGGACGTTCAATGATCGTATTGGCATGGATGTGAAATATTTGCCTGGATGGAAGCCGAATCAACTGGTGCCATGCGTGAGCATCGTTGATTATGCGACCTCACTTCAAGTCATGGCTCCGATCTTTGAGCGTGAGTCGGCCGAAGTGCTGAAAGGAGTCCTTCGAGATTCTTGGATATCGTGGGCTGGTCCGGCTCAGCAGCTAGAGATGGATCCCGCCAAAACCAATCTGAGTGAATCCCTAGGTTCCTTTTGTGAGTCTTTAGGTATAGATCAAATGTTCACGGCTGCTGATTCGCATTGGCAACTAGGAAAGGTAGAGAGACACGGTCAATGGTTTGCGAGGATCTTTGAAAAGGTCATAGATGAGTGTCGACCTACATCCGCTGAAGAATTCATTGATTGTGTTCTGCAAACCCAAGTAGCAAAGAATAGCCTCATCACAGAACAGGGAGCAAGTCCATATCAACTGGTGTTCGGTCGAGACCCCAGGGTGCCAACTGATCTCCTCCAAGAAGATCCACATGTAGCGGCCTCAGATGCCATCCTCATGGACAGTGGAAGCCAACGGTCGAACGATATCCGTCAGAAAGCGCGTCTCGCGGTGCTGCAGTGCCAAGACCATCGCGCCCTCCGGGCGGCGCTCCGTGCTCGACCTCGGCCTCGCAAAGATATTCAGTCAGGGGATTGGGTATATTACTGGAGGTCACAGACATGGGATCAAGGTAATCTAATCAAAGGGGGTAGATGGCATGGTGCCGGAATGGTCCTCGGTCGACTGGGAGTGAACTGGATTGTTGCTCATAGACGTAGTCTGTTTCGTTGTTCCCCCGAACAGGTGAGACCGGCCAGTGATGAAGAGAGAGTAGTCGCTCAGTTCGACTCAAATGAGCTTCTGGGTATTAAGAACCTCCTGGAGAAGGGTCAATTTCCGAAGGGTCAATTCGTCGATCTAGTGAACTCTGACAATCCCCCAGAACCAGAGCAAGCTTTCGAACAAATCCGCAATCAGGCAATTCGAGCCCAAGAACCCCTGACTGCAGCAGAGATTCGAGCAAGCCAAGTTCCAGAGCAGGTAAATGCGACCTCTCCACCCGTGCCCATGGACACGAGTGAACAGATCGAACCGGTCCCTTCAGTCAGGTCTCGGACAGAAGATTATGGACCCATCCGTAGGATTAGGCACTCCGAGAAATCTCCACCTCAGTACCTGAGCCGGCCACCAGTCATGGCCCAAGATGATTTTGCCGAAATGATGCAGGAAGTGATTCCGTCCCTGATAGAACGGCATCTCCAAGATCATGGTCCCAGTACAGAGGTAGAAAGCACAGTGAGTCCTCGAGGGACCAGCTCTAAACGAGAAGCCAGTCAAGCTCCCTCAGCTGATTCACCACCACCACGAAAGCTGAAAACAGGTGACGAAGATGATATGCTGCTTAGTGAAGTGTTGTCTGCCGATGTCATCCGACACGACAAGCTCTATGGACGAACCTTCATTGAGACACTCACTGCTGCCTTCTTGCAGAAACGTCAACAGAAAGAAATCAAAGCTTATGGAAATGAACCTGACATGCAGCAAAAAATCGATGAATCCAAAACCGGGGAGTGGGAAACACTAGAGGGTAAGAATGCTGTTCGGGTCTGGAGAGGAGCACAAGCAGAAGAAATTCGTCGTCGGTTTCCCGATCGTTTTATCGGAAGCCGCTTCGTGGTGATCAACAAGCAAGATGAAGATGGAGCTCGAATCAAGAGCCGCTGGTGTCTTCAAGGACACTTGGACCCTGATTTTCATGACAAAATCACTAGTGGAGCCTGCCATAGTCCGACCATGCATCCTCTTTCACGAGCCTTGTTGTTGCAAGTCATCGTAAGTAGACAGTGGGTTCTTCAGCTAGGAGACGTCAAAGGAGCCTTCCTAGAGGCAGGTCCCATAGCTAAGAAGTATCGGCCACTGTATGCTTCTCAACCCCCAGGGGGTGTACCTGGTCTGGATCCTAATGATGTGATAGAGGTTCTTGGAAACGTTTATGGGTCCAACGACGCTCCAATGAACTGGTGGGGAGCGTTCGATGAAGCCGCACGTGCAAGCTCGTTTCGTCGATCGCAATTCGATAGCTGTCCGTACTTCTTGCATGATCCAAAGACCGGTGATTTGTGTGGTATCCTAGGCTCACATGTTGACGATACCATCACAGCAGGAGAAGGTCCACTGTATGAAGATGCCATCGCAAAGCTCAAGCACCGGTTTCCCTACCGCAAATGGAGGCGGGGAAACGGAGAATTCTGTGGAGTGACTTACAGTCAAGACACTGACACCAAAGAGATCTCGTATGGCCAAAAAGAATATGCTGAACACATGAGACCTATAAACATGACCAAAGAGAGAGCTCGTCAGAAAGAGTCACTCGCCACAGATAGAGAAATATCCGTGCTTCGGGCTGTCAACGGCGCAGCCAACTGGCTGAGCAGTCAGAGTCGGCCGGATCTGTGTGTGCAAACATCATTCTCTCAACAGTGTTTTCCAGAGCCCAAGGTAAGTGATCTTCATTGTGCAAACCAACTGGTGCATCGAGCAAAACAATACAGTGGGGTAGAAATCACGGTGAAACACATCCCATGGTCTCAGTTGGAATTGTGTTTTCATTCTGATGCAGGATTCGGTAATGCAAAGGGTCATAGTACTCAAGCTGGATACATCGCCGCTTTCGTAGGTCCAGGACTCCAGAAAAACCAAGAGAGTGTTTGGTCCCCTTTCTGTTGGAAATCATATAGATTGCCCAGAAAAGTAGCATGTACGCTAGGAGGCGAGGCTCAGGCATATTCAACGGCCTCAGCAGTATGCGAATGGATGTCCCTCATGCTTGCAGAAGCTAAAAACGGACCTTTCGACTTGAGGACATCGGAACAAGTTCAGGACTTTCCACCTCAATCCAATTCGCAGCTGAAGTTTCGTGATCAGATCGAACGTGTGCCAATTACAGGTATCACAGATTGCAAGTCCTTGTTTGACAATCTCACTTCGGTCTCTGCCATATCCAAACAAGAAGATAAAAGGATTGCTATTGACCTAGGTATAGTGAAACAGTCAATGATTCGTTCCGGCCTTAAGATCAGGTGGTGTCCGACGGAACTGATGCTAGCTGATGGTTTAACAAAGGATCAGCAGGAAGCAGCTGACCTCCTTCGCTCAGCCTTGTCCCTTGGCAAATACCAGCTGCATGCCGAAGCTCAAGTGTTGGCACGCAAAAAGCAACTGAGAGAAGAGCGCACAACTCGAAGGATTCGACAACAACGTATGGAAGCCGAGCATAAAGAAAGAAAGAAGCAGAAATGGATTGAACGCCAGGAGCCACAATTGTGACCTCCAAGGATCTGCTTCGCTTCCACATTTTTGTTTGGGTGAGTTTGCATGAATTTTATTTGATGTTTGGGGTGAGCATGCCATGTGATGCTGCCGAACAGGGTTATAGAAATCTTGCTCATAGCGTTGTCGGGTGAACCCGATGGCAACGGCATGTTGGGGAGTTGGAACACTCAGGACAATCACTGAGTGCCGTCATAATATGAATTCATAGTGTTTGTCAAGTTGGGGGCCAAGGTTGATCTCGGAGAGCACACATCGATCGTTCGCATCGCAGGGGTTGTGATTTGTCTAAGTCAAATCCAAGAAAGCAACTGTTCGCAGTGGCACAGGGGAAGTCAAGGCTTGTCAGCTTTGAATGCGATGAACATGTCATGTGGCTCAAAAGCAGTGAAGCACGCTCGAACACCCTGATCCTCAGAGTGTAAGTGCACCTTTGCCCGTACCTGTGTGTTAAAAGGTGGGTCAGCAAAAAGTCTGATCCAATGTCCATGTCCAAGAGCGCTCCAGTGTCTAAGGAAGCGTAGGACTCGCTAAAGGAGCTCATGAAGTCCGGCCAGCTTTCCAGTGTCCTTGCCCAGGTTAAAGATGAAGTTGATGCTGAACTGGATGCCGCCTTTGAGCCCTCGTCGTATGGAAGCATGCATGATGGTTCAAAACGCCGCCTGTGCTCCAATGAGTCAGCTCGCGACCATGGCTTCGAGATGGTGAATGCCTCTTCCGGACCCATGCCATCATCAACGACAGTTCATCATGCGATGGGAATGTCCGAGAAACACCAGAAGCCGATCCCACCAGGAAAGGCCAGTGGCAAAGAGAAGGCCGTGGTGTTGCCAAATGGCATCAGCTCCTTGACCGAATGGGGAGCCACCATCTGCACCTTGCCCAAGGTCAAGAGTCAACACCTCCGCTACCACGAGATGCTGACGATGAGCCATGAATCGAAGGACATGTGCAGCTACCTGCAGTGGGTTCGCACCTCCGGCATTAGCTCCGCCAAGGTGCAGGACCTGAAGTCCTATATGGAGGCAATGAATTTCACGCCAGGCCCTTCGTCAAGCAGTGTGACCTATCCTGGCACGCAGATCGTTCGCGAATTTTGAGATTCCTAGGAGTGTGAATCGTGGCATGGCCGTATGAACCGCAGGAACCCGATTGCTCAGGCATAAAACGGGCGCCGGTGCGATGCCCCGGGTGGGGCTACCGCTGCTACACTTATATATATATATACACACACCATGTGTTTGTTTTCAGATCAAGACTGCATTGCTTTTCTTGAGATGGTGATGCCCCATCGTGCATGTTTCTAAGTAGGGAGAACTCATCTCCTCATCTCATCTCAGCAAGACCCGTCCGTCTTCATACCAGTTTGAGATGTCGGCAATTACATGCAAGAACAAAGCTACACCAGGTTTGTGCCAGCTCTTCTGATACTGGGAATACAAACATAATACGGACATGGTCCAACCCCGTCCGACGGTGCACAGTGCGACAGTTTGGAGCCAACCTTCGGAGCCTTGTGGAGTTGAGCCGTAGCTTCCAACAAAGCATAACAACACCTTCAAAGGGGTAACCAACGAAAGCCCTAAACACGACTTGGGGATCTTCACTTCAACATTCCAGGTATCAAAGCATCCTCTTGGTGTCAAATCCTGTGCCACCTAGACACCTTTAGGCAGACCCAACCTATTGTAAATACAAAATATCACACACATCTGCGACTTCAATGATGCTTCGATCGTTATCTAGTTCCTGTGCAGAATCGATTGTCCTTTCGTTTGGTGCTTCGACCGTCGCTGTGGTTCATACCTCGTTGCTTCGCCCGTCGCGGTTCCGTGGTTCCGGTCTGTTCCGGTCACCATGCTCGGCGCCCAAAACTGTCGAGGCCAGCGGCAAATGGACGTCTTTCCACTGTCGATGTGACCCAAAACTCCAAGGTTCACGTTCAGAGCCTGTGACGCGTGAAAGAGTTCGAGGGACATCCATTTCACCTCCAGCACGTTCTTCCTGAAAGGTTCCAGGTGGAAATATCAGTTGTTTCTTCTGTGTAGCTCCAGGTTGCGTCAGATTTCTTCGATCAACATAGGTCTAGGGTCTGGGAACCACTGCGCTTGACATCACCACAGATTAAATTTGTAATACTTATACTTTGCATTCTCAGTGCCATCTATTTCAGGACCTCCTATGAGGCATTCCAGTTCCTCCAGCTGCTCTTCATCACGGTGATTTTGTGGTCATTTCGCGTGCCTTGCGCTTGGGTGCCGCATCCTTGCCAGTCTCCTTCTCGTTGCCCATGGCGAACACTGGTCCAAGGCACTAAAGGGCTCGTGCTTTTGGCGACACGTGAACCTTTACAAAGGACCTTGAACAAAATACAACATGATACAACTACGTTAGGGGATTCACCTGTCACTTGCCTATCTCCATCTTGGCGGGGCGTAAGAAGGTGCTGCACTCTAGTCGTTCTTGTTGAAGGGGAAGCGAGCATTGCTCAGCAAAACCTGAGCGCCGAGGCGCTCCCCTCAAGGGTTCCAACAGCGGTTGTTCTTTTCTGATTGATTAAAAAAGACAACACAAAAAGTCCCCAACCATATCCCAACACAGGGTGCTGCGCAGTTGCATCGGCTGCAAAAGTGGATGGAATGATGGAATGTGGCGGCGCTTGTGGATCATGGCACAGTTGTTCTTAGCAGTGCTCTGCAAACTTCGTGGTTCTGGAGGCCAAGTTCCACCTGTTCCACTTGTTCCACATTCATTAGTCATTAGTCGTTTGAGTCAGCGACGGGTATTCAATACCCGGTATTGTGCCTTGAGGGAGATGATGCTAGTTTAGGAAGGTCATGCTCTCAGCAGCTTTTGAGCCAGTCGCAGTCGGAACTCATTCTTGAATCTGCGCACAGGAAGTACAGTGATTTCTGAGTTGAGTAGATAGCAAGAAACAAAGAGGTTGTTCATATTGATCCCCATACTATCCCCATCTAGAAAATGTCTAGTGCCATCGTCTCTGAAATCTCAGCAATAGAAAACAAAGGTGTCTTCCCTACCCTGACTTCGGCTTGGTTCCATTAACTCAACACCTAAATCCAAAACCATAGTGAACACTATCGCCCAAACTGCACCTGCACATGAGATTCATGATTCAAGGTCATAGTTTTTCCCTAGCAAGCCACTTTAAATTTGAGCTGGATGTGCTTGCCGATTGTGATGACGGTGATGATGAGCATACACACCAAAGTCATCTGGTGCCATGTCCTGAAAATCAGCAGCCCGAAAAGCTTCGCTAGAAGGGGGAAAAAAGCAAAGGAAAACATAAGCACTCATTGGTTGGGCAGAATGAAACACAATGTAAACCGATGATCTAGAAAAACAACACATTTTGGATCATAAACCTCTCCGTCTGGTGGGTCTACATTAACAATTAACACACATATATATATATATAATATATCTATTTATACCATTCCCCCCATCATCCCCCATCAACTCGGCCTCGGTGGTCCGTTGCCACCTGCGATGGTCCTCACACGGGAGCCCCACGTGGGGCGAAACCCCGCACCGGTCACTGGGTCGCCGCACACCTGTTCGTTCGCCATGAAAAAAACGTCACCGGTCACCGTGTCCGGTTGGAGAATCCAACTACGGAATCATGGTTCAAAAACAAATCCAGGTACGTACTGAAGCTTCATATTTGGGCAGTGAGTCAGTAAGTTATAGATCTTAGTTGAAAAATGAGAACATATATGGAAATATGTCATCCCATGTCATCCCGTGTTTTTGAGGGTGTGTTGATGTGTTTTGATTTCATCCAGTCATCATCCGTCCATTTTCTTGACAACTCTTGCAATTCTGGTCAATGAAATCATCCAAGTGAATGGGCTTTCGATAGTTTGAAGGTGTCCATTCTCAGTTGCAGCCATTGAATTGTCGGGAACATTTCAGCTTGTTCACCCTTGGACCCGGTTGAAATGAAAAGGTTTTGACGATTACATTGGAAGAAACATTAAAATCCCGAATCCATATCATTGCAGGGTTGAAAATTGTTGAACGCTTGGCAGGCTTCGCAGCAAAATGGAGTCAGTGAAAGGGCCTGAACATGTCTGAACGATGTTACCAAAAGCCCGATCAACCTGCTGAGGCTCCAAATGCTTCATCTGCCTCGACGGACCACAGAGTCGTCCGTCTTTCTCCAACAAGCAAAAATATTCCATGTGTCCAGCATGGGAATTTGGCCGCTACATAAGCAACAAGTGAGCATTCGACAAGTGAGCATTGCAATCATGTGCATCATGTTCCAAAAAACAGAATGCACTCCATTGGAACGTCCTCATGAAAACCGGTCACCCAGGTGATCTATTTTGGCAACGTCGCAGCCTTTCGGTTGACTCAACAGTCCACGCAAAAACTCCACCATCCACCCAACAACGACCCTGAAGGCTTCGCCATGCTTCGCCCGGTTCTGGTCCTGAAGGGCCTCTTCTCGCCACTTCACTTCTTCCGAACCGTCCTCAAGGAGTGTCCCGGAGGGGGGTGTCATCTGCCCAAGGGCGCAGATACAAACTGATCCAGCATGATCCAGCTATCACACGAAGATCAGTGACCAGGAGGGGGAGGCTCATCTGATTTTTTGAAAACTCCCCCTGGTCGCTTGGTCCAATTCTTAACTTCTTGGCTCACGCTCCTTGTCTTGCCATCCGGATCTTTCACGTGCACCGCCACCTGCCACCTACAGTACTCTGTTCCCAAGACGCGACGCGTGTGTCCTCGAATGAGGCAATGCGCTGCTCCAGGAGCTGTTGCTTCATGGACAAGTCCCTCACGTGCGCCTTCCGTTGACATCTGTGAAATTTCAATGATAAAGGAACTATCCAGGCACTCGCACTTAGCAGCAAGAACAAAAAGGGGAGTGTGATGTGTTGTTGGTGGTGTTTTGATGGTGTGCCATCATTGGGTTTGAAGGAGGTCAAGAGAGTGGACACTTAGCTGTGCACTTCCTGATGCTGGTGCAGGAACTCTGAAGTGCCGCACAGCCTACGCATTATTTCTTATACATACATCGAAATAACATATATATATAATATTGTATATTATATGTATCATTGTTTATTCTATCAAATGAGGTAATATACAATACTGCTACTTATATATATATATGTATATTGTTGATGTAATGGTATACTGTACATTTTATATATATATAGCAGGTTATATGTGCGCTGTTCAATCATGTTGTTACCTTCGCAAACCTTTTGGCACAAAGAATCCGAGCTTCTTAAGGGTCCTACTATCCTGCCAGACTCATCCAGAATCCTCAACCTGAGGGTGTTTGAGATGTTGGCCGAAAAAAGCGACTTGCCATCGTCTTTGGAAGATCTTGCTCCTTCGGACGGAATTCGCAAAGAATTCGCCACCTCAATGGCTTCTTGCTCCTTCTCACACTCCTTGACCTGCAAGCTTGGTGAGACATGGCCCCAATGTGAGCGAATCTCCCGGGCTTCGGCTCTATTGGAGGAGACTGATCTGCTGTGACACTGAAGCTGCAAAAACATGTCAATTAAGAGAGGCATCCAAATCCTGTATCTACACAACTTGGCTGCCAGTTTTCTTGAGTGGGTGAGTGGGTGTGTGTGCCCCGCTACGGTTCCAGGAGATTGTTTTGACTAAACAAATGCAGGGGGCCAGCGCATGGCATCACGACGCTGGCCAACGAAGCTAGTGATGTCATGGTAAGCGGTCAGAGACGTCTGACTGTGTACCTGCTGAACTTTCCACACGCTGTGACGCCACTTCTCCTTGGTTTGATTTCATTGTTGTTCTGCACGATACCTCCCTAAACAGGTTCCCTTCCGCAGCTTTCTCTCGCGCTTGAGCAGCCGTCGAGTTTCTGCCGATGTGCACAAACATTTTTTGAAACATCTTCAAGTGCTTGGACGCTTCACCTTTCCGTTGAGCCATTCCTTTCCTCCGGGACTCTGGTTAACTGAAAACCCTGTGACTAAGTGTGTCTGTATGTCACGTCCACTTTTCCCTTTTCATATCAGTGCAGGAGTCCTCCAATCATCTGGGCAAATGTGGCCACATGCCGAAGAAAAACATCATGTACATCCATACTTACAGTATATCTTTTTGCCAACCATATTTGTTTGAGGTGGATTCTTCTGCCTGGGAATACAGTTCAAGAGGGAACACGAACCGCTCCAAATCCAAACGCAGAAACGCTCAGGGTGAATCTTGTGGATTCTCAGAGTCTGAAGACCGAAAGACCCAATCCGTCTTCATCTGTCACTACATCTGTCTTGGCGGTGGCAGACGTGGATTAAAGCTTTAAGCCCAAACTAGACCAGTCAGATGATTTAAAGCAAAAACAAGCAACCTTGATTCGTCCAAGCCCAAGGATACCGGCTGAAGCCGCCGGCTTCTGTAAAGGCTGTGTGTTTTTGGGAAGTTCGAGAAACACCTGGCCTGCGCACCTCGAACATCGAGCAAACACTTCGCACAAAAAGAAGACACGGGTGTGTATTAATTATTAACAGAGGGAGATCTCCCAGTTCGACCTCCTGGAAGAAGTGAAATAGATCAAAACCCATTGGTTGGGCTTAGCTGGAGGTTGTCACTGCATGTCGCCAACTGAAACTGCTGCCAAAAACCCATTGGTTGGGAGGTCCCCCTATTAATACATACCCACACGACTTTCACTGCGCAAGGCATTTCGACTCGGCTCGCAATCAGAGAAACCAACTTTGTATTTGTTCCGTCTTCGGACCCATGGTTTCGAGTCTCTTGGACCAAATCGTTAAACCGAAGAGAAACCACATGTCCATTCGTCTTGGCTTGAAACATGGCGTTTTCTCCCACTATAAGAATCTGAATAAGTCCGGGTAAAAATATACGCTTGCAAGTGTAAAGTGGATAGCATCAATAGGTCCTTTGGTCAATCCACTTTTGTCTTCGGTCCTTTGGTCAATCAGGCACCGGTTTCAGACGAGCACCCGGATTTTCCACCGGGGATGGACGTCGAGCCCCGCCGTGCTGGAATCGCCACTGGATAGCTGAAGCTTGGTTTTGGGCAGCAAATTTGGTCCAAAAGGCTGTAGAACTGCAGAACCATATTTCCCCCTGCAAAAATCATGGAAGTGGATGGCATGAACCCTGGAAAGAACATACGTTCTCCTCTACAAACAGGGGATTGTTCACTTCCATGTTTGCTGGAGACGGGGTATGATTCTGTGTCTGCATGTGTGTTTGTGTTTGCGTCTTGATTTGGAAAAGCCAAACAGTTGTCAGAGGATTGGATGATCTCAAGCTGTTGTCGTGGAGCAAAGAGAACAAACATGGGCCTTCAGTTCCAGGTATACCGGTATACCATCCAGGTACCATCTCTTTTTCGTTGTTTTCGTGCCTCTCCAAACATGCAGACGTGCACACGACTCGTTTCGAGGTTCGTGGACGTGCACACGACTCGTGAGCCGGGGTCTCCATCAGGGGTCCCCAATGTTTTTCTCAGAACACACAGAAGAAGTCAACGTCCATACTACATGTGTATTGCAGTCTGCTGAACAAGAAGCCGAGAAAGGCCATGTGCACACGACACGTGAGGGTTGTTCCCAATGTAGGCAACTCCCAAACTTCAACACGGACACCAGGGAGTTGAATACTACCTGAATATCTCATTGTCTGCTTTGAAGTACCAAGCTGTAAATGCCAACTTTGCATTGCTGCAGCTTGCCCTGCCCTTTGGTTCGTTGTTCACCGACAGCGAAAGGCACGTTCCAACATGTTCCAACTAGTCTATTCTCTGCAATCATTTTATCTGCGGAGTCAATGCCCTGGCAACTAGCCGGGTGGAATATGCGGAGACTCCAGCAGGGTGAAACAGGAATTCACGACGAAGCTGGAGAGGGAGAGTTTGACTCAGATACTCTTTTGCTCCACTGAGAATCAGGAACTCTAGTGACGAAAAATACGTTTGCCCACTGTCCAACCACCTGAACTAGGTTAGACGTTCTCTGCAATTCGACACTCAAACGCCGTCGAAGAACATGAAATCATGATGAATCATGTGTAGCAAAAAAGTGGAGCAAAAATGAGAGCAGAAGATTTCCAAAGAGAAAGACCGTTCCGCTCTTTTGGCACTTCTCAAGCCGTTAAGTATGTAGAGCAGCCCATACTTAACGGCTTGAGAAGTGCCAAAAGACCGTTCGAAACTGCTTCGCCTTTCGCGACCTCACCACAACCACTCCGCTCCTCGACTCTCCTCAACGAGCAAACGAACATACACTTGAAACACCTTTCCACAACTGAATGGAACACCCTACACTGCTTATAGGTCATCATTGGAAGTGCTGACATCTCTGGGCTCGGGGCACCGAAGATGTAGCGAGCTGGACGAGCGTTGCTGGGTGCAAAAAGACATGGAGACCTTCCATGGACATTCCCATCGGAGCTCTTTGAACTGAGAACGCTCTCCCATGGTGGTATAGTCCTGGTTACATGAAGAAACCGCCAAAAATCAAGGCGGACCGGTCTCAGAATCGCCGTCCATCCCCGTAACGATGGTTCTGAGTGGAAACAGTTCTCTCCCTGTTTTCTCCAGCTTCGATGTCCAAGGACTTCCAGGACTGTCGACTCATCGGCGTCACCGTGGTCGTTTGGGTCCTGGTCTGGCTATGTCTGGCTGGCCAGAAACCACCCTCCAAGATCCGGTGAAAGGGTCAGTTGATCCTAGAAATGGTAGGCAAACAAACCATCTCAATCCCAGCTCCTGGGTCTGACAACTGGATCTGTGATGATGTCTCTCCATTCTTCTGCTCTATGGATTATTATGGATGGGATCCCCATTGCGACTGACTATAGAAGTTCACCCCCTCATGTTGTCGAGAAATCGGATATTTAAAATGACGTTCACACCCCAAAGGTCTGCACAAGTTATTGAATCTAAAAAGTGAAAAGAATAAACAACGTTCTCGAAATACTGGCTAATTTGACAAGTTTGTAAATCTTTCGGTGCCAACCATTTTAATTAAGACCCATTTTAGATAAGCCTTAAACTAAATGAGTCAAATAAAATCCGTGGTTGACCACACTCATTTTAGATAGCCGGTAGCAACGGGGATTGGATTGGTAAGTATGAGAGATCCACTGTCAACTAGAAAAAAAGGAGATGATCTGCCCGTGCTGACCCAAGTACGTGTAACCAACATTAAGACAATTATAACCGCATTGATTGATGGATTCCTCTTGCATCTAAAATTGGTTCTGGCTAATCTATGACAACCAGCCATTCAGCCTGGCCTCTACCACCAAAAGCCAGAGCAACAACTTTGTTCGGCAACCCATGAAAGTTGACATGCAACCACCTGAAGTTGGATTTCTCCTCAATCATGATCAAAGTCCACTCACTCTGAGATCATCCAACTCCCTTGCATCCCCTTGCCCAGTCCTTCTGCAAAGTCTGCTATGAACCGAGCTTGTGACCCTCGGCGGCTGTGTCTTAAAGCATTGTGTCGTCCAGGCCCAAGTCACACACGTCAGAAAGCCATAGAAAGCCGTCTCACTGCTGTCGTCGAGATCTCGTGTGTGTCCCATCGTATCATTCGAGAGCATTCTCAGCTTCTCTCGCAGGCCCCGAGTATCGAAGAACATCATTACAAGCAAATCGTGCGTGTAGGGTTGGAGAAACAGCACAAACTACATATATATACCACGATGCAAGCGTGACTAACTTGTGAGCATGGATGGATTCCGATGTGCCCCAAGGATGCAGAATACGGTAAGCAGTTCGTTTTTAAGCAGAACATTGAGCTTCGGACGGTTCCCTGAAAGGGCTTGAAGGCATCCGTGCTGCCCGCGCCCGGTGGCGCTCCGGCACCTGTGATGCCTTGCAAGGCATCGTGGCACACTGGACGAATCAGCACAAAGGCATGAGGACCAATAGAACCACCGACGGATAGAAAAATACAAGTATAAGTTTAAAACTGCGGGTCCATCAGTCTAGATTGGGTGCTACGAAACGACCTGTAGGCCTGTTGAAGGTTCCGGGTTGAATCACTTCTGGGGCCCTACGGATGGCCTTACGGCCTTACAAACGCGGTGAAGCCACAAAGCTCTCCACCACCCTGGCCCTTGAAGGGTTCCAAGCAAAGCCTTCACCGATCGCTCCAGATTCTCAGAAGACCCACAAAAAAGCCGCAACCAGATCAGGTCAAAGACCAGGGAGGTTCAATGCTTCGTTTCATACATTCATGATCATTCATTGTGCTTATCTTTTCGTGTTCATCCATTTTTCTCCCAAAGAAGCAGGCTCCTCTGGCCCTGCGGCATCGACTTCGGCCGTTCGCGGATTCGATCGGAGTCACTAAAAGTGGATCGTGCCCTCGATCATCCCACGGTAGAGGCCAAGCGGGAACTACGTGCCTCTTTTGCCTAGGTCGTGCCTCTTTTGCAGTTGATCGGATTCCGAAGTTGCATGAAGTTGGTCATCTGCCAGTACCCTCCAGAGCTCACACCGGCCATTTGAACACCATCCTGCCTCCTGGGCCTGGACCACCTAACGGCCGACCTGCCGCACGAGTTCGTCCGCGGTGTAAGCGGCAACGGCCTCTGAGTGGTTGCTTCTTTTGGAGATGGGGGGGGGGGCTTAGCGAACCCACGGCGCCAGGGAAGGATGAAGAAGGTGTATCCGTTAGGAGTCTTGGCCTTTGTCAGTCCACCCGGCCCTTTCAAAGAA
This sequence comes from Durusdinium trenchii, assembly GCA_963970005.1. Classification (NCBI taxonomy): domain Eukaryota; class Dinophyceae; order Suessiales; family Symbiodiniaceae; genus Durusdinium; species Durusdinium trenchii. The sequence goes on from CAXAMN010026606.1 coordinate 338,963, forward strand.
CTCTCCAACGAGATTGTTTCGAAGAATAGGTCGAGCTGGCAACTCTTCAAAGCCCACAGTCAAAGGGCAATGACTGCAGACATCTACCATGTAAAGCGGAGACACTAGAACATGTTTCTGTGCCCGAAGGATTCTTTTGGCATTCAATTTTCTCCACATTCCACCAGCCTGGAGCACCGGGAAGCTCTCGGTATCCTTGGAAATCATCAAAGGTGAATCATCCCAGAATGACTGCAAAGCGCTGTCTAGTGATGTAGTCATTCTCATCATCCGTCGCCATCCACAACACAATGATCTCACCATCACCATCATGATTATCAAAAGATACGTTGACAACGCTGATGAAGACCAACTGTTCTCTCCTGGAGGAAGAGTCGTGTGGAGTTCCCATTCTTCTCCGGGCAAAAGGTCATCGCCACGCTTCGCGTGGCCAAACCAATGCAATACCACTTGTCCCGACTCTCCACCAACCCCAGTCACTCACACTGTCTTTCTTCACCTGAGGCTCAAGAGGGCCTTCCAAGGGTCGAACGAGCCGAAGAACCACCCCTCCAGGGATTCTTCACATGGGCCAACCAAACATACTTGTCAGGATTCCAGTGGACGAAGGGGTCCAGTCGTGGCCAACCACCGTCCGTTCTGATGGCAAATGAGCCACCCAAATCACCGGAGCCATCGACCGGCACCGCGCATTTCAGCCAACACGGCGCGGGTTACGTCCGTCACGCTGCCCAGATACCATCCAGAGCGCCGTTGTCGGCGAACCTCATGAGGTTTGGTCGGATGTGGACGGATTCTGAGGTCGATGGAGAAAATCCCATGAGAAGCCTCATGTGCGGAAAAAGAATAAGATACCCGGATTTGGTTCAAGCGGCCAGAATGAGACTTTGAAAGAATGGTGAACATCTATAGTGCCACAAATGTAGGAGTTTGCCAAATACTTGCAAGTAGTGAGTAGTGTCTCAAGGATGAGCTTCAATCCCCAAAGTAAGTGTTCACATGCCCTGCCGGTCGATTGGTGGTTTGTGCTTGGACATGTGCTTGTATCCTCTCGAGCAGTCTTGGATGACCATGTTCTTTTCCAGGCAAAAAAGGTCCCATGGCCTGCGAGAACAAGACCACGACCCCAGTTTCAGCAGTACTCAGACGTAGAGGTGGTCCCTCTGTTTGAAACGCGCAGGCCACAAAGCACGGGCAGGATGCGTGGAGTGACCGATCCCAAGTGGTGCAGGGCACGGGCAAGAACCATACAGGAAACCATCATTCTTCATTGAGTGAAGCTTTCACCCATGATCACATCAAAGTGCAAGATTCTGCAAGATCATCTTCCTCTACAATCATGGCCTTTTGATGCTTCTGTTGTCGTTCGACCTAAGGCTCAACCCCATCCTGGAGCCCGTTCCACCTCCCATGTTCAGGCAGGGCGCCCGCCCATCGGAATCACCATCTTGACCAACCTCCAGGAGGCCAAAGCGCCCAGGAACTCAAAGGTGAAGACCCCCAGCAGGGCATCCACCTGGTCAGAGGGTCATAGATCACATGGAGAAGATGGTTTCTCATGAATCAAAGACCTGCAACCAAGCGATTCCAATTGTGGATCAGAAGTGACCCAAATCCCCTAGGGATTGAAATGGAGAGTAGAGTAGAAGCATGTAGAAGCTAATTCAGTGCAGACCTGTGGACCTCCATTCTCCCCACTTTTAGGGGTGCATTCGTGCCATATATTGGATGACACATCCAAGCGACCTCGAACGAGAACGCACGTTTTGACCTCGCCCCAGTCTCCTGGAACGCCCCGGGCGTTCAGCTGAGGCGCTGCAACGATCTTGAAGCTTCCCCAGCCATTGACACTGAAGATCTGGCGATGGATTTTGGACGATGAGGTGCCAACCTGTCTTTTTGAAGGCCAGCCAATACCTCTAGACTCTAGGTGGGTATATTATCCCATTCCCTGTACCAGTGGATGATGGTTAGGTTGCAAACCTTTCTCAAAGATAGTCTTTTATCCATTTTTAATGACTGGAACACACCGTGACGGTGACTAGCTGTGAATCTCGGTGACCAACTGTGACTATAACATCTTGACGTATCATCATATCCCTTCAGTGAAGCGCTCGGATGCAATGGAATGCAATGGATGATGCACTCTGACGACATTGGAGGTGAATGGCACAGCCTGTTGGCACCAATCATCATCCAAGTTGTCCGTGCTATCCACTTCCAGGTCTTCCAAGTTCGTGTAGTCAGAAGGTAAGTGAGGTTGAAACTTAGAGCAACTTACCAACTTCTTGACGCAAATCTAAGACTGGCCAATCCTTCAGGATGCACCTTCTCAGCGCTGGCCAAACTCCGAAGATCCGTACCCAACGCTCCACGCAGAGAGCCTGAATCAAGGTTGCCCCATCCACCAAGCAGTTCACAGCACCCAGCAAGAAGAAGGGGAACAACATCCTGGCGGAATGGTTCAGTGTGGATGTCAGAAGTGACCCGAAAGAAACTTCACCTCTGGCAAATCTTTCCCCATCGATTGCATGATAGTTGGGTGAATTGTGAGGGTGAGTAAATCCTTTGAAACCAATCAGGAGACAAAACTAACCCTCCTGGTTGGTGAGGGTGACAAATCCTTTCTAACCAACGAGGTTGAGGGTGACTCACAACTTTCATCCTTCTGGGCCAGGTGGTGAAACGACTGCTGGAGATCTTTCTTAGTGGAATGACATATTTCTCACATGCAGCTCTTTTTCCCAGCTCCCGGCGGTTCGTTGGGGGTTCGATGGTGGGCCCCGTGCTGGAAAGGGGAGGGTTTGGCTGAGGTTTTGGGGTTTCTGGGCTTGCTCACACCAAGTTCTCGTTTCCTTCGAGATGTCGATTATGATCCATTACGATCATCCAGGAGTACGAGTAATCGAGGTGTCCCCCAGAGCCTGGAGTAGATCCTGTCTTTCGATCCAAATGGGGTCTAGAAACAGGTTCCCCTCTCCCAGTTCACAAAACGAGGTCGAACGTTCGACTGTGAGAATATCTGAAGGAGCCGCAATGAAGAGCACCAACACCTGGTCCAATCGTCTTCAAAAAGGTGCCGGGAAGGACCGCGGGCTGCATCCCAGCCCGAAGCGCTCTCCTGAGGCCACCATCTCCACAGCACTGACCAAGTGCAGTGGCCCGTAAACGAGCATAGCCTCCGTTGCCGCCAAGCAGAGCATCAGTAAGACCAGCCCCACGGGAAAAGGAGCTGGAGCCCCCGAGAGTAGCACTGACAAGGACTGAGAGCTTTGTTTGAAAGCGACTTCTTGCAGCACTGACTAGTACTGAATATCTGAATAATTACCTGTACTTGTACTTGTTCTTTTCAGGAACTCTTCGTCGCAATTCGACTCCGTCCATTAATTGGGTCCCTGCCTCCATTGCACTTCGTCGCATGTACTTCAATCAAAGAGGAAAAATTATCATTGCAGGACGTGTTGTCGCAGAATTGATACTCATAACGTCTCATAACATCGTTACTAGTAAGTACCAATCACTGACTCATGTCAGAGTGATTCATTGTTCCAGCTCTCTGGAACAAGAATAACCGTGGTCAGTTCTGGGTGCAACAAACACCTCGGAATTTTCACATATGTACTGATGTTTCCCTGACTTCTCTTTTTGTACAATTGACTTTGTACATGGGTCACTGAATGTCCTTGAAGGCCCCTGAACTCTATCCGAGCTGTTGACCTGTGCACCTGCTTTCTTCCCTCCCAATCCCTGCTGAGACGCATGGGCTCATCTGTGGGTCCTGGCGCGTCGTGGCGAATCACACCACAAGCAGTGTGAATCTGAGTCTGAATGCGCCTCAAAAGCGTAATTCTAAAACTAAAATATACAACGCATGTGTCGTCTCCCCCCTTGCACCCCGCAGATGAACCGAACTCGCATAACGCGACGCGTCGTCAGATCCAGCCAGCGCATCTGGCCACCTGCCATTCACCGAATGATGCACCATCTGAGATAAAAGAAAACATCCTCAAATCCTCAAAGCTCCAAGCCGGCCCTTCGCACTGCGGTCTCCTCAGCTAAGAGGTAGGTTCCCAGCCAGGCCATACCCCTGCCACGCGGAAAAAAGGTGCAGGTTTGGCGTCCCAAACTGCATCAGGACCCCCTTCCGCTGCAGCAGCAGGTTGGTGTGCTGAAAGTCGCGACGAGCCAAGTTTTAGAGTTCGAAGAAGGATTTGGATGGATTTCGGACGTCATCTCTATGGACAGGATCGACCCTCCTGGATCTCTGAACCCAGATTTCAGCCCCCCCAAAGAATCAACATTGCTTTGATACAAAGTCGAGGAAAAATGTTGTTTGGGCATCGACTGGTTCACCACCCCCGGATCGACGACTGAACCCGGTCTCGTGGTCCTTTGGTCCACGAAACCGTCTCGTGTCGTCTTGGGCCCCTTGGGCCCTGGCAGCTGGCTGAGGGCACCTCAAATGACGACGACGACGGCGGCGACGGCGACGGCGACAACGACAAACAACGACAACGACAACGACAAAACTGAAAAAATAGAAACACATCTGAGAAACGAGGCATTGCAGAACCAAGACTTTTTCTGATCAAGGACTCAATGGGCCCGAGCCAGACTGGAAGATATGACAAGCGGCTTTGATTCTAAAAGTATGCTAAATTGACAAAAGCTTCAGTTTTGACACAAACCTTGGCCTTCTCAGGTTCTGAACGTCAATTGTTGACCCATCGAAACAAACCTTGTTATAGTTTCTTGAGCCTGACTCAGCAACTGCGAAAACCGGTGAGAGGCTCAATGATTGTCCACAAACTCGTACGACTCGTATTGAAGAACAGTTTTCCCACAAACACTTTGAACAAAAAGACTCCAGCTTTTAGCGGAACTGATGATTGCTTGTGTGAAAGTCACCCAGTGTCACCCATAGCCACCCTCGCGTTGACCAGCACTGATGGCCATCTTCTGAAATCGTTGTTTTGGGCCCAAGTAGCTCAATGGAGATATGATCACCAAAAAGATGGAAAAGACCCAAAGGCCTACCACCGCGTAGCGGATCAGGACCTGGGCGCCCAATTCACGAAGGGGTTGACTCATTTCCTCAGGAGTTCTTCCTTTCAGCAAAAGGTCCTGAGTCTTAGTCTATGGGGTTGTGGGTTCTTCGCTTGAGACAACTCCACATCTGAGTGGAAATCTAAACTAAATTGCTTCTGGAGAGAAAACACGGCGTTTCCCCAGCACTGTCTGGACTGCTATCACAACTTCTGTGGGACATCCAGATCGGAGATGATAGATTATGGGGTGCTTCGTGACAACTAGAGGTGCCGGAGGCACCCAACATCACGTTGGAGCTTCGTTGCAACAATGGCACCGGTCGATCTGATTTGGTGCGTTCAACCTAACCTGTTCACAACCATTCCGACCATTCCCAAACATCTGTTAGTCATTTGTAACAATGACGAACTAGTCATAGCGTATCATAGAGTCATAGGTTGCCGCAGGTGGTCCCGCCTCGTAAACCATAGTGTAGACTGCTGATGAATAAAATCACCAGAATGGACAATTGCCGTCATCCAAAAAAACGCCACCAATTGACCACCCCCTAACAAGAGTCTCTGTGCTCATGTGTATGCTACACCCTGATAAGCCAAGCAATCTCAGTGTTCCATGGTTGACAAATGTTGCCTAAATTTGATTACGGGAATTTACGCCGCCATTACGCGGGCTTACGCCGCCATTATGTGGATTTACGGATTTACGCCGCCATATTTTCCGGCAAATTTCGCAAACTTCACGCAGCACGTATGAAGCTCAAGAACAAATTCCAAATTTGGTGTTGAATGTTCATCACTCTCTTTCAGGGAGCTCTGAAGCACGAAAACAAATTATGAAACACTGGTTGGTACATGCTGGTACTCTTCCGGAACGACCAGCCGTTTCGAAAGGTCACCGGTCGGCATGTTGACGAGAAGTTCACACATTGGGGTGCGCTCATCAACCTTCAGGGTTTGACACAACTATACCCAATTATACTCAATGAAGGGCACAAATCAAGCAACTATACCCAACTTCGAGCCAACCACGAAAAACGCCACCGCAAAATCAAGAAACGCCGCAGCTTTGCAATTTACTACGCCGCACAGTAAAAGGCAACCTTTTTGGAAAAGTGCCTCATACGAAGATCTAGGTATGGGGGGGATTCATCAATGGTTTGGCATCTGCGTGCCCTGTATCCGACCACCTGAGGGCCAAACAGTCAAAAAAACGTCTGCATTGTGGTCTTTTTTGTGTCGAACGACACTATTGCAAACGGAACTTTCAATGGATCTCAATTAACTTTCCGTTCATTCGGCACCACTTCTCCGAAGACACCCAGTCTTTTGCAGTCATTTTTCTCTCCTTCCAGATGCGTTTTTCTTCTCTGTTTTTTCTCTCTTCCTAGAGGCTTGTTAGGCCGTAACTCATGTTTTTTGCAGTCACTTTCTCTCCTTTCAGATGCGTTTCTCTTCTCTGCTTGTCCTCTCTTCCTCGAAGCTTATTAGGTTGTTTCTCCGGTCCTTTGCATGTATCTTAAAGCATTCTATCTCTTTCTTTTGCTTTTCTTTGATTCTCATTCTATGTTCTTTTGTTCTTTTGTCCTTTTCTTTTTTCTAAAGGCTTGTTACGTAGGTGGCTATTCAGGTGTTTCCTCGACATTGGCGTTACCCTACTCTAGCTGTGCCGAAGTCAGCTCTGTGTGTGTCCCACCCTGTATCCAAGGGTTCCACCCGATATCAGATCTTTATTCAGCAGGGGCGTGTGACACGCTTATCCTATCACACGCAATGAAGCTGTGGATAAGAGTGGGAAGAGAAACTTGGCCGGTTTCCTGTACGTGCATGTAGCGTCCCTGGATGACTAACCCATTAAGTTGGGGTCATAGCTGGGAGCTGCCGTAGCGTCCCTGGATGACTGACCCATTGAGTTGGGGACATACCGGGAGCTACGATGACTTTTCTGCATCCCGTTTAATTCACGTGTGCTAAGTATTCAGAAACTAGTTTCCGGAATCCTTTGTTAAAGCACCTACAAGTACGCTGACCTACCACCTTTCCGTTCTGCACTAAGTAGCCAGTCAAGAGCCTTGCATTCGTTGGATTATCGTTCGGAATGAAACTCTATCGAAGTGTGTCAACGCCCGTCTCCAGGGACACTATTTTTTTACAATTCTATTCAGCCCTGCACATCGCTCCGCAGGGGGGCACAGCATTTCACTGGGACTGTGTCCCATGAAGCTACCAGTGAAGTGGGATCTCCAGCTTGTCCAGATGGACGTACCTGCATCAATTTTTAACATTCTGGAAGTGAGTTTACGTAACGCTCAAGCTGTTCCCATTCGGTGTTGCGCACTAAAGTGCTAATGCACCAAAGAGCTAATGCGGTAAAGGGCTAGTGCACAACGCGAAACTCTGAAACTCTGCCTTTCCGAGCTCTTTTCTTCTGGGTGGGTGGGTGGGTGGGTGGATGGGTGGGTGTTTCTCCAGACTCAATTGTGCCTTAAAAGAAAGGACATGGAAATAGTCCCAGACTCCACGGATTTCCATCTGAGCATACCTGGGTTCCTCACCAGCATCGGCTGCCCCTGGTGACGGCACCGCTTTTGGTGGATCGCGTCTGGGGATGCGTTGGTTCACCCGGGTGGATTGCTGCCGTTTTACACAGCAGATGGTGGATGAGGGTGGAAAATGACCCAGGAATGGAACCAAGCAACATTTGCTGGAACAACATGAGAAACGTGTTATAAACGTGTTGTTTTCTTTGGACACTTCTTCTTTGATCATGGATCATGGTGGAGCATGAACTCCTGGATATGCTTAAATTACCTGTTCCAAGGCCTGTGCCCGATCTCTGACCCGCAGGATGCCCCCAAGTGGTTGACGGCGCGAGTGTACGTGAGAAACACAAAGAACCCGTCTATGGGGTTTTCTGTGGGAGCGTGCCAAACGATAGTCTATAGCCTTTCGATCATGTTGGGTGTACTACCTCCCTCAGAACTCTTCGCCCAGCCCAAATCCCGCACCTGAAGCCACCACTTGGGATGTGCCCCAAAGTCTTGAGAGCATATATTTGTTCTGGTGCAAGACCAAGTTCAAGGTCTGTCCCACAATATGTGCTTCAGGCTAACTCCCAGTCACTACTACCACGGGCAAAGGTATCAATGGCTGGAGAGACAATCCCGGAATTGGTTTAAGGTAAAATATCCAAGAAAGCCATAGTTTGGGGTGTGAAAACAAGGGTTTCCTGCAGATGTTCCCTTAAACCAATTCATCGAGGGCCCGCTTTTCGTGAAACACACTGAAGGTAACGGATCCGACAGTGACCACAGGTATCTGATCCAAATGAAGAAGACATGGGACTGAAATCCGGTTGTTTGGATGCCAAAGGCTCTGCACATGAGAACCCCCTCTTCACCTGTCTCAGTCTTCAGACCTGCAGTTATTTCTTCTCCCACGTGGAGCGCGATGTGGGCAAGGAAAGGGAAGATGTTGGCCCGTCTGAGCTCGTCTAAGCTCGTCTGACCATCTAAGTCATGCTGACGAGCACCAGATTCAAGTCACCACTGACCCCAGACACGAGACGGGAACACCCAAGACGACTGGCCCCCAAGCGCTGCGACGAGTAGCGCCATCCGGTAGGGCGGTGATGCTCTCGTTGGCCGGAAGAGGTACCACCATGGCCCAAAAGGTTGGAGGTCGAGTGTGCCCTGCGTTTTCGATGAACGGCGTGGATGGTACCCAAGTGTTGCTTCGCTATGGTCAAGTCAAAAAAGACTTTGGAAGCGCATCTGTTCGACTCAGGCTCCGACAGCTGTTTAATGAAGAATCCAACATGCAACACTGCATATGTCATAGAATCTTATCTTGTAGTTGACCAAGCTTTCAAACAATTGGTTGATCTGTGCCAAAGACCCGTTTTCACAAATGTGTCTTTTTTCGTGGTGTGCGCTGTGGCCCTGGGAATGACTGGCATCTGGTGTGTCCATGCGGCGGCCATCGTGCGGCGGCCGAGACCGGCTCAGCAAAAGCTGCGGAGACCGGAGACGAGGCCGCGAGGCTCCAGGGCGGAGTCGTCCACTCCGCAAGAATCCATATGGTCGACTGGCTTCTTGATACTAGTAAGATGTAGTAAGAATGCTCCGTTCGTAGCAATGCCAGGAGCCCCTAGTAGCTTCTTGTTACTAGTAATGGCCTCCAATCTACTTCCGATGGCCTCCACCGAGCATAGCGCCCTTGCTACACAAGGGCTGCTGAGAATTGACATTCCAGTGGTAAAAGAAGTCTCTGCCGTCTAAGAGAATAAGCTGTGCTATGCGGCCCACCTGGGACTTGTGAGTGTTCCAAGAAACAGCCATGACACTGGACCCTTTGAATGGCAGGATCTATGTCAACCGGCTGCCGTGAAAGGACCCGCAGTAAGTGGAAAGGGAACAACTTCAACAACCAAGAGAGGTTGAGAGACCTTATGGGACCATATAGAGGACCCTGTAGTGGTACATGTGGTATGGGCTATGGAGCTGTTCAACCTCTCTACAGTAGGAACAACTCTTGTGGATGAAGGTGCTGCTTGTTTTTCAGGGCTCTCAGCCAGCTCATGTCGAATGTCGGACGTGACTGGCCTCGGCCAGCTCAGCCGTTTGCCTTTCCCAGCGTTCTTCTTTCTCCTCCAACTGGACTATCGCCTCCTGCAAAATTTCCACACGCTTTCCGCAGACTCCAAAGTGAGGACACCGCATGTATTCGAAGATCTTGTCATCAGAAGGAGTTAAAAAGAAGCATCACCAGCAGAGGTGACCGCCATGAAAATGTATCACCTTTTTGCCAAAGAAATACAATTCAAGAAACGCGCAAGTGTGTTTAACAAAATTAACATTAACACATTGGGCCTTAGGGGAAGTTTCTTGCTGTAGAAAATGTACCCTGGCCCTTATTATAACTATTGGCATATATTGGCATATTATATAATGAACCATGGGTCCCAATCAACATGTCCCCCAGTTCCTCGCTCCTGAATCTGCCAGGTAGACTGCAGCCATTGCAATGGCTGATAGGCTTCAATGGCACCTGACACACATTGGCGATGGCAGAACCTTGTTGCTAGTAGCGACGCCCTTGTTACTAGTAGCTTATAGCGACTAGTAGTAATGCCCTTGTTACTAGTTAGTTACTAGTAGCTTCTAGCTACTACTTAGTACAATGCCCTTGTTACTAGTAGCGGTGCATCTTCATTCCAGCAAAACAGACCCACCTGCCAACATATTCCCAACCATGAGCCACCACCCAGCTCGCCCCAGTCTGGAGCACCTTCCTCTTTCACCTTCTCCGGGCCCTTCTTCGCCATCTTCCCCATGGGCGCCTTCCTCGCCACCGAGACAGGCGACTTCCGTGTCTTCCCCACCGGGGAGGAGACGGGCGCTGTCTGGCGTGAGGCCGGCGACACCGCCGTCTTGCGCGACACCGGGGAGACGGGCTCGTTCAGCGATGCGGGAGCTCCTGAGTCGCACGTGCAAAGGGATGGGCGAAATAAAGAGAGGAGCTAGCAACACCTTGTTGCTTGGGAAATGGTTTGAAGTTTGAAATCATGTTTCGAGACTTGACAGTTCATCTGAAACTATGGTCATGTCTCGCAAGCTGTCCATGCATGCTAAAACCACGCTGTATCAAGTAATTGAACCATGGGTTCTGAAACTACGGTTCTGGAGCTCAGGTGTCCAAACTGTGCGCCGAACTTGCCGTCTAGCCGCACAGAAGCGCAAGTATATAAGTGTCTCAGCCAGTGGCAAGCGTTTCCCCATCAACAACATCCCATAACATCCCCCCAACAAGTTCGGGCACAACATGTTCACGGCAGCCACGGCAGCCCTGACACCATGTGTCTGAACCGACCAGGTGGGTGGACCTATGCTGCGTCCCACCCGGTGTGTGTTTGAGGTCCACATGGAACCTGAGTTCACCACGTCGGGTTGTAGAGGAAAACAGTCTTCCAGCCTGGTCCATGTGTTTTTCGGTTCCATGTGGGTCTCCAACTTTGGGTGTAGGGCAGGGCCAAGTCGTAGGCAGGGCCAAATCGCGACCTGTTGGACCGACCCAACAGGTCGGAACGCACGGAAGGCACGGAACGCAGGTCGCACCCGTGGGACGAAGCGGTCGCACCCGTGGGAATGACACCCGTCCCACAGGTCTTCCGATGAAGACTTCTCCGTTCTAAGTCTCGTGCTTCTGATGGCCGCCTCGACAGCTTCTGCTTTGGCCTCGGGGTGAAGACAAGAATCTTCTTTCAGAAAAAACTCAACTGAGGAAATTAAAGTATAAACCATTCGGCTTCACATCTTTGAAGAGTTGAACATCACAAAATGCTGTTTGGAGGATCCCGGCAAATGTTAAGGCACCAAGCCTGTCTGTGCTGAGATGTGTGAGTGAGACTTGACACACAAAATGCGCCTGAAATCGCCTGAATGATGTGCTACCTTACCATTGCACAAGGTACGTAGCTGTTGGGGGTGACACTGCTCTGCAAAGCAGGAACAAACTTCAAACGTACAATCCCTCCAGAACTATCCAAACATGCATCTGCACCCAGCCACTCACATCCGCTCAGGAAAACCTCATTTTTCACCAAAGGTTAGAAAGACGCGACCCACTCCGCAGGATCTCCCCGACGACACATCGCCTCTGCATGGAGGCAGCCCTCCTGGACCAGAGGCAGCCATGCATCATATGGCCAACACAAGCGCTACCGGCCTATGAATCCGATGAATACTGTTGAGTTAAGACCGCGATTCTTCGTCAAATCTTTCCCGCAGGGTGTTCGAAGTCCCTCCTCAGCCAGTTTCATCTCTTCAGCTACGCCGGCGCTTTGGCACGACCTTGGTTGATACACAGTTCATTGTGATCGTTTGAGGGACTCACACGATGAGAGAAAAACGGACATGGCATGTGACCTATGATAAGGCTGTCTGCGACAGACTATATTGAAGCTCTCACTCATAAATCCATGGATAAACGCTCATTACTACCTGCTTGCAGGATTCAAGAATCACTTGAAAAGAATGACGTTTGGTGGTTTAAAACATGCTCCAAGTATGCCAATCAAGTTGAATATGGGAGTGGATAATCATGATCACATGATCACATAGTTCAAAGTATCATGGTTTTAAAGTAATAATATACAGCAATAATATAAAGAATAAAATAGATCACCATCAAGAAAGGGTTTCTTTGTTCCCTGAATCTCAATTCAGGTGTTCAGAGGTCCAGTGATGTCAAGCCTCCAAGTGACCTTGGAGTCCGGGGACCTGTGATGCTCTCAAATGCCCAACGTATCTATATATAGTAAATATCATGTCTTGAATTGGCTTGATATGTTCTGCAAAACGGCCCGTAAAGCCGCTAGTAGCGTCCTTGCTCCTAGTAGTATGGCCAGGAGCCCCTAGTAGTGTCCTTGCTCCTAGTAGCGATGCCCTTTGCTCCGTTCGTAGCGTCCTCTACCGCACACCTTGCACCATGGAGATACCCTCATCACACGCGACACCTGGACCCCTTAGCCCCTTACTCAGCTCGCAAGGCACGCAGCCGCGACCGCCAGACATGCAACTGACAGGAAAAAGGGTTCTTCACCCCGGCGATGTGGCACGAAAGTCTACCCTCTCTAAAGCAAAGCCTGAAGGTGAACACAAACATCCTGAATTTGTCTTGTGCTTGTAGAGAAATGCAGCGATGACGAGAAGAGGCCCAGTCTCCATGTTTGCAAAACCAAGAGTAGATGACACCAATTTTGCGCCGGTCGTGGTTGATGAGTCCTACAACGTGGATATTTTGGAATTTGCCAAAGGTATGACTTAGAAAGTGCCAACCCCAAACTGACTCGCAATGAATGTGTGAGATCCCACCCGAACCATGGGTTGCTGATCCTTTGCAATCTGAAAGAGGATCGCCCAAAAGCCGACCAACTTGGCTGGACCTAACCTCCTGCAGGGTACACTCAGTGGAATCCTCATGGTTTCGTGGAGGGAGGCCATAAACGCAACCATGATACTTCCACGGAGTGTAGCTCTTTTTGTTTGAAGGGGGGCACAGTAGGGAGCCATTGGTCCGAAATAACGGATGGACTCACCCAGTGGACTGGATCTTGACATGTTTTTACCCACGGGCAGGGTGCATGTACCCGATGGTCGAGCCGTACCACAACATGTAGCTCTTCATCCCAAAGACAGACTCATGGCTTGATTCATAGCTAAGGTAAGCAAACAACGTAGCAACAAACCAAGCTTAAAACTCGCAAACCAAGCCATAGACCAATCATCCGACCAGTCAATGCACCAGACTCGAGGACTCAAGGATCACTGACTACCCTTGCAATGTCTTTAGAGATCTTACTACACGCGCAGGCTACAGGAAGAAGCACCTATAAGATCCTATAAGTCAGTATATAAAATACAAACGCAGCTACAAACACAGCTACCTGCTCGCCCTCTTAGTAATTGTCTTCCTTCTGCAACTTCCAAGACTTTCGCATGTCCCAGTATCACTCTCACTTCCCCTTAATTAAAATAAACAACTCACCTTCCAGCTCGGCAAGGAGTCATCGAAGAACAAACTGCCGCGGCGCGCCTCGCGGCTCCAGCGGCCGAGCTGCGAGCGCCAGAGCTCATCGCGCTCACGGGCACAGCTCTTCCGCACCTCCTCAAACTTGGCCTTTCACGCCAACGAGGCGAACGCTCTCCGGTGGGTGAGGTGGGTGAGGTGGGTGCGGTGAGGTGGGTGCGTTGCGGAGTGCGAACGGAGGGCAGAAACTGCAGTTGAGCAGCTCTGGGGGAAGGAGGTGGAGTGGCCGGCAGGTTAGTGCCCAGGCGCGGTGCAGGTTACTGTGCTAATGGCATCATACAGTACGACTGGTCCGCAGTTTCCAGCGAATGGTCAGAGATGCCAAGATCTTGAATCCTTCAGTTGGCCACTGGTCGGTTCCCCAGGTATTTACTTGGTACAGTACCAGGTAGAACGCATACATTGAGTGGATCAAGAGAATCCCATCACTGAGTTTTCTGGACAGCCCAACTACTGTATATCCGCCGACCCCGGCCTATAGCCAAAGCCTAGGCGGGGAG
>CAXAMN010026606.1:358096-369594 GCA_963970005.1 Durusdinium trenchii
GCAACGTTAGGCATTTTGGCTCGGCTTCAAACGCTCCCCAGAGCCTCACCGCAGCCTTGCCCTCTTCTCGGCAGGCTTCCGAAGGCGACGTTTAGGCATTTTGGACCGCCTTCAAAAGCTTTTCGGCCTCTTGCGGCCTCTCTGTGGCCTGTCCGAAGCTTCTCGGCAGCTGGCAGGCCTCTTGCGGCCTCTCTGTGGCCTGTCGGAAGCCTGCCTCCTCTCTTCTTAGTCTTATGGGCTTCCGAAGGCAACGTGAGGCATGGCCTCTTGCGGCCTCTCTGTGGCCTGTCCGAAGCCTGCCTCCTCTCTTCTTATGGGCTTCCGAAGGCAACGTTAGGCATTTTGGACCGGCTTCAAAAGCCTCTCGGCAGCCGGCAGGCCTCTTGCGGCCTCTCTGTGGCCTGTCCGAAGCCTGCCTCCTCTCTTCTTATGGGCTTCCGAAGGCAACGTTAGGCATTTTGGCTCGGCTTCAAACGCTCCCCAGAGCCTCACCGCAGCCTTGCCCTCTTCTCGGCAGCTGGCAGGCCTGCCTCTTCTCTTCTTATGGGCTTCCGAAGGCAACGTTAGGCATTTTGGCTCGGCTTCAAACGCTCCCCAGAGCCTCACCGCAGCCTTGCCCTCTTCTCGGCAGCTGGCAGGCCTGCCTCTTCTCTTCTTATGGGCTTCCGAAAGCGACGTTAGGCATTTTGGACCGGCTTCAAAAGCCTCTCGGCAGCCGGCAGGCCTCTTGCGGCCTCTCTGTGGCCTGTCCGAAGCCTGCCTCCTCTCTTCTTATGGGCTTCCGAAGGCAACGTTAGGCATTTTGGCTCGGCTTCAAACGCTCCCCAGAGCCTCACCGCAGCCTTGCCCTCTTCTCGGCAGCTGGTTGAATGCCAGCATTGGTGTGAAGCCCATCCAAGTCTCGCTGTTGAATCCTAGGAAGTTGTCAAGGTTCAACCGCCAAACCCTCGAGATGAAAAGGGGTCGGCGGCACCCGGGCGGAGCCCTTACAATAATGTGAAGTGCTTGGAATGCTGAACTCAGGTTGACTAAATGTCTTCTTGGCGATCCCAATCGTTGGAAGTGTGGGGGTTGAGGGTCTAGCCTCTCGCGCGTTGTTTTGGAACGTGCTCCACCGGATCATTGATGGTCATGACCTTCCACATTGCTCTGCTTCAAAAAGCTGCAACTCAGGCCACGAGCCACGAGTTTGGACATGCATGAATTAGCAGGTAGTGGGGATCATTGAGAAAAGTAGGTGAATAAGCAGTATAGCATAGTATAGCACCTATTGCCAAGAGGCCCAAATGTCACCCAAACACTAAGCTCAATTATTCCTAACTCGCAGGGGGCATACATCGACTTGAGCTGCCATCCATGATGACTGTGGCAGCTTGGCAAGATCTATCTGGTCCCACCACCATCGGTCCTAGGGCAATCAATACTGCTGGGCACTTGGGCATTGCCACAACCATTTCAGAGGCATTTGCGCACTCATTTGCGCGTATTTGCGCATGCGCCTCCAAGTCACACGTGTTTGCGCACCTTCACAGTGGTTTTTTTTCCGGCCAAGTGTGGGATTTGGCCAAAGCCAACTGCTTTGAAGATTTTGAAGAGAGTGAAAGACGGCTTTTTTCAGAGATGGATTCACCAAACTGGGCTGGGATTCTGAATTTTGGGCTAAGATATTATGCCACATCTTGGGCAACTTGTGAGTTGCACCAATCCCACGAATTACGCCTTGGCTCGAATTCTCAAAAACATCCATGCGTACCCCTTGACGACCACCTCAGTCATCATATCCCCTGGCTCTAGGGCTTTCACCTCCATTCGCGGCCTTCACTGGCCTTGTTAAACGAATGATTCTCCACCAAGGGCGCGCTCAAAACAGTGGGCTCCCTACAGTCCGTCTGATTTTGCATGGGTTCTTCTCTATTCCCAAGGTTCTGTGCTGAACTGCCCAACAGCACAAATCGAACCATCTTCCAACCGCCACGGTGTGACACACGACTGGAGAGTCACGCCCAGAACTCCTATTCTGAATTACATCACTTTCCCACGAGGGACCGCTGAGACCGTGGGATGTCCTTCCATTCAACCGGCGACAGCCAGTGCCGCTGAAGGCACATCTTGGCATCCCATCCGTGATGCTCAGGGCTGTCTCGCCAATTCCAAAAAAACCAACCATGGGAAGCATGGCCATACGCATCCAATTGAGCACTCGCAAAGGATCGGTAGGCCTGGGACGGATTGGTCGAGACTGGCAGTGGAACAAGAGAAACCTTGTCTAAGTGGCACTCGTTGACTCAGATGTTTCTTGCAAATGGTCTGTGCCATCTGACATCTATGACTCTGAGTGATTGAATTGACTCCTTTGAAGTATGAAGCAAACTCTATAATTACCTGAGGCGATGTCCAAAAACTCAAACTTCTGGCAGATGTCAATACTCCAAAAAGAATCGAGCATATACAATCCCTGAAATCCATTGAAATCCATCTCGTGAACTTCTTCAAATCTACTCCCATCCTCCCATTCCCCATGGCCGAACTCGCCGCTTTTCACACCGCAGACCACACACGTCCCGAACGCCTCCTCGTCGTTCTCGCTGGACGCCATCGCCCGGTCCGGCAGCGCTAAGCTCCATTCGCCCACCACGGCCGGGACGCGGCGCAAGATCTTGCGGTCCCTTTTGGTCATCCTTCGACCGGCCAGGGGGCGGTCCATACCACCCACCCAGGGGTGTAGAAGCGCGTCGGGAGACCGGGAGAAGAGGGTGGACAGTCCCAGGGGTTTGGGGTCCATGAACACCGGACCGAAACATGGGGGGATCCAATGGGCGTGATGGTTGGTGAAGTCTTCGAACACTGCGAACACAAGTCCGAAGGACGCGACCGAGATCATTCAAGGGTGGTTTCAAGAGTCCGATCGATCAGCGAAGTCTCTTTGGGGATTGTCAATTTAGACCCCCCCGAACGAATTTGGGTGGTTGAAAGCTGGTGAAGAGCTATAACTAATAGACTCTGGTTTATGTCTAAAGTAAGTTATTAAAACAAAAAGTGGCCGGTGTTCTGCGATCTCAGCACCCCACACGACAGTTCCGCAGACGACGGACAGATGTCTGCCCTCCTGAGATGACTCTTGAGGCCTTGCCGTTGCCACCAGGCACCGAAGCAGTGATACAGGTGGAGGTCGAAGGCCACGTTCGCCTGCACTTGCAGCGAGACTTTCCGGAAGTCTTGCCCAATACTGATGATACTACTGATGATACTGTGGGAGCAGCACGAGTTCGTGTTTTTGGACTTAGTGTCCTAGGAGATCCTTGGAGTGAACCAAACTTCAGCTTGTGGAATCTCTCAGTTCTCCTCTTCGATCATAAGTGGGGCCAGCCTACCGTACAGACCACATGGAAAACAGTGGAACAAGCATCGTTCAGAATTCATCATGTGTCCAAGTTGAACAAAGGCCAACACAGGACTTTCTGGGCCATGCTCGCCATGATTTCCTTGTTCCAGCTGAAAGGCAATTTCAGTCCCATACGAACAACACGCGATGTATATATATATATACACATGTCTTTTTGTTGCCCAAATCACAATTTTGGAAATAAGCATTGTCTTATATGGTGACGAAGCTTCATGAAGACCCCATGTTGTAAAAAGCTATAACATGTGTTTAGACAATGAAAAGAACACGCAGGGAGGAACAGGTGTTGTTGTTGTTCCCTTTTACCCATCTGAACTGACGAGAACAGTCTGAGGCTGAACTGGCAGGTCCTTTGTCGAATCGCCCCCAGCAGAACCGACGAAGAACCGGTGTCTGACTTAAAACTTAAAAGGAACCGAAGCAGTCTTCATGTTCCCCAGCTGTCGCCCATGTTCGGGTGGAAGCCCTCTCCACCGACTCGGCCAGTGGCATGTCGTGCAAAGCCGTCGAAGACTTTGTTCCAGAGCCGCCAAATCTCATCCAGGCGCTCGGTCCGATACCTCGACCGGGCCCCAAAAGGGACGATGTTTGAACTACACCGGTGGAGTTCGGACGAAGACAAGCCCTGAAGAAGGAGGATCATCTGCAGGGTTTCAGATGGTTCGGTTCATCTTATCAGCAAGCAGGCAGGTAGGCAGGGAGGAGATAGGTAGACGAATGTAGACATATAAGTAGACTACTAAGTAGACAACGATGACATAAGTAGACTCTAGACAAAGGAGCGGAACCACTCCAAGTCACACTGGAAGTACGATGCTCACTTCGTCCGGGGGCATGCCGGCAGCACGAATGGCTTGAATCGCCTTTCCACGCCGTGGACGCGGTGTCCAGAACAAGTGCTCTTAGCGACCCAATAGCAATGGCCTCCAACCTAATAGCAATGGCCTCCAACCTACTAGCGATGGCCTCCAACCTACTGGCTATTTGCCTAATTATCTTTGCTTCCACTGTTGATTGGTATTACAATGTATTACCACCTCTCGCGCCAGAAAGTTGCCGTGAAACGCGTCTGGCTGATGCATGACACACAGGTCGAAACATAACGAAAATGCCATGTACACCACACGGCCTAAAAGTCGCGACACAGGAATTACAATGTATTACAGTTTGCATGAGAAACAAGTTGAAAGAGGACAAGATCGACGCTTGAAAGGTCAACCCTCCAGCCTGGTCGTAAAACTGGCAAAGCACATCCGCTGGCACTTTCCTAGGCTGGACGTTGCAAGTTACTCTGGGTAAAGCAAAAAAACAATAACCTGATGCCTCTGGTATCCTCTGGTTCTGATTTCCTCTTGCAGCAGTTTTCCGGCATACCTCAGGCGCCCTGATGCTCGTCCTAAGCCCTGTTGGAAATGGATGCCTAGTTGTGTCGGAGCAGTGGCGGCAAAGGATAGGAAACACTCCAAGTTTTTGTCCCCGTGACCTGTTGATTAGTTACAATCAAGAAAAACAGAAAAGGAGAAGATGGAGTATTGGTACCTGAAGAATTTCCTCTTGGAACGTTGCAATGCTCACCAAATGCAGAAACCAGCAAGTGGCAAGTACATGATCCTCTTCTTGCCCCAAGAAAATCCCGCAGGTCCAAAGCTGGTCCGAACTTCGTGACACTCATGCCTCTTCGACACATCCTTGGGTGACCCATGGGGTTCACCACTTGCCCCCCACGTCCCAAGTGCCACTCTTCTCCTAGACGACCGTCCAAGTTTCTCACTGGGCTCGTTGCACACAGCAATGCCACTCACGGCCGGATGCCCCTTGTACCGCTCTGCGATGATTTTCAAGGCCTCGAAGCACGGTGAAGAACACCACCGAGCCTGTCAAGCCTGATGATTTTCAAGCCTCCCAGCATAGTAGGCCCATCAAATCAACAGGACCAGGGCAGGTGGGACCATTCCAGGAGAGGTTGGACAAATGAGCACGGACGGTAGCAGCTTCCCCGCCAAGTGATTCAAGGTCGCTTTCTTTCCATAATTGTTCGCTTTTTACCCAGGTGGGTGACGTATTTGACCCCTTTGGAGGGGGGCAGGGGTGGTGCCGGTGACTGGTCCAATTTCCAACCCACACTGTGTCTGGAGCCCACGCCGAGCCCTTGGCCTCAAGGGATTCCTCGAAACGCCACCTCTCCCAGCGCCAATCCTTCATTTCCTCAGCGGGAACCGCAGAGCCAGCGGACCCGCGGAGCCACCCGGAAACCCCGAACTCGCAACTCTTTGTCACGTCGGAGGAACTGCAGTCCGAGGTGTTCGAAGTGATTTGCCAAGTGACTTCTAGGTGGAGGAATCAAAAAAGGAGCAACAAATCTTCCTAGACTGCCAGTGTAAAGTGTTACATGATATCTAAGAAAATCAGACAGTGCCCATCCTTTAAACATGCATTCAACCTCTTCCGGCCGCCCCGTGCCCCAGCGGCTCGCCCGCAGGGCGTCTCGCCGCTTTCACCGCCGGGCGCGCCATGGAGATCTAGGAGCACCTGCAGCGCGGGCGGCGCGGGCGCTACGGCTCGGTGGTGGGGTCAGGTAGGCCAGGTAGGCTCTGAAGCTATTGGGAGAGGTTGGCAGAGTGGAGAGAGCAATAGAACCGGAAACAGCAGATGAAGACCAGGCAGGGTCCCTGGGTAGTGAGCTCTTGAGTCTAGAGGTATACAAGAAACATCAAGAAACTGGGTTCCAGCTAGGTCTGTAGGTAGAACATCGGCATGTATTCAAGTAGGGAGACCCCCTAGTCCAATGGGTAGACGGATCTATCTTCCTTTTTCCAAACGGTACTTCCGATGGCCTCCAACCTAGTAGCGATGGCCTTCAACCTCTCCCTAATTTAATACACTTGTGCTGCACCACTCATAGGGCCTCACCACAAACACCCATCGCTCTCAGATTCCAGGTGGACCAGCCAAAGACATGGAGGCCTTGCCGGGTGGAGGCCTAAATCACTCCAATCACGTTGATTCGCTTTTGGACACCCATCCTTAGGGAGATTCAATCGAAGATTGAGAACATCCCCCTGTTTCTTTCTGATCTTTCTGGTCTTCTGGGGACAAAAAGCCCTTATTCCGCGTGAAAACCGGTGCGCGTCAGCAGCGAAAACCGGGGCCTGAAGTCCCAAATGCTTGCACCAAGCAAGTGCTCGGTCAAGGATGTCCAGGGCCGGACCAACATAGAGATCGCCATTCGAGGGGCCTGTCACAATCCAATACCTGAGTGGCCACAACACGCCGAAGATCGAAACGCTTCTCAAAAAAGTATCTTTCAAGACTCACGGGCGTTCAAAGCCCCTGAAAGCCACAGAGAGCCCACAAGTGCCCCACCATGGGTGGTTCAAGGCTGTTTGATGCAGACTGCTTTCTGCTTGGCTGCCCGAAGGGGATTCTCACTGCATTGAAGCCATAGCTTTTGATCTGCTGAAAGTCTTCCTCTGTGACGAAGGTACTGCGATGCGCCTCGCAGGTTTCTTGAAGGGGCTAAACCTTGGTTTTCACCGGCTCTCCACCACCGGTGCAACCGGTGAACCAGCACCACCGGGGAGGCCCGATGTGCAAATCAGGATCATTTGCCCCTGATCTTTCAGAGGCAGAAGCTGGAAAACAAAAAAGATAATCCAATCATTCTGTTGAAATATTCATATAGATTCGATTCTATAAATTCTATTGCTTTGAAGATCTGCGAAGAATCTACATGAGCGGGCTATGAAATTCTGCTAAGCCTGCCCGTGAAGGCAACATTCTGGTGCAACTTTAAGCCATGATGTTTAAAGTTGAAATAAATCTTGTAAGTCTGTTGTCCTCTATTCAGGACTGAGTCGTTTTCGCATCCAACACCCCTGCAGCGGCTGCAGCGGCAGCGGCCTCAAGCACTTCGGCAGCTCTTTGGGGGCCCAGCTTGTTGCGCATCCTTAGGGGATGAATAGATCCTCTGATCTGAGAATGCTTTCGCAAGGGACCAAAGGGGTGCATCGCTTTTTGGACATCTGAACAAACTTGAGTAACTTGGTTCGTAAAATATCCTAGTTTTGCACTGTTGAGTAAGGGGTGCATCGCTCTTTGCACGGCCACACGTGGCGGTGTTGGACTCCTTTCAGGTCTGGTGCAAGAGTACACCTTGGGCTCCGTTTCGCTCGACTCGGCCGCTCCGTTTCGCTGGATCCTTCACAGCCCGTTCCAACGGTCCCATCAAAGCTCTCTCCGAAATTCAACAGCACTCCTGGTGGTGTCAGATGAATCATAGTCGCGTAGGATCCTCCAAGCTAGGCCATTGAAGGTCTTCATGGGTGGGAGCTGCAGCTTTTGCACATACATCTTGAGTGCTAGTGAGATCTCACTTTTGGAATGCCCTCCACAATAACTATCTCTTGATTCCGTCTTTGGAAGGAAGCCCGACTTTATCAGAATTTTGGCGATTTGCCGCATCTTGCTTGCTGCTGGCGTCGCCAATTGCCACCAGCCTTGATATTTGTTGGAGAGAAATGCTGCGCGCAGTTTCTCTTTTACATCACCACAGCGGTCTAAGGGCTGAGGCAGCAAATTCATCTTCCTCAACACTTTCCGGTTGTCGGATGAATTGACGAAACAAAGGAGGGCCTCATGCTCATCAGCATTCCATTTGTCGATGTAGCCAAGCCTTTTCAATGCCCGAATTGTGAGGTTCTTGGTGTCTGTCAACATAAAGGGACCACCACCCTTGAAAATAGCGTGAGAACGAGAACTTCCATACTTTTGGTCGATCCGGACAGATTTCCCAGATGTCTTGCTATTGGGGATAAAAAAGGCACACTGACTCCGGTAGCGTGCCCAAGATCGAGACTGAGTGACGAGTTCATGAACGGCCAATGTGGCCAGCTGACCAGGATAAACAACGAGTCGGCCCAAACCATGAGCAAGCCAGAACTTGGCACTGGCTGGTACAAGATTCTCCTGGTTTTGCACATATCCCAAATCTTCGAGGAAGCAGTTCACCACTGCTCTTTTCTCGAGATACTGGTCAATGCTTTTGGCGTCCCAGCTGTCTGCAAGAAGCACTGAGCCAGTTCCATCTGCATGAAGCATTGCTCGAACCCGGGAGCCACGGTCTTTGCGAATTGCTTCCAACCTCAGGACCTGAAATCCCACCTCCTCATACTTTGCCGCGACATGTGGAAAAAAATCAGGAACAAACACCAAATACCTAGATCTGGGGAAATCAAGTCTCAGCATGGTATCAATAAACCCGGCATCCGATGTCAACAATGCAATGCGATGAATGCCGTTGTGAGTAGAAAGCGTTTGCATCGCTGATACTATTGCAGAATCATTGGGTTCTGCAAAGTGATCCTCTGAAGAACGAGGAACTGGCTGAAATGTGATGCCAGGCCCCTGCATAAAGTGACCCCAAGTCCTTCTCTTGAACATGCCCGGTGCACCCAAAATCGTTGTGTGCACGTGTCCGCCGTGTTGCTTCAAAATGCCAATGGCTTGCTTGATGTCGTTTGTGCTGTGTTGGTCTCCATCTACCAAAAGCTCGGTAGAAGAATGCACAGCGAGTCTCACTCGACCAGATCTGAGGAAACCTCTCGACCGTCTCTTGGCTTCACGTTGTGTAAAAGAGCCAAGAACCACAGCTGCCCCAGAACTTGACAGGGCACCAATGCCAAGTGGAGTCACTTTCGGGTTGCTCCGCCCGTGCTCAACGCCAAAAGACCTCTTCCAAGTTCTTTCTTGTCCCAATGTTTTCAGAACTACGGTGTGGATCATACAGGACGGCAAGCACGGCAGCAGAGGCCACATAGGATGTGAAATCAGAACGGGCAACAAATTCAGTGTTATATAAGCTTGGCATTTGACCAGTGCGGAAAGAATCTACCCCCTGCAACAGAACTGTTCATGTTGGAGAACTGGGGTACGCTGGTCCCTATTCCATGGGTGCACTCCAAGTATTCCTGGGTGATGTCTGCATGGTTTCGAAAGCATGGATCTTGACTTTGTCTGACTGTTGCTAATATGTCATGAGTCATGAGCCATCATGAGCACGCTATTCCTGGTTCCAACAACCCTTTCACGCTCTTTGTCAATTATCAATTCTCAGATTTCTTACTTTACCCTCTTGATTCTCGAGGCTCGCAGAATCACGCCAACCTTTGTCAATCAAATCCCTTCTACTGAGTTCGTACTCGAAAGCACCTTCCTTTGACTCCCTGTCTCCTTCCCTCTAGGTCAGTGCCACCAAACAGGGTGATCCTCTATGTTGAGCAGAGAGCAAATGGTCAACCAATTACCAATACTCGGTGCGTTGCTGCCTTTCTGCCCACGTCCTCCGGTCTCAGCACCGGTCTCAGCAACCGCCGCCGGTCCTGGGTCGCACTGGGTCTGGCCGAGGTGCTGATGAAGGAGTTGCCACTCGCAGTGGGAGTTTCGAGCGCCGAACTGTTGGAAGAGCTCATGGCTCGGCCCAGGCTCCAAGAGCAACCAGCCTCCTAGGTTAACCTGGGCGTAGGGGTGTTTAGCCACCACGCTTTTCCGATTCAAAAGACACCACGCGCAGGTGCGGACTTTGGCCCAAACGCTCCACGTATGCCATATATGCCTACATTGACCCCCCAAACCACCCCAATGTAGGCATATATATTCCATACATGGAGCATCTGGGAAAGATAGTTTTGGGTGGCATCACAGTGGTGGATGTGAAAGTCACCCATCGATAGGAAGGATGTGAAGGGATCTTTCATCCTTCGAAGGGATCCTTCAAGATTGGTGGTTCTTCTCGTGGTAAAACTTAAAACTCTCGATGCATTCACAGAGCCTGTCTGCCAACCAGTAACCACTTTGCCCAAGGCTTGCCGGTCTGAGACCGGGATCGTGAGAATTGTTCATCCTGATTGGAAGATCCTCCCACTTGAGGGTGTCTGTTTGCTGTTGGCATAAGTTTTAGCCAGACTAAAAACTGGAGATGTTCTGGATGTCTCCGCCTTTCTCTCACCCCCGTGCGCAAATGCAAGTCAACAATCCTTCTCGGATGAGTTCATCCCAATTGGTGGAGCAAATCGGAACTGTGACCCAAACCACCCACAGCAGTCATCAGAAAACCAAAATTGGACTCGGAAAATCGAAAACTTATTTAAAAGAACTGACCTATAGTGGAGTCAGTCCGTGGTCGATCTCAACCACAAGCTTCAATAATTCAATACCACCCTCATCCTTTCCTCAATTCCTCCAAGAGGCCCCACGCCAGGGTGGCCTCCGCCAGTACAGCCGCCGTTGCATCTCCAAGAACCGCGCAAGGCTTGCAGCCGCTTTGCCCAAGTCCTCCCACGCTGGACAGGACGAAGGGCCAAAACCATGGGTTCGACTGCGAAAAAGAAATCAGCTGTTGGATTGTACATGGGAAATATAGAATACTTATATGAATACTTAGACACGTCAGAACCCCATAAATAGACCATCCCTGGTTCTGAAACAGATCTTAAACGGTTATTTACTGATATTTCCTGCAGGTTCAGTTTACCAGCTTCCATGCTGCAGCCGTCGGGTCGAACTGCACTCCTGTCCACCCTCTGAAAGGTCGGAACGGATGGCTCGGTCCGTCCTGGGAGACTTCTCTCCAGTAGGCCACGGCACACAGCGACAAGGTGCGAACCCGAGACAAGACGACCTGAGACGGCGCAGGCATGCGCACTGGACGGCGCATGCGCGCCGGCACACACTGCAGTCGGAGGCGTTGGAGGAAAGGGAGAGACAGGATTGCCATGTATTTGTAACCATGGAAAAACCCTTGCGAACGAAGAGAAGGGAAGATGCCGCCCAAGGGAGCCTTTTCGAAGATGCCGCCCAAGGGTGCTGCGAAAGGCCCTCCAAAAAATGAGACCCTTCCCGATATATTTACTTGTTTCCAAAAGCATCTCCGATGCTTGGGTTTTCGTTTAGTCGCTAGTGCCGGGGGAGAGCGTTGTCGGGGACGGAAGATGGAGGTGGAGGTGGACGGGGTTGGGAAGGGAAGACGGAAGGGAAGGAAGAGGGAGGGGAAGGACGGGAGGGGAGCGAGACGGGAGGCGCACGGGTGGGGACGGGGTTG
>CAXAMN010026606.1:371108-406691 GCA_963970005.1 Durusdinium trenchii
TGGGTGTGGACGGGGCTGGGGAGGGAAGATGGAGGGGAGTGAGACGGCGTGGCTTGGGTGTGGACGGGGCTGGGGAGTGCATGGGTGTGGACGCTTGCGCGGCTGATATGCTAGTTACGAGGACATGGTTGCACCACAAGCATCATTGCAGGCTGCTCCGGGTCAGTGCACAAGTAGAACGAAGCATGGGTGGGAGTAGTGCTGCTCCATGCTTCGCGGAAGCACGTTGGGAGGTGAGTGGAGCTGCGGGGCTTATACGATGGTCTTGGGTGTCCGAAAAGTGCGCAATGCACGCGACAGACGGTCAAGTCGTGGCTGAAACGGCAGGATTGTTGCGTCGAGCACATGGTTGCACCACCAGCATCATTGCAGGCTGCTCCGGGTCAGTGCACAAGTAGAACGAAGCATGGGTGGGGGTAGTGCTGCTCCATGCTTCGCGGAAGCCCGTTGGGAGGTGAATGGAGCTGTGTTGCACCAGAACCGCGATGCTTGAAATATCATAGTTGCCACGAAGCCTGGAGGGGGGTGATGCTTCGTTTTGGTGTGCTAATTTGTGTTTGTTTATTTTTCCTGGGTTGTGCGCTTCTTTTTGCTTTTGGGTCCGCGGGCTCACCTTGTTTTTTTCCCCATGTGGCGCGGTCATGTCAATACAATTTCACTGGAGTGCTGCACCCAGAAGAAACATCCAGAAAGGCTCCCAGTAGGCTTCCAAACCCCAGTGGTGTACCAGCTGTATGTGGACCACTAACTACAAACCCTTGCTGGCAACCAAAGACTTCAAGTGTCAAAAACGATCATGGCTGGACCTTCCAGCCGGGGCGTCGAATGGAGATCCATGAGTGGTCCCCAGCCGGGTGATCCCGTACGGAAGGTGCTGGTGAACAGTAAAAAGAGCCGCATTCCGAGCAGCATCCTCCGCCGGTGAAGGCCGTCCCCCAGCAGCGCTCACATTCGCTGAGGGCAACGAGAGCCCGGAACGATCCAGGGCGGAGGACAAAGCCTTCAACGCCAAAGAGACCTGTGCGTTTCTCATCTTTTCTCAGCAAGTGGAGAGTGGATGGAGAGTGGATGGAGATTGCAAACAGTGGCAGACTACTGGAGCAAATCCACAAACATTAGGATTAGGATTCTGCACCGAAGAAGTGTCACAAACGGCCACCGTTCATGGAAAAAAACTCGCGTTTCGCATCGAATCAGGGCGCCCATGTGCCCAGTTCGATGTCTATGAAACACGGCCGGCCATCGATTCCGCCGTTGAAAAAGTCAGGGCACCACTTCTTCTGCAGGCACCGTTCCAGCCAATTGCTCATCGGATTGGGTTTGGCTTGGCTCACTGGGGCCCAAAGACAAAGGGAAGCTGCACTCGGAGACGTTCTCCTAAGTGATATATCGACTGAACCACTGCAAAATCCATCGCGGAATCCATGCAAAAGGTTATAAAAGCATAAAAGAGCCTCTTGAGATCTCCGCGCAAACTGGTTGGAGACAGCAGCTACCCATAGGGGAAAGCATTGGAAAGCCTTTCTGCAACAGTGGATTATACCATATTATACCGGCATAGACCCCAGATAGCACTTCAAGAAAAGTTGAACACCATGGCAAGAGCGGGAGACAAGCTTGGGAGACATCCCACTCAAAGCCGGGGAAAGGATGGAAAAGGAAAACAAGACCTAAATCATCTTATAACAGCATCCGCGTCAAAGGCAGGCAACAAAATGACAAGGCGGCAGCGGCAGCCAAGAGCGAAATCAGGAACAGAGACAAGCTTGGGAAACACGGCGGCAGCGGCAGCCAAGAGCGAAATCATGAAGGGAGACAAGCTTGAGAGACAAGGCGGCAGCGGCGGCCAAAAGCAAAATCATGAAGGGAGACAAGCTTGGGAGACAAGCCGGCAGCGGCAGCCAAGAGCGAAATCATGAAAGAAAAAGTTTGGGAGACCAGGCGACAGCGGCAGCCAAGAGCGAAGTCATGAAGGGAGACAAGCTTGGGAGACAAGCCGGCAGCGGCAGCCAATTTCCGCAATCCGGAACCCATCCATTGAGAAGTAAGAACCCCTATAGCTTCCAGCTATCTGGGGAAAAAAGAAGAAACCTCCTTAAAGATCCTTAAACACCTCAAAAACTGCAACAAGTGGACGAAAAGAAAGGCCCCATAAGGCCCCAAGAAATCGATGCTTTTCAACGTCTCTGAGCCACCTCCAACCTCGTTGTCGTCCGTCGCTTCTGCTTCCGGTGTAGGGCTTCTGCTTCGGCACGCGCCGCGGCCCAGATCTCGCGCGTCACCGTTTGGCAGACCGAGAAGGGCAAGAGGCCATCGGCCAACAAACCGTGCTCGGTGTCCAAATCCTTGGTGTCCAATCTGGTCAAAGGCGTCGAACCACCATCCCTCAAACTGACCTTGACCGACCGAGAAAACATGAGAACCACCCGACGTCCCACTCGTCTCTCGCCCAGCTTCCAGCTGCAACTTCCCGCACGGCGCGGAAGCTCGGCCCGCAGGACTTCGACTCCGTTCGGACTTCGGTGCCGTCACCACGCGGACGGCGGAAGGCGGGCTGTGCACACGGAGCATGGCTGGGCCGAAACCGAGAAGCCGGAGGCCGCCCCGGGGACGCTTCGCGCGGAGGGCGATGCTGGGGGTTTTTGGTGATGGGTTTTCTATCTCGGCACATCGAAAAGCGAAGTGGAGTCCACTCCAACTGAACTCTCAGGAACCAAGCTTTCTGAAGTCGGGGCACACTGCACGTGGTAAAGGACATCTTGCCCCCACCATGGTGGTCGAGCTTTGTGTTGATGGAGTGCGGAGTTCGCCCGCTTGGCAAACTGGCACTGGTTGACATGCTTGAGAGGTGAGCGTGTCCCTTCCTGCTACTTCCATCATGTGTGCCGTGTTTGAGCCGCTATAGGCCGCACCGCACGAGAAGTACACCTCCTGGCACCAGAAGCTGCTCTTACGTTGGACGGCCCTGCCAACTGAAAAACCTTCACTGTGAATGGCATTGGCATCCGAAACCCAAAATCAGCTGAAAAGGTGAGATGGCTCATCTTTCAATGACCAAAGCTCAATTCCAAAGGTCTCCGCAAAATAAGGCCCCAAAGCCAAAAAAGATCCCTGCCTCGAGCCAGGCGGAGTCTCGGGCGAAGGCCTTTTCGAGGTGTGGTAGCTTCCACTTGGGATCCTTCCAGTGACCGCAGTGGCAACGGCATGGTCCGGAGTAACTGGAGGCCCCACAACTCTTGCAGCATTCAATGGCGTGATACGAAACGTGGGCCCCAGCAGCGAACTCTCACAAAATGGCAACGCCGACCTCTCAGAGTCTCATAGACTACGTACTACATCTTCCACTCCAGTCTGCTCGCTCCGAAGGTTTCTCAGGGCCGAAGGGCCGCGCGGGGGTTCGACCACCCAGTTCCGCCCAGTGAAGACCGTCGGACCGACTTTTCGGATACCCGTCCTGGTGGTGACTGATGATCTCTCTTTCCTGGGGTGCTTGTGCACCGACTTTTCGTCCGAATCATGAGAAGGACCACACAAAAAGGGATTGTTTTTGGGCCTCACAAATCTGTCCGACCCTTCGACCCTTCGTTGGAAGACCGATCGAGACTCCAAACGGCCGACGAGTCTCGTTCTCCAGCACGGCACCGCTGGAACTCGTGACAACACCCTCTTAGCAAGGCTACCAGTTAGTTAGTGAGGGTTGAAAGCAATTGGGAACTGGGTTACTAAAGCATCTCTGAGTAATACAGACAATCGGAACTTCCGATCGATTTGTTCCAGTCATATCCATGTCTGATCGCCTGCGCAGACCCCTCCAGTTCGGCCGCATCTCGGGTCTCAACCGCCTTCTGGAGAGCTTGGAAGGCCTTTTCCGCCGCCTCCACGGCTCGTTGAGGTGCTGAGAGCGCCTGGTTGAGGCAAAGGTGGGACGTCTCGGTCGGTCCAAACCGCGGACTGGATGTCCGTCTCCAAAGCCTGGAGAATGAGTTATTTGATGTTAATTTGATTGAGAAACAATACTGAAACATCTATAGAAATATCTCTAAGAATCAAGAACCCTCAAAGGTGAAGGTTTGGTTCGGGTCCAAACTCCTGCGCCAAGTAGGGTCAAAACATGTCAAAACCCTCCGCTACGGAGGGACTAATGATGCTGTGATGACATTTGCCTTTTCTCATTTGGAGGCGAGTTTGGACGAAACTTGAATTTAGTTCAAGCCATCAGACCCGAGAGCCGTCACGTCGCGTCACGGCTTGGTTGGGGGTCACTAACCACCCATCGCGAAGCCCGACCTCCAAGGACTTCCGGATCTCCTCACACTCCTGATGCACCTGAGGGCTTAGTCTCAATCACGAAAGGCAACAAATGACGAAAAAATGCGAGGGTGTCGAAGAAAGAGACGGCATGACAGCAACACAAGAACGTTAGGGTCTTGGCATCTATATCAATATCGAAAGAAACACAACAACCGACTCTTCAACCCTTCCAACGGGCATCGGTGCCACCAACGGGCACGCGGTGCCACCAACGGGCACGCCTCGTTGGCTTCGCATTCTCTGGCCTCGTGGCGCACTGCCAGCTGCCCCTGGCAGGGTCCCAGCCGTCAGAGTAACTTCCATCCACGAGGGAGCCATCTTTCTTGTGGTCCCAGCCACAAAAAGAAATTCCACAAGACTATGCAAAAATCGTGGAAAAAATGCCACCAATTGCAGACTAACATACGTACCGATATTCCATGATATTCCCCAGCTAATGATCTTTCTCGGCCAGCGAGTCTCAGAATTACTCAGCACGCACCAAATCCCATCACATCGATCCCACAGCACTCGGTGCATGCTCGGTGCGTCACAGCGGGAAGTGCCAAACCCATCCCGGTCGCGGTCGCGGTCGGCGCCCAATCCCCATTGAGCAGGGCATGAATCGCTGTCCGAACCCAACGGGTTCCTCTGTCCGATCCGGCTCACCCGACCAGTTCACCAAAAGCACTGTGGTGTCAGCGCTGAAATCTGCGCCTGGCGCTGGAACTCCAGCTGGAGCTCCTCCAGTTCAGAGCGCAAGGCCTCTTCCTGCCTCGGGATGGGAGAGGTTGACGGCCCGTGATCACAAGCTGATTGGGAAATGATGGATGAGCATTGATCAATTTTGGTGTTATATAATCGTCCTGGAAGTGCCTATAAGGGTCCAAGTTGACACATCTGACCAGCCGTTTCAGTGAAAGGACTCTGCATCTGAAAGGGTCTTCATTTCTTGGCAACCGTGACAAATAGATCGATGGACCATCATGGTCCATGATGATAGACCAACACGCTGATTTCTTGGGATATATAAGATTTATCTCCGCAACACGTCGCAGGGGGGTGGAATGGACCTCTTGGTGCCACGCCACGACTTGCTCTCTAGCTCGAGCAGTTTGTCCGACTGGCTACGTGAAACCAAACCCCTGGAAGCGATGTAAGGAAAATGATCGAACATGGAACTGCGAAACGACAAAACATTGCAAATCAGGATATAGTTACAGCTCCAAGATACTCCAAGTGGCCATTCTCCACTTCCAATTTTGTTGGATCAAACTTAAACGGTAGTTGCTTTCTACATCACGGCATGTCATGAGTGATGGCATGGGACGGCTGCGGGAAATGAAAACAACACCATGTCCGGATCCGATATGAGGGGACCCCGCTGTCGAACACACGAAAAGGCCCAGTGACCCTGTGACTTCCGCCAGCTCCTCCGGCATGACCTGCACTGATCGTTCTGATCCCGTCAAACGATCCTCAACGAAAAAACACACTTGGCATCATTTGGCTGTAGCTCAAAAAATCTGGCCACCTGGGGCAAATGTGCAAGAGATTCAAGCCTTCGGGAATGTCGGGCGCCTTGTGATTGGACCGGGACGGTCCACGGGCCAAGCGCGCCTGGAGCGGTTGTGGCCGATTTCTGGGACAGGTCAACGGTCAACCTTCAGAAGGGCTGGGAGAATGAATTAAGACTGACTAGGACCCGCCCTATCGGTTCGGCTGTTTTTTGTTCACCGCGAGGAGTTCGGAATCACAGCGGCGAGGTTTGTCCAAGAGACTTCGCTGTCAGCGGAACACGTGTGTGACCGGTACTACAAGGGTGGGTCGAAGATCTGGACTTCCAACCATCCCTGTCTCAAATGCTATGAACATATCTGTAGATATCTGTATATATACACATGTACACTATCTGTCATACACTATCAATCACTATCACATCACCCCTTGGCCCTTTGTGCTGGTCACTGGCGGCCCGTCCGGACCCTAGGACCGGCATTTCTGTTCGGGACCGGCATGGTCGATGGTCCATACCCTCGACACTAACGGTGCCATGTCGGTTTTTGCTTCTGCATGGACTGTATGACGGCAACATGCTCCTCACATCTCCTCACTGCGTCTGTCAGGTCATCCAGTGACGCGTCTGGTTCGGCAGTCGGATGGTCTTGTCACGTCTTCGTTCCTGGCTCCACTTCCGGATGGGTTGGCTCATGTTGGCTCCACGTACATGTTCACCACTCGCCCCATGGTCGGCGCTCGGCTCGCATGCGACAGCCCCGGGTCCCGGCCTCCCGATCGGGTCGACGAAAGACTGGGACTGTGGAAGCACCACGGGTTCTAGGGAGCCGAAGTCTATTTGGGAGGCTCCAAGGCACAATTAGACAGCCAGCTGGCTGCCAGCTCACTGGCCAATTCATGTCTGGCTTTTGCCAGCTGCCAGCTTTATACCCAAAAAAAACACCAAAGCTGGCAAAAGCGAAAGAACAACACGTGACACCCACACACTCTTTGGCATCCAAACGCCCGCCCCCTGTCTGGCATCCCCGAGGAGTCGGCCGCTTCGGCCTCTGCATGTTCCACCTCCCTTCGGAGCTCCATGGCGATGCGCTCCTGGCGAGACGCTGCCAGAGCCGAACGAGGCTGTCCGGAGAAACACCGGATGCCCCGATGGAATTGGAGGTCAAACGACTTAAGGTCATAGAATTCCTGGCTACAAACAGGAAGGACCATGCAGAACATCTCCATGGCTCCATGCAATCCAAGAGCGAGTTTGGTCAGGCTTGATCATGGCAACAACTATGACCTTGTCTGGCTGACGTTAACGAATCAACTCCATGCAGCCAAATATGATGTTATGATATGTTAGGACAAGGCTTTGTTCTTGAGGGTTCCAAAGTGAAAATCTGAAACCCTTACTGAAGACTCCGTCTGTCACCTGACGCGGTCGAATTTCCCTTCAAACCTCTTGAGACATCTTTAGACTACATTATCAATCTAGAAGCTGGGCGTGAGAGTTGACCGTCCCATACTGGTCACAACGAGCAATCTGTCGTCGTCGAAGTCTTCTTCCTGAAGAATCCGGTCTACGAAGATCGGAGAAAGCTCAGGAAGTGAAATAGTCCTGGGATATCTTCAGTTGAAGTACTTCCTTTCGCATATAGATGTTGATCTCCCAGTGGTACCATGGCTGAAAGCTGAGTTCTGAAAAGAAACTCCATCAAGTCTGCACAACATGAATTGATCAGTCCGGATGACGCGCGATCTGACCGTGAAAGGGTGTCAACATGTATCACTGGCGTCCAGTTTTGTGGAAGAAGGTCAACAACCTGTTTACGGATTGTGGCTTGTGTTTGGTCGTCAAAGGAGAATAGAAGGGGAAATCAAAAGTGTGTACGTATCTCAGACTGGCCGCCCAACCACTAGGTTCGGGGTGGTAGCTTCCATCTCTGGCTGGTCCGTTGCTACTGAAATCCCATGAGAGCTCCTGCCACTTTTCAGTCCATGGTGAGATGTTTCATTCTACAATTAACACACCAAATCCGTAAGCAAACCACCGACTACGACCAAACACTGCAAGTCCTGTCACAGCATTCACCCTCCAAGGGCACTGCAAGTCCACGATTCCTTCACTTCAGTCTCCTCCTCTTGCAAAGCTCTTTGCCGCTCGAGGACAAGCACTTCATGAGCCTCTAACATCTCCTCCCGTGCGCACCGCTCGTGCCGCAAAGCTTCCAAGCGCTGCTCCTGGCTCTTCAGCAGATGACGGATCTGCCCACATCGAATCAAAGTCAGGAATGAGGGTTATTGAATCCAAAGGAGTCTCTATTGAGGGCTCATTCATGTTCATTCATGTTCATTCCCTCATTCTTAAGCACCAGTCAGTCGAATGACAACCACAAAGATGAACAGGATGAAGGATCGACCTCCCATTCTTGGATTCCCCCGCAGCTGTGGCCACCCGGAGAAAAATACGTCACATACCCAAGGCGACGCGTGCCACTTAAAGAAGGTGGTACAGTATGTACAGTATCATCTGGCGTCCACTGTCCAAAGGTCACTTTTTCAATCACACTTCTGACGAGAAACCAATTGATTGGTTGGCTTGTTCGGAGCATGGGGTCGCCCGAATGGTCTTCGACGCTGTCGCCCGAACGGTCGTTTTTGGTGCTAGTGAGTTGTTACCAGCTGCCTGGTCTCGGGGTGCGTCTCCTAAAGCGGCTGGGTCCACTTCCACCTTGTCAGAGCACAAATGACGCATGTTCCATCCATTTCGTGGGAATCCATCACTTTTGGGTTATTCATGGTTATTCATTGCTCACTTGAAAAGTTTATTCTAAGCCACCACTGGTTTCGG
This sequence comes from Durusdinium trenchii, assembly GCA_963970005.1. Classification (NCBI taxonomy): domain Eukaryota; class Dinophyceae; order Suessiales; family Symbiodiniaceae; genus Durusdinium; species Durusdinium trenchii. The sequence continues at coordinate 379,753 of CAXAMN010026606.1, forward strand.
AACAAATCCCTGTAACTGACGAGCCTCTTCTTCAAGCTTCACATCCAGCTCCTGCGACAGCTCAGCGGCATGGTGAAGGCGTCACCGGTGCGAGGCCAGGTCCGAGCCAAGGCCCCTTCGGGGCAACCGGTGCGGGTCTTATTGGGGAAAGACTTTCCTTCCAGATCACAAGAGGAATCACCCTACTCTTCTTGACTCGTGTTGCGACCGCCGCATCCAAAAACTCAGGTGTCGGAGCAACGGGACCGCGTCATGCGCCAGTCTCTGTCTGAAAACGGATGGACTGAGATCGGACGGGACCATTCGTCGTCTTGATTGGATCGGCGAAGTTGGTGGGCAGATCGACTACTCTTTGTTGAACCAACGGTTTGGCGAAGCTGGGCGGAACATATATTTACTTGGTCCAGGAGGAAAAGGGCTCAGTCCAGGTCCTGTTTCCCGGTTCCATGTTCAACGTTCGTGTCTTTGGTTGTCGGCTCACCTTGGCAACCCTGACATCAGACAGATCTGCCAGCCTTCTCCGCTATATCACAGCGAGCCACCATGGAAGCCTGGAGGAGGAATTAAATGGATTTAACAATTATCCGGGCGAGAGACCCAAAACAGTGCGTCTAAAGTCTAAAGGTCTCAGAACTGGAGGTGTAGAAGCAGAAGGTCTAGAGATCTAGACTCTAGACGCATTGGTTTCCAGAAGAGGTGATGGTGGTGGAGGTGGTGGTGGTGGTGGTGACCTGCCGAGACGACGTCCGGAACCGTCGGGATGGGATGTGGGACCAGCGTTCACGGCAGCTTTACCGGGGAAACTTTGTGTGGTTTACTCGTGCCTTGGTTCCATGGCACAGCTCTTCATTATCCGGATATCCTTTTGCTCGTCGATAGTGAGGCTGCCGTCGCGTCCCTGATCAGGGGTAGTAGCACACAGTTTGATGTCCACACCCTGGTTCAGATTGCACAGTATTTAATATTTGTCCCACAGTTTTCGATGGTGGTGGCGATATAGGTGGTGATGATGATGGTGATGGTGGTGTTGGTGGTGACGATGGTGGCGATGATGGTACTTTGTGGACCTTGAAGTGCAGATTTCGTAGCGGGCTTGACGTGCAGATTTCGTGGCACGCGCAGCACTCTGTGGACCTTGAGGCGCAGATTTCGTGGCAGGTGCAACGCTTTGCGTGGAGGCTTCGTGGCAGGCGCGATACTTTGTGGACCTTGAGCTGCAGGTTTTGTGGCAGGCGCAGACCTTGGCGTGTAGCTTTCGTGGGAGGTGCAGTAAAAGTGCTCTCATATGTGCGCTCAGACATCACCACCACCACTGCCCCGAAATCTGCACATCAAGATTCACATCGCGCAGCCCTGCCAAGGTGATTCGCAGCAAGAGCACTTCCAAAGAACACATCAAGATGCGAAAGCGCAGCTTTCGCTCGAGACTTCCTCCGATCTCTGAAAACGAGCCACATGTCCAAAGCCCACGATTCACCGCACCTGCCACGAAATCAAAGCACGCCAAAGACCACTCACCAAGCCCAAAAATGTGCACAGCCCCAGCGCAGTCTCCAAGAGCACCCGCTCAGGCCCACCAGATTCTGCAAGCCTGCGCACTCGAAATGCACTTTGAAGATCTCGAGGTGAATGAATGTACTGTAAATAGCAGCGAATTAGCCGGACACGGATGCGAGCACCTCGATCCGTAAGAACTGTTTGGGGAAATATGTGGAAGATAAACTACATGATTACATGTTGAGCTTCCAACAGAAGAAGGGTTCAATGCTGCCTCATTGACTCATTGAGGTCGATTATATTGCATTGATTCTTAAAGATGTCCTTGCCTTCGTTCGTTTACCTTGACCCTCCTGGCTGTGAAACTATGAGAGCTGGGACCCCGGACTACACCAAATACCCATTGTGTCACACCTATCTGGAAAATCCCAGACTTCTCATGGGAGAGTTCCCCGGTCTTTTTCGGTCTAAGGCAGAACCTCACCACCCAGCTGGATGCAGGACAGGTTGTATCGCACATCTCTTTTTCAAACGAGTCTCAAAAAGGGACCGCAAAAGACTTAAAACGATATCTAACCATCTCAAACCTGACCATCTCAAGCATTTCCTGACTATCTCAAAGCTGCAGGTCCTATGTGACGTTTTACTTGCCGAGCTACAACAGTGCCCCGCCGCCGCCTCGTGGTGCTGCTCCTTGAGCTCCTCGTGGAGTTGCACCAGGGTGGCCTCGCCCCGAAGCGACGACGCCCCGAAGCAACGACGCAACGTGCACAAGTCGTGGGGAGGAAGAGTGCATTCTTTCCAGCGCTGTAACCTCTACCTCTTAGAGCCATCTTCTGCAGGTTCATACACTTCCTCTTCCATTCTGTCTAAACACAAACCTCGGAAGTTTCAACGTCGATGGGGGGAGCGTTCGCGGAGTGCGTCACCCACCGCCCTGCACCTCCAACCGCCCCAAGCCAGCCCCACTGGCAGAGCGTTGCGTCACTGCGGCACGCTGCTGAAGGGCCTGGTCGAGTGGGTTCCATGGTTCGGGTTGAGCGGTCTGTCGAGGTTCATGTTCCTCCATCGTATGAAAGAAACGTTGTTCAGTCATCCAAGGTGTTCAAGACCACAAGTCGTATGATCTACAACTTCTTGGAGCGTTCTGGCTGCTGATCGTATACAGTCTACTTTGCACATCTGTGCACATGCCTTGCATGTCATTCATGCCCCCCTCCGAACACCCCACCACAACGACCCAAACACCTCAAAAGAAACAAGACTGGCCTCCCCCTCCCGTCCTCTGCACTCTCCTCTCCTTCCGCCCAGCTCGAAAGAACGCGCTTCAGCTCCGAGCCGGTCCTCGCTCCCCGGCGCCTGGGCTTCGGCGAGTTCGGCCTCCGCCGTCTTCATGGCCTTTCCATGCTCCCTCCGGAACTGGGAGAGCTCCTCGCCGTCAAGGTGGCGTGGGCACTTCGGTCCAAGCGCGCAACGCCGCAACGCGCGCCTTGCCGTTGGGCACAGCCGGAACCCATCGAAATCATGGGAAAACCAAAGAAAGACACTTCAAGACACGATGGATTTCGGCGTGGCAAGGCTGGCGCACCGGAACGACAGCAGTGATTTGGACCCCTTCCACCCTCGTCCACCCTGCAGGTTTCGTTTGAGGCTTGGACCGGTGATGTTCTGGACCGGATTTGGAGATGTTCTATGTAGACCTGTACCTCGTTATTTCTCATCATTCATGTTCATGGCCAGCCAGTTGCAGAAGCGAGTGTCGTTCGTGGTGAAATCCCGACGAGTCAATGCAGAGTCCAAGCAGCCTGAACCTAGGATCCTAGCCAAGACCTCCTGGATGAGCTGGACGGGTAAGTTGCACCCCCACTACATAAGGGTCGATGGGTTCACCAAAATCTCCACGCAGAGGAAAACAACAGAATTAGGTCTCAAAGAGATGCAAACTGCTCTTTTCCTCTAATACAAAATTGCAAACATGTGAGTGTTCAAAATGAATCATTGGCGTGAATCACCGGCTAGCCGCTAGCCTTGTTGGTGTCATTTGCCAAAACAATCACACTGTGTCAGCTCCAGTTGATGGTTTTTCCTTTTTGGCTTTGCATTCTGATTTGACATTATCCTGCTGATTTTTGTATTGGCTGTCTGTTAGATCTTTTAGCGTTCTAATTTGCCATTGGTTTGCTATTGTTCCCACTTTTTAACATTTTGCTGTTACATGTTTGCCCCCTTGCTTGCAGCGCTTGCAGCAGCTTTCAATTGCAGAGTTCTCGCACTTGTACCTTCACTCCTCTGGCTTAGTGGCCTCTCCATCCCAGTCTCTGCGTCTCACTCGTCTCACTCGTCTCACTTCGCTCTTCAACGCCTGTTGAGCTTGGGAGGCTGACCGTTCCGCCGCGCGGCGGGCTGCCTGGGACGAACATGGTCGTCATCCACCACGTGGATTGGGCTCTGTCGTGGAGGAACGTGGAGGTCCACTTCTGGTTCCTCAACGAACTGGCTCATTGAACATCATTGAACAGCCTAGTTCCTGGCGCAGCATTGGTGCTTCTGGTGGTGCTGGAAGGAACCAACTGCCAATTTACTCTGGTTAGGTCTTCGACCAAAGACCCAGCAACCGTCAACTGTTGCAAGAGCAGGTAAGAGTCTTGGAGGAGGGGAGGTAGGAGCCACAAGAAATTCTACAACTACAGTAAGTTACATCAGTACGTGTCCAGAATCTTGACTCCAACGCGCATGGATGATCAGCATGGATGAACACATCAGTGGAACACAGTCAACCACTGGTTCTACTTTGGCAAATTTATGCAGGGTCTCAAACTGCAAGGGGGGGAACTCAAGAGTGTTCGTCGATTTCCCCAACTGAACGAGGGGGACATGATGATCCCTCTCATTTGGAGACCCTAACCATTAACCATCACAGTCGCCACACCACTCTGGCTAGAGCCAGCATGTCAGATGCCTCTGCTCTCTTCATTTGCTTCTCCAGGTCTTTGCGCAGCTCCTCACGGTCAGTGCAGTTTTGGTACCATCGAAGACACCAGGGTCTATAAACATGTATAAACTGTATGGCCAGGTGTGCGTCATTGCCAAAAATACTGTAAGCGCTTCTTAGGGGTACATATCCCATCTCTTTTCTTGGTTCGTGAATGTGGAAAAGACTGAGGGATGCCATGCTGAGGGTATACAGTACCCCTTTCGATCACACTCGTGCTCCTTTCGTCAGGAGTTTGCGTTGTTTCCTTTTTGTCTTCCAAATGATTCCAGCGATCCTTAGGGCCCTATAGGGTGTCTGAGAAAATCGCCGTTTCAGCTGTTGTCGGTGAGTGATCCTGGACGCTTTGTCGGTCATCTCCAGCCCCCGTCTCGAGGCTTTTCCGACGCCAGCCCTCGAGATAGGGTCGAGGAGTTCGCATTTTGGAAAGGCTTGTCCGCCCCAAGACCATTCAACTAATGCTCATCCCACCGCATGTCATCAATCTTTCCGACTCAGCATAAGGAAATCCAGCAGACTCCACCGTTGCACTGGATCATCTGCCTTGCCACCAAGCCTTTTCTGGTGGAAACCAAACCGAACAGGATGGTACTCCTGGAGGCCCCGAGAAGGGCATCTCGAACCAGGCACATCCAGTCCACCCAGCCTGAAGCCATGGAGCTTCAGCCTCCGAGCCGTTTTCGGACAAAAGGAACCCGGTCCAACCCAGGTTGTCCGGTCCATCTTGCTTTGAAAAGGGTGTCCAACAGCCCTCAAGAGGGATGCTGCATGCACAAACCCACTTGGTCTGTAGCCCCCTACGAAGCTGATCTGCTGTTGGTTTGATTTACTGGAATGTCTCAGGTCAAGTCGGGGTTTGGCCAGTTTTTCATGCCCAGCAGGTGTAGGGTCCCAAGGTGTCTTAAACGATCCCAAGCGAGTTGGTGCACTCAAGGCACCCGTGATATTAATCGCTCTTCAAGGCACCCACTTTCCCCGGCTCCTGTTCTCACACAGCCCCCGGTCCTCGGGTTGTGCATCGCCAAACGCCAGCTGCGGAAGATCTGTGTCCGCACCTGTGTGGAGCAGAACTCAGGCTCTGGTGGCTTCTGCATACGTTGGCTTTTGCCGGCCGGTGCCCAGTCAAACACTGGCTATTTCTGAAACCGAAGCTGAGGTCATGTCAAACCCAAATTGAAACAGGCGATTGGCTTACGCGGAAAAATGAAAGACGCTTTCTTGATGTTTTCTTGATGTCGTGGGTACCTCACTCCTTGATAGTAGTTTGAGGCTTCACTTTCCACTGATCAAAGGGAACTGTCCACACATACGGCACGGTCACAGTATCTACGGCAAACCCTCACTAACGCAGTCTTTTCAACAGCATCCGAAGACAACTCCAACAGCGTAAGCACCACGTCTGCCAAAGCCGTCTGCCTTTTGGATCCTTTTTCATCGCTCAGCATCCAAAAAAGGCCTTTCATCGCCTCTTCCCGGGCCAGTGGCTCTCGGAGTCGGATTTCAACAGAGCGAATCACTGTGGGCTCGAAGAGTCCGATGAGTCCGAAGCGATGGACAAATCCGACAGCACTTGGACCATGAGATGGGGAGTGGTCTAAATACTGGTCAAACCAACCTTCTGAAAACGTCAGTCTTTCTATTCCTGAACGCGTCGACGTCGCTTCTGGTCCCGAAATGGATCGAGATCCTTCAGATCTGGACTCTTTGAGATGTGGTGACACCAAATCTAGAGACCAACGGGGGGTTGAGTCGGACTGGCTCCGGCGTTGAAACCAAGACTGGCTCCGTCTCGTTTCGTCTCTCACTGGTCTGGTGAACGGCTCTCTGAACTGGTCGACCAGACAAGTCCACCGGTTCTTCTCGTCGGAGGTGTCTAGTCCGATGTGGCTTAGGCCTTTCCCGCATCGCGGGTGCGTTTTACATGGTTCGGACGTTTCCGAGCTGGCTCAGCCAAGGTCAGCGGTCAAGAAAGGGAAAGTTGAGAAAGAAACAGCGGAGATAGGATTTCCAACCAGGACACCACAAGAGCAACCTGTATGTCAAAAGTTTTTCAGAGGCGGCCTGTCTAAGGTCTGTGCTGGAAGGCAATACCAATAATCACCACACATGATTACTTTGAACATATATGAAGGTAAAAAAATAACACACACATCAGTGTTGGACAGTTTTTACTGTTACTGTTCAGGCATTCCTACAAATTGCATTGGTCTGATGCCTACACGTGTCCACCAGCGAACTGACGCTGATTCCTTCGCTTGGCCAAATGCCAAACAACTCACACGACAACTTGCAAAAGACCTGCACAGAGTACTGCGAATATTGGGAGGAGCAAGGAGCAGGGTCATCGCCACCACCCGATCGGACTGATATTCTGAGTGCTGAAAGGAATAAACAGTTCCTGGACACGATGGCAACGGATGACCCAGCTGATTGATTTTAAAGAATCTCCGCGCTCGAAAACGGGTCACATGTCAGCTGAAGACGTATAAATGAGACATTTTGCCTGCTAGGCGGGGAAAGTGGATAGCACCACCGCGGGGGGCCGGGGAGCCGAGGTTCCAAATTGTTCCACAAACAAAAACGAGATACAGAAAGGTATGGATAAACACAATCCCCGTTAACATAAAGGATGGTTGAGACAGTCATTTTGTAGTAACTTAAAAACGATATTTGTTGGTATTACAAAATGATGCCTCCAATAAAATCTACAAAATGGCATGTGAAAAAATTACCAACAATCCCACTAAATGAAGAGCCTGGGGTTATTTGGTAGAAAGCGTCCGCACACTCAGTCTCTACAAAGTGAAGGCCCTCCCATAAATCTTCAGCAATCAAGGCTTCGCTTTTGTGGTAGATGTGATCTTCCAAGTCTACAAAATGAGGCCTCTTGTCTACAAAATGAGCATAGTCTTTTTGTAGTTTTGGCGCGTGAAAAGTCTACAAGATGTATTTCACATCGTTTCATCTGGAACTCAGATGAGTTCAATTGATTTCAGCCGATGTCTTTTACCGACATCATTGCAAAAAGCTCTACCAAAATGGCGGCGGAATCTGCGCAATGCATTGCGTTTCTACCAAACGCTTTAAAGCACGTCCTTTACAACATGTTCTTCCACACTTGAACCACTATGTTGGGGCAGTTGAGGTGTCTTCGGGGCTAAATCCTTTTCGATTCCCGACTCAAGCGCCCCGAGGCAATCGTGGAAAACTAATTTCCTTGAGACATACCTATACTGGAATCACCACCAGCCATGCCGGTCACTAGCGACGCGTCACATATATAGCATACACACACATGCTTCCTGCTCCACAGAGGCACAAGGCCTCGCCAAACCGCGTGGCCAGCGACATCACCTTTCGGATCTTTTGTTTGTTGGCCTGCTATAAAGTTTGCACGCTAAGCGAAGAATATCAAAGAGTCAATATTTTCACGTGGTTTGTGCGGTTTGTGCACAGGGAAAATTCAATGATTTGAAGCTTTTCTTTCAACTTTGAATACGAGCAACAAAGTATAGGTAACGAAAACGCTAGGCAACTTTTCGGTTTTGAATCTCTGCCCAAGTTCCCATTGTTTCTTTGAGTTGGGGAGCTGGGCTGGGCGAAGTCGGTGGAAGGGATTACAACAGAACATGACTCAGAGAGCCATTGGTTTGGAGGGTTCCCTGAGACAAAAACCAATGATTCACTCACGCCACAAGTGGTGGCGGCTGGTGGCGGCTAAGCCTTGCATCGAGGCAATCTCTTAATCCGTGCCTCGGGGCCCAAGGGCTAAGAAACCAGTGGTCCCCCAAAAGAATGCAGCACATCCCGACTAGCTAGCAGTTACAGTAACATGACTATAATGAGCTAGATGCTTTCATTACATTTAGACGGTTCTTCGGATCCTCGAGAAGCTGTGCCCATCCAAGTCTCTCAAAATTGGAGAGGTCAACAGCCCAGTCCCACTTCAACAACCCGGTCCAACGTCCGCCTCTCGAAGAAGCGCTGAAGAAAAACGAGTGCTCCTGAATGGCAAGCCAAAGGTGGCATGGAGCGAATCCCAAGAACGCGAAAGCACAAACAACCGAAATCAGTGGAAAGGATGCCCTCACCTGGCGTCCAAAGTATGGATCTCAGCAAGCCCCAAGGTGATGTCCACTTGTGTTGGCGCCCTGAAATCAACCCAGAGAGCCCTTGGGGCCATACACGTGAGAAATTCCTCAGTCTTCGTAGATCTCCGGCATTGCGGCCTCGCTCGGCTCGGCGGGAACTCAAGGAGCGATCCACGGCGAGTGTCTAAGGACCAATCGAGTCCGGTCTGACCTCGTTTGCTTTGGACGTGAAATGAGGTCTGTCAGACCTGTAGGCCACTGTCAGTAGGCCCTAGAAGGAGAGGGATGAGGGTGTTTTTTGAAGTTTCAAGGCTTCACGGTCTAATTGAGGTTCAATCATTGGACCCAAATGCCTCATAGGTGGGTTTGGATGAACAATTTGCGGTAGACCTACCGGGTGTAACAACTCTATGAGTCCACAACCTGCAATCCACTGGATGGGGTTTTGCATGCCAGAGACTAGCCCGTGCAATGAGAGATGTGAGCAAGTTCTTTGCCAAGATCTGATGGCATGATGCAGGACCTTCGAAGGCAAAACATCACCAAAGAATAATGATGCTGACGCCGAACATTTCTTCCATATCTTGTCAGGTGAGCTGTCAGGGCCACCCTACCATCAACGATGTCTGATTGAAGCACGTCTTAACAAAACAAACAAGTCTGGATCAACTGCATGGTTAATTCAATGATTCTCCCACTCCTATGCAAAATGAACGAACGCCTCATTCCCCCGTTGCGCCACGCAAAATAGACCGGCCGCGCCTGTAAGACCTGTGCCTGCATCTGTCGGAGATCCTTTCGAGCTTCGATGGATGAAGCTCGGAATGGCGAGTCTGGGCGTGACACAACAGCCACGTATACCAGGCACTATCCCGTACAGGGTGGTATCTCACCATCTCTGGCCTATCCATTGGGAACCACCCCATGCTCCAGGTGGCAACAGGTGAACATCCATACCTACCGCTGATTTGTATTGATTTGTTGGATGCGCCAGGGGGTACGGGGGGTTTTGCACTACATTACGATCAGGGACGAGACTGATCTGATGATCACACGGAGTTGTGCTCCAAATTGTGCAGACTTGTCTGAAAGTGAAACTGACCATCGAAAGGGTGACAAATTGCCTGAAGTGAGCGAAAACGAAGATGCTCGGGCAAAACCCATTTGACTAGCGACAGGTGAGTTTCAACGGGTATCCTTGTCAGAGATTTCTAACTATAGTCATTCCATGTCATTCCATTCTCCCCTGCGAACCACCAGCAGTTTTGGAGTTGCTCCAAGTCATGGTCTTGCGCTCGGTTCAGCGGAATTGGGGAACACGACCCAAGTGATCCTAGCGACCCGATGTGAGTCATAATTTCACCCTTCAGAGTTTTTAAGGTTGAAACAACAGATTAACGCATCGCTTCCCATAAGCCCCAGAAAGATCCCAGTTTGACATGAATTCGCCAAGTATGCATTGGCGTCGCAGATTCACCTAGAAGTGGTGTCTTCCAAAGCATTGCTGTTTTGAAACATGTGTGCCTTTCAATAGCATGCCCCGATCACAAGACGGCAATATGTCAGCATAGCACATGTGCCCGCATGTGCGCAAGCACGACAATCCCACAACAAACAAAAGCCAGGAAACCTACTCTTCAGCACAACAACATGTTAGCATGTCATCACACATAGCACACCAGCATGACAGTATGCTTGCAAGCTAGCCTGACAGAGTGCCAACAGGTTCCACTGTCGACATGAAAGCCCACACCGTTCCTCGCATGGTAGCCTATGTGTGCGCACGACAACCAGGCAACATGCTGACGTGTCAGCAATACGCCACGAGCAGGCGGTCAGCAATACGCCGCATGCCACGACATGCGCTCGCTCGTTCCGGAAGTCGGAACCTCCCGAACCTGCTGTGGAACCTGCTCTGGGAACCTGCTCCGGAACCTGCTCCGAAGTCTGTACTATGGCTGAAGACCCCTAAGCTTCGCTGTCGGGGAAAAAGGCAGAAAGGGAGGGAAAGAACATGAAAACCAGTTGCTAAAGGGAAAACATGCAGAAACAACTGAAGAACTTTGTCAAAGTTATTGCCATCTCCCAGCCCAGTTCCGTCTCCACAAAAAAAGGCTCCTGCTGAGGCTGCACGTTTCCATGCATCGCGTTGCCGGTTGGCTGGACCACAGGGTGTTGTTGTACCACGCTACCTGACATGGACAAGCCGGCATAACATGTGGCAGCCAAGCTCTAGCTGCTAGTATTCACAAATTCTCTGCAACACCTGGTTCCATCGACTGCCAACAGCATGGGAATCGGTTCTTGAAAGTCTTCAGAAAGGGCTCCATAGTTCCAAACTGTTCGCCAATAACTAGAAGTTCTTCACTTCCAAGCAAACCTGGAAGATCCATTGGCACATTGGTTTAAGGCTGTGTCTACGTCATCCCTGCAAGCGTCACCTGGCATCACAGCAGGCTGCTGGCACTGCTGGCTCATCAAGTACGGCGTCCCCGCAGACATCTGGCGACAGGGGTTCCACCAGTCAAGGGATCCTGGGTGGGGAGGAGCTTGGCTACGAACTGGGCCTTCACCAAAAGTAGAAGAACATCATCATGAATTCAGAACAAATGGCCAGTCGAAATCCGATCTCCGACAGTGGCCATGCTACATGTCAAAATGTGTATTCACAAGTTGTTGAGGTAAAAACCTCTAGAAGGCCTCATCTTTTGAGTTTCCTCAGGTTGGGAGGCAGAAACAAGTACACCTCTCATGGTCTCATGGCACTCAGAAAAACCTGTGGAGTCTCAGCATCACTTCTGCAGAGCTCTGCAGAGCTCAGTCAATGGCACAAGACCCACTTAAGCTGGGCGGTCAAAAACAACCTTTAGAAAAAAACTAGGGGGCTGTGCCATCTACTGAGTCTACTGGGAAACCACCGTATCGGTTTCGTTGCCCCCTCCACCCAGAAACATGTGGATGATTCTGGATGGCACATTTGATGCGACCAATTCCCACTGAAAACTGTCAAAGTCAAAACAGGTCGTTTCTGGCTAAATAGAGAGTAGCAAACTTGTTTGTTGAGGGAGTGTTCTCACCAGTGACAATGCTTGGAGTGAGCAAGCCATCATCAATGCTTTGAACATCGCGGTAAAATAATCTCAGCCGCTCCCTCGTTTCAAAATGAGCATCACTCATTTCACTGCAGAGTCAAGATGAGTCACGTGAGTCAAGATGTCTCCTTTGAAGCTTCAGCCATGTTTCAATGATTGTTTGTTTGGTGCCTTGTTTGATTCGCGAATTAATCTTCGGAAGTCTGTGCAGGACCGCGTCTAGTCTGAACCAGTGATATGGTCAGAGCATATGGACCAATCGATGGTTCTGGCCTGTTGTGGAGCCATCATGCCCTGCGGCACCAGCATCATCACCGGCACCACACCTGGACCATTTCTAGCAGAAACTGCAGGGCCAAGCCATCCAAAAGCACAGGAACGCACCCAGTTCACAGATTCCGAACGGTTTAGATTCGGAACACGCAAATCGAATAGACACTCTGAAGAAAGGCAGTCTGGTCAACCAGACCCCGCTCTCTGGAGAGTTCCGTTGATGGCCCTGGGACTGCCTTGCTGCATATTCGCAGCCATCGCCCGGCCACGCACCTGAAGAACATTGAGGAGGCAACGCAAAGCTCCACGGGTTGACATTTCGGAAATACAGCTGACCAAACTGAATGATCGGGTTATTTCCAATCAGCTGACGAGGAGTTCTAAATCCAAAAAGCAAGTGACTGATGGGATCCTGCCTGATGTGACCTACCTCACACTGGCGATTGCAGGTACGAGTCTAAGTTACTTTCCGTTGTTGGTGGTTTGCCCAACTGGCTCTGACCTTCGTAGCGGAACGCCGTGCAATGGCCACCCGGTGATTTGTGTCGCATCAAGCTGTCCCCGATCATACACATGGAACGGTACATGTTGTCTGCTGCAAAGCAAAATGGTGTTCATCCGGCCATTGTCGTATTTCCCTGTTGATTCCGCGAAAATCAAATTAACTACCTTTTTCGTCTTTGGGTTTCAGGAGCAGCAACAGGATTCCTTATTGTCCAATGTCGTCCAAACATCCGAAAGTGCGTTCCATTAGCATTTGGTAGACAAATGTAAGAAGAAAAATGTTGTACCGTATACAGTCTTTGCAAGTCTTGACACAGTATAATTGTATATATAATATAATTGGTAAGAAAAATAAGCTTTGCAAAACTCTTGACACAGTCTTTGCAAGTCGTGAACGGAGGGGTGGGAAAGGATAACTGGATAACTGAGGGATTCTTGCTCATCACTGGCCTGCTCCATGGTGGTGCATCGGCGGTTGGGGCCAAACTGGGCGATACAGGTCGCGATTGGCCAAACTGCTTGGTGTGGTGCCAGGCAGGTGCAAAACCACTCGAACCACTCTAAAAGCACACCTCTTCGGAAGATCCTGCGAGCTTGAAATCCATCTGGGCCCAACAAGTGAGTGTTGCGAGAAATGCCCGTTGATAACGGACTGGCAAGAAACCCTCCAAAACCACTTCTATACTGGAGATGAATGTCAATCTCAACGCATGGATGGAAAGTGCAGCCATGTCCTATTAAGTACAAGTACAGTGTTGTTCATCTAGCATCCCTAAATTGGCACTGAACTTACGAGCCAGTGTGCACAAGCATTTGCTATGAATGGCCTAAACCATCTTTGCGTGAGATCCTTATGTGCTGTCCATCCCTCCTTCTGAATGGTGGATACCTCAGAGACAAGCCTTGCAAATCCAAACTCCACCAGTTCCCCCGCCCGTTTTAACTTGTCAGGAGTGCGAAGGAAAATGAAAAAGGGTGCAAGGCCATTGTACCAATCACTCAACCGTTTCATCATGCATCTTACATAAGATATCTTTCTTATTCCTGGTGCGTCCAGATGTTTCATTGTCTCCTTCTTCTCACCGTTCCTGTTCCTGTGCCGAAGCTGGGTGCCACGGACGGCGTCGTCGGCGGCACCCGACAGGCCGATGCCTTTTTGGAACCTCGGCCACTGAGCGAAAACGTGGCCCAGCCCTGGAAGTTCAACAACGAAAAGTACACACATCACCTGCATGTGTTCATTGCTCAACACCTGCAGGACACATCTTCAATCTCCTCCACCAAGTCTAAGATCTCCACATCGGCTGAGGTGCCACGTAGTTCGCCGAGCCTGTCACGACGTCGCATCGCCCCCCACCACCGTGACGAGTGCCGCGTCCGTCTGTGCCGGTCCCGGAAGATGCCTGCTGGTGTGGAATTCACGCGGTTCCAAGTAGGATCTGGCCCGAGATCTTCTGCTGCAGCGTCTTCTTCACAGCCCTAGCAGCATGTGACGTGAGCGAAGCGATGTGATTCAGCAAAAATCACAGAAACTTGCTCGACATGGGATGATACAGTATAGTATGGCCACAAACGACCTGCTCCCACTCCCCAAACCAGCAATACATCTGCTCAAATGTATTCCTAGGTTCCGGTTGATGCCAACCCCACATACACAGCATCCACATACCAAGAAAATATAATGTTCTTACTCCCCTTGGTCTGTCTCTTTCCAGTTGAAAAGCCTTGGAACCCACCGCCTTCTCCTCGCGAATGCGCTCTGGAGCGGTCTTATCCGAGTCAGTGGTGCTGGCCACTGAGGGCGTGGACCGGTCGCCTCAAAGCGGTCATGGCACCTGGTGGGCCCTGGTTGACAGAATGGCCCTGGGTGTTAGGACTCCAGGTTTTGACACCCCCCCCCATCTCTTTTTGGAGGTTTCTTCGGACCCGGGAACTGACATGGACGCGCCGCTGACGATTGGGACGATGGCTGTGAGGATTTGGGACGAGTGCTTTGGACCCAAAGAAACAACGCATGGCAACGCGGACCCGGAAAGACGCAGACCAATCAGTCTGGACCGGGGTCTCGCTGTAAAGAACACGTCTAAGACTGCTCAAGAGGTCTCAAAAAGGGTTTACGTATTTACTGATACTGATACTGTATCATACCCTGACATGGTCAGCTGGTGAAAATGCTGACTTCCGGATCGCTTTTCCAGGAGAGCTGCTGTTGAACTGTTGAACAAGAGGAAAGTTCACAAAGGCTTGGAGAAATCCTTGTTGGCCACATGTTTTCCTGGTGAACTGCAACAATGTCGCCGACACATGCTCAAAAGAGTTGGTAAAGGGATGGATCGGTCAATCTTTGGAAATTGCTGTTGGTCTGATCCGAAAAGGTCTCCCGAGCGCGTCCAAAACCACCGAACGGGCTGGAAGAACTTCCTCGCCTGCAGCCTTCGCGGCAAGGGCCTCACGCAAAGTCCCAATAGGACAATACACAAACAAAGAGATTTATTGGAAGCAAATGGCACCCTTTGTTTTGAATGTATAAAATCCCAACAAAAAGAGATGTACAACCTTTCTGGGAGGGGGGTTAGTCATCAACAACGCCGTTGTTTCTCTACCAAACCAGCTCCTGTCTCCATATCTCACCCGTGTTTTTTCTGCCTAACCTGTGACATGTAATGGACCAGCGAAAGGCTTTCACGACCAGATCGTTTGGAAGAAAACATGCCCAGGTCCGGAACAATAACTATACCAACCAGACTCGTCCTTTCAAACTGCCCTAAAACCGGTCCATGGAAACCCTTTGTCTAAAACTCCAAACCAAAAGAACCGGAGTCTTGCAGCTCCATTCAACCTGGGTGGCCCGGTGGCGTGTTGGCTTCGAGAAAACCGCGCGCAAACGAACGGCGCGCCTTCGAGGTCACGGATGCAGGCATGGTGCGTGTGCGTTCCTGGGGTGTCGTTCGATCCAAGCGCCGAGATGTGAGGGACGTGGGGACGTGGGACGATCAAAGACATGTGAGGAAAACTCACCGGGAGCTTCAAAGGGGTGTCCAATGGAGATCCCTGGGTAGTGTAGGGGCTTCTAGCCAGGTGACCCCGACATGAAGGTGCTGGAAGAAAGATGGTTTCGGACTGGGGCGAGACCTTGGGGGTGTTTGTTCTGTCTCGCCGCACACGGAGAGGAAACAACATGATTGCCCATGGGTGTAACATCCGTAACATCAACGACTGCGTGTCGTTGTAGTTCCAACACCTGAATCGAAGCATATTGTATATTTCTTTCAGGATGACCAGTTTCGCACACGAGCAGTACTGTGGTTGTTACTGAATCAACTCATGACTTCAAGCAAGAGCCCAGTTGTTTGGAGAGACTGACCTAAATGGTGGACCGGGTGAAACATCCCTCTGGCCTGCCGGTTTGCAACGCGAAGCAGACGGCACCGAACATCATTACTGAACATGAATGCAGTATCATGATGTATCCTGGGTCAGAACATCAATCAACCAAACACACACGCTACATCATGCTACTAGGTTGGAGGCCATCGCTACTAGGGTGGAGGCCATTGCTAGTCTAGCAAGAAGCCGGCGGGGGTGGAAGACGTTCCTGGTCTTCCCCCCTACCCCCGCGACCACGTCGTAGACGTCCCTAGACGTCCCACGCCGCTTGAAGCTGCCGGAGCTGAAGCTGCCGAGGTGCCCATTTGGGATCGTCGCCCAGGTCCTGAGGACAGTGCTGAGAGGGGATCCGAGCAGCTCTCGGTGGCTCTCGGCCCACGACCTCGAAAAATGTATCCTCCAAGACATGGACGTTTCCGATGACATGGACGCAACAAATCAATGGGGACGAAAAGGACATGTGTTAGAAAAGAAGTTGAAAGATGTTGAAAGTGGACTTGATCGACTTCCACCTTTGACCAGAACATGCCTGTGAAAAGCAAGGATCTGATGCTGCCCCCCAAAAGGACTTCGGCCGAGGAGAGCAGTGAGGAGAGCCATTGGGGAGCCGAAAAACCCGCCCACCCCGTTGGATCCCCAAAGGGGGAGGCCACAGGCCCAGCATCGCTAAGCGAGGATGGAACGAACCAATAAGCAACACTTTAGACTCACAAATGGTTCGGCAACGAACTGCGCAATAGCGCATGAATCAACTGCTGGAAATATGGTTTATTGGATCTGTTGTTCTTGGTGCTGGGGTCGTTTCCACCCAACGCAAGCTTATTCGGTCATCATTTGTTGGGTTCGGGCCTGTCAAATGCAGGGAATCAGTTGACAACCAAGCTTCCCATCCGAGCTGGTGTGAGTCGTTGTGGAAGGGCAAACAAAGAACAGTTCACCACCCAGGCGCGAGCCTGGAGCCTGATATGGAGGGGTCTGGGTCTCAAAATCCCCACCTTTGAGGGAACCTGTGAACGGAGCATCTGGGCAATTGACTTCTGGTACGTCTCCAGACACATCGGACCCCATTCTTCGACTCGAGGTGAAACCTTCAGCTCGTCCCGGACGACTCACTAATCACTAATTCCACCTCAGTCCGTCAGTCCGACCAATTCTACATGACATGGTCAGCAAATCCGGAAATTCCAACCGCTCACAGTGTACAGTGTGCACACCTGAAAGCCTTCCAAAAGGAACCCCCCTTACAATCCTTACATCCCGTACCTTGGTCACGTTCCCACCGTCCGCCCCGTCCACCTCGGAAATCTCCCAACATCGGCCTCAGGCACCTCCTCCTCGTCCAGTTCAGCGTCGTCCGGCTTCTGCGCCTGGCGCAACGCAGATCCGTCCCTGGTCGCACCGGGTTGAGATTCATCATGGTGGGGGACGACCAACCCAGGAGGTGTGTGTGTGTGTGCCCCTTGTAGTCACAAGGATTCTGTTGAATTGTTTTATTCAGCAGGGGGTGCCAGGGACCGTGCAAGTCTGGCACTAACAAAGACGCTTGGACTGGTCTGTGAAATCAATCGGGGACGCCGGATTGACGTACCTGCTGGATGAGAAACCTACGTAGAGCTCAAGCTGTCTACTTCGTTGTTTCCTTCTGTCAAGGGCTAATGCAGCGATGATTTTCCTTGAGTGATTGGACCTCTGGAGCTCCACTGACTTGCCCGACTCGTCGTCACCCTGTCGTCGTCACTCGCCTTCGTGTTCATAGGTTTGGAGGCGTCTAACCCACTACCTGGAACCTTAGGTGGTTTTACCTAGGCCGGCGTGTGGCACCGCTGTCAAGTCAGTACGCATATCCATAAGTGTGTTTGGCCTCGTGCCAACCCGGGATGAGCCCGCAGAGGGCCTCCCGTGGACCCGTCGAACAGGGGTTTGTCCATGTTCCCCGGCTCTGGGAACGCAGATGTCCGCAGCGGACAGTAGCTGGCTCATGCCACAAGAACTGGTATGTTTGTCACATTTTAGAATTTCCAAGGTGGCTCATGCCTTTACGTGACCGCAGCGGTCAAAGCAGCCAGCCATTTTGGCAAGGCACAAGGTGACGAACCTGTCCCACTCTCAGGTGCACACACACAGCGCTTACATTCAAACGAGGCAGGTCCCTAGGCGCTTCTAATGAGGTTTGGTTTCATCGGTTCCCGTCCCCTCCGTTTGGTTTCCCTTTCATCCCTTCCCCTTCACACACTTTTGTTTCCTCTGTTCTTTCATGTCCTCCTGTCTTCATGCCTGGTCATCTCATCCTTTCCTTCGTTTGCACGCGCATTGGTCCCGGCCTTAGTGTGTACATGCACTTCTACCTACATTTAAACACAGGTTTCAGGTCGCCCAGGTCTTTACAATGAGGTGGGCTTCATCGGGTGTCCCTGTGCACTTGGTTCCCCTTTCATTTCAACCACACGCACCTTTGCCCCGTCTCGTCCTCCTGTCATGTCTTCATTCTTTTGTCTCTTGCGCGCGCACACGTGCACCTTTGCCCTTACCTTAGCTTTACGCCTCCCCTCGGGGAGGCGTGTGTGTGTGCGCCCCTTGTAGTCACAGGGATTCTTTTGAATTGTTTTACTCAGCAGGGGGTGCCAGGGACCGTGCAAGTCTGGCACTAACAAAGACGCTTGCACTGGTCTGTGAAATCAATCCGGGACGCCGGATTGACGTACCTGCTGGACGAGAAACCTACGTAGAGCACACGCTGTCTACTTCGTTGTTTCCTTCAGTCAAGGGCTAATGCAGCGATGATTTTCCTTGAGTGATTGGACCTCTGGAGCTCCACTGACTTGCCCGACTCGTCGTCACCCTGTCGTCGTCGCTCGCCTTCGTGTTCATAGGTTTGGAGGCCTCTAACCCACTACCTGGAACCTTAGGTGGTTTTACCTAGGCCGGCGTGTGGCACCGCTGTCAAGTCAGTACGCATATCCATAAGTGTGTGTCAACCTCTGTAAGTAAGAGTTTTGGAATGCAGGGGGACTGAGCACTCCTTGGCAAACTCAGTGCAACGAAGCTATGCCTTGGAGTGGGAAGCACGGATTGATCACCCGTGTGTACCTGCGTTTTGAACAGTTGACTACGCTGCTCCAATCTCTCCTGTTTGCTTCATGGTTGTTCCACGATACTCTCCCAAACCTTTTTCCCCTTCCGCCACTTTCAGCTGCCGTGTGAGTGCATTTGCAAACAATGTTCAACAATACTTTTCTGCGGACTCTGCCACCTTTCCGTTCCATCGCCATTTTTCCTGGGAATTGAGCTAACTGAAAACCAATGTCAAAGTGTGTTTGGCCCCAAGAACGACCATTGGAGGGTGATAGATTATCCTCTCTGATGTCGCTTTAGTCCCAAAAAACGACGACAGGTGTCCGAGTTCCCCACCTCTTCCAGTCGCAGCATCTTGGGAGGAGACAAGCCGGGCCTGGGTGTTGAGTCACGAAAGCGTTTCAGAACCCCGCAAGGATATGAGACACAACCACGTTGACATCCAACTTGGTAGAGGTCCACAGCTGAGACTTGCTCGAAACCTTAGAAGAAGAAACTATAGGAGTTGCAAAAGAACATCGCCTGTCAATAGACCCCCTCACTCAAGTCCCGAAACCGCCTTTTGGCCAACTTTCATAGAAACCAACACTTGGGATTTGGGATTCGAGCCCATGGTCTCCTGTTTGTTTGTTCTGATTGGCTGGGGTGCCCCAAACCGCCAGAACTTGTAGAGTGTGTTGTCATTCCGTGTCATTCTCACCTTCTGGAACCTGGCTTAGCTTGGCTTGTGATGCAGCAAACAGACTGACCCAAAGACGAGCAATTCGCTTTATGCAGAGCCTTGGCTAATTCTTCAAGACATAGGAGTGTGTGTTTCTTTGTCTCCTCTCCGAAGAACATGACACCCGAGTTTCAGAGTCCAAAAAATGGTGCCATCCATTCTTCCCATCCTCGGTCTGCGCATCTCTTGCGCTGCATGCTTCTCTACGTCGCGTTCGACCGAGGCAGTCGCAGCTTGCGGAGGGGTTCCTTGGATCATTGATCGAGGCCGAGCGCCGTGCGCGTCGTGCGGTTTGGGCGTGCTGAGTCGACACACGTGTTCCGACGCAGCGAGTCGACGCAAACGTGGTTTCAAATTGCTGATCCTTCAAAAGCTTGTTCGATGCTCACAACGATCAGCCTGTCAGTTTGTACTCAACCAACCACCAGTTCCAAGAAAATATAGGTGTTCAGAAGAACAGCAAAAGCATTATCATTGTCTGTTGGGCTGACTGCATACACCAGCGAATACACTTTGGTGGTGGTAAACAAGCGCCCAGGAGTTTGAGTCAAAACATATTGTAGACCCTTGATCAATGAACCCCACCACCCTTGAATCCTGTTACAATGACTTCAAATACCGCCTGAACATGGCTCAACAGCCCACAACAGATGAAGAAGTTGACACAGCATTTCGACAATGGTCTTGGCATGTGGAAACAGCTGTCCGACAGTGCATTTCCAAACAGCATCAAAATGACCCACTACGGTTTCCACAACCTACACTACCAAAGAAATACTATGGTAGGTGTCAACCAACCCGATTTGTCACACACGCAGCCCCACGTGCTGCAAAACATGATCCAACCAATGGATACAACCCGCCAACTGAAGCCACCTCCAACAAAGCACGTCTTAAAGCGAGACAAACACGTAGAATCATTTCTTTACTTCGACACCTTCGGAAAAACAGACACGAAACACTGATGTAAAACATGACCCGCAACTGCTACATGAATGGGAAAGCATCCGACAGTCACAAGGTTACGGGAGGTCATGGATGGCATGGCTTTTGAGCTTCGAGTGCATTTCGTGTGTCCCCCTCGATTTACCAACAGCCGACTGGCTCCTCGACGCCTTTCAGGTCACGAAGTGTGACGCGGACGCAAATATGCACATCAAGAGACCAAACTCCGAAAATACCACAAAAAGCACAGCATAGCGTTCGCGCAATCCCACACAAACAACGCAGGTGCGTATGGCTTCTTGAAAGGCAAAGAGCAGAAGGTTTTTAACCGATATACCGGTATGCCAGTCATCCCAGGCACAGCTTTGCAGAGCCTCGTGTTCGCTCCCTAAGGTAAAAATGCATTCCCCTTTCGACATCCCCGTCGGAGCAGAGGTCCAGTTTGGCCTCTGCACGGCCACAGTCCACCAGATCCAACTTCCGTACGTCACTTTAACTCAAATCAAGGGTCATTTGCCTGGGCAAGCCGAGCTTGTGTTTTGTTCTCACGCCTATACATGTGGAGACATGTCCCCACACTTTCACCAGTTCTGGTCCCAGTTCTGGCTACGTGACACGCCAGATGCCCAACTGAGTAATGAAGAATGGCAGAGTACCCTCGATGACATCGATAATGTCATACCCCAACAGCCCCCTCTCGACTTACGCATTGACGACCCACAATGCCTGTGGGACTCGATACATCGTTTGAAATCCCACCGAGCGCCAGGGATAGACGGGTGGCACTCCGAAGAACTCCAAAGCCTTACCCCGGTCATGATCGCGGATTTGTCAGGTTGCATCGGTCTGGCCGAGAGGCTTGTCCGAACACCTCATGCAGGCCAGAACGTTACTTTTCGCTAAAAAAGATAAACCAGAGTCTATCTCAGATGGTCGACCGATTACCATTTTAGGATACCTTGCTAGGCTGTGTTCTAAGCTTTTGTCAGACCAAATTTTGCAGCAATGGGCCGAACGGTGGCCCCCTGAAATTAGCGGTGGCCTTCCTGGACGGTCTGCTCGTGACTTATGTGTCATGCAGGAACTGCAGATTGAACACGCCAAAACTCACCACACAGCCTGGGGGGGCTGGACGATGGATTTGGTGAAGGCTTTTAATCTAATCCCAAGGAGAGTGATCCACCATCTCTTTCAACGGTTAGGTATTCCTGCCAATATATGTGTAACTTTTGGTTTCTGTCACTTACTAAGCTTACTCGATCACTTCAATGTGGACGCTCCCTTGGGTGAGCCACATATTTCCACAACAGGCCTCCCGGAAGGTGACTCAATGTCCGTTGTCGGTATGCTTGCGTGAAGCTTGCTTTTCTACACCAAGCTTTAAAAACCGAAGGTATTTCCATATGCATACGCAGACAACTGGTCATTCATGTCAACGTCGGAAAGGTCATGTTTCCAGTCTCTTCAGCTCATTTTGAACCTAATTGCCGCACTCCGGATGCAGATTGATTTTACTAGATCCTGGTGCTGGGCTACCACCAAGCCCTTTAAAGCCTTCTGGTCTGACGCAGCAGTATTGCTCCTTAAACCAGATTTTAAATTTAAGATAAAAAGCCACGCGCATGATCTTGGTTGCACAATATCTTACACTGATGCCGTTGTCCTCGGCCCGCTTCGGGACAAGATAGATAATGCTGTTGCTAAATGTAACCGCCTTAAAAAACTGCAACTTACCCTCGAGGAGAGGGCTGAAAAGATTCAAGTAGCCATCTGGCCGGCAGTGTTCTATGGAGCCTTAGGTGTCTCAATTGGTAATCGACATTTCGTTACTCTTCGACGCGCTGCAACCAATGTACTCGTTGGTGACCATAAACACGCGGCCAGCTCAATTGCAATGCATTACCTGTCCGACCGAGTGCAGGACCCACTTTTGTACCTAATTAATGATATGTTCACAACTTTCAGACGCTTCTTCGTGTACCATCCTGATATGGCACAAAAAATCCTCTCATCCATCCGCGCATACGATGGTAAAGTCCGAGGACCCGCAACAGCCATCGCGTCCTACCTGGCTCTCTGCGGTTGGGAGCTTACATCACAGGCAACCCTCTTGGGCCCTGGTGGTCTTCGAGTAAATTGGAAAACATCCTCCAATAAGCACATTAAACAGCAACTCCGCATAGCATGGGACTGGTTTTGCCATTGTGAAATCCAACATCGTAAAGGCGCCACGGATCAGCCTTTCGATTCATTAACTACAGTTAAAATTCTGCGGCAACTTACTGACCGCCAAAGACGCATTTTGGCCTTAAGTCTGACATCCGGGTGGCAATCGTATGGGGCAATCGCGCAATGGTCGTCTACGCAGGAGCCCCATTGCCCCTGGTGTCGCCAACATGACACTCATCGACACCAATTGCTTGAGTGCCCAGAATTTGCAGCCGTTCGCGCTAAACACACAGAGGCCGTCCACTATATGTCTCAACACCGACATCTATGTTGGTTTCCCTTACCAACGCATCATGAGCACATGCCATTGGCTTGACAAGCGATGTTCTTGCGCAATACCACTCTGTCCACACTATCCGTAATCCCTACAAGTAGTGACATGACAATGTACACCGACGGATCCTGTGACGATACACGCGACCCCTTTACGGCACGCGCTGCCTGGGCGGTTGTTTTAAGCAACACTGTCCCACACCTGGTGCGCGCACCTTCCACGTGGTCGCCACAGGTCATTGTCCCGGCATGCAAACAATCAACAGGTCCGAATTCGAACTTTTCGCCATGATCATAGCAGTTGAAACAACTCTCGCGGTTACTCTGACGCACTCGATCCTGTTTGTCACCGATTCTCAATATGTAGTTAACATTATCGACCGCATACGAGATGGTACCATTCATCGACATTACACTGGGATCTGGTGCATCGCCTTCTACAGGTTTGGGATATCGGTCGCTTCACAGTACATAAAATCAAGTCCCACCTCGAGCTGGCTGCTGCTGCAACGCCGCAGGAACTATGGCATATACACGGTAATGCTTGTGCCGATGAAGCCGCAGGGAAGTCCCGCCAGACTGATGACGCAGACTTCTCCGCACTGTGCCAGCAAGTGCGAGCACATCGTCTCCAACAGCAAGCTAACTTGACCCGAGTTTTCCATTATCTCTTAGATTTGCCTGTGGACGTACGCATAAGCTCGAGACCCAACCTGATCTTTTTACGGGTACCCAGGCCCCCGAGGCCCCGCGCACTACCGCTACCGCCTTCCATCACACACGTCATACATTACGAACTTGGTCATCTAAAGAGCCCTTCTTTGAGAATCCCCCTGAACCGCATCGTGTTGTATTCTGGTGCAGCCCCTGGGGGGTAAATCTCACACGAATGGTGTGGGCGTTCTGCTCACTCTTAAAATGGCCTAATCCGTCGCAAACTCACGATCCGCGTGATCTAGGTATCTCCTGGACTAAATTAGCATGCTCTTTCATGATCTGGTCCGGCCGAGTTTTGCCGGTGCGAATTCGTGTCCATGAAAAACTGGTGATTGTGCCTTACTGTGATGAACGGGTGCAACTCCTCCCAAGGCACGATCCCTCCGGACGCTCGCAGACAACTTTCGTTGGATTGTTAAACATATCCAGACATTCTCTAAGAACTAGTTGATCCCTGTATACAAAAAACAGGGCACCTCGAGCCTGACCAGACTTGGATTTGCAACCTACCACCAGGGGGGCATATCTCGCCGACCCACACTCCCCAATGCTGATGACACATCCCGATTCCTTGAAAATCTCATAATGCACATGCCCCATGACCCGCCATACCATAATGAAATCCAGATGCCACCACCTCCCGAAATTAACCCGGCACAAGAATGGCCGGCTTGGGATGAAGTGCACCCTGCAAAGCAGGAAAAATTCCTACAAAACGTACGCAATGCCCTTTTCAGAAAGATTCCGTTCGATGATATCCAGCATCCGAATAATTAGAGAACCCATGCAGCCTCCGTAATTCATAATTTGCTTCAACCGCCCCTTGTGAACTCGTCGTTGCTTGACTCAGTTATCCGTATTTGTGTAGATTCACACGTTTTTGCCAAACAGTTTCGTTCATAGGTTCTTTTCTTGTACAATAGCCACACGGGTTTCACAGACTCTACTCAAACCCGCCGCAACACGCGGCAAGGGATGTAGTAGAAGCGTCATTGGACCGCAAGTGAGCGCATTCAAATGGGGGGTGATTTATCAAGAGAGAGAGAGAGAGGAGAGAGAGAGAGAGAGAGAGAGAGAGGAGAGAGCGAGAGAGAAGAGAGAGAGAGAGAGAGAAGAGAGAGAGAGAGAGAGAAGAGAGAGAGAGAAGAGAGAGAGAGAGAAGAGAGAGAGAGAAGAGAGAGAGAGAAGAGAGAGAGAGAGAGAAGAGAGAGAGAGAGAGAGAGGAGAGAGAGAAGAGAGAGAGAGAGAGAGAGTCATACAAGTTGTGACGGTCCATTTGATGCTGGACGAAAAGACTCAGCTATGACATACCTGCGAAGATTGGGGTCTCCCGTCGTCACAACTCACAACTCGTATAGGTCTGAAAACGGCTTAGCCGCATCTCGGCATCACTCCCCTTCTCCGACTCCCAAAACACCTTTGAAATGACCTCCAAGCTGCACGCAAGCTACCTTCACGCGACAGGCCGGGGATAGGACCTGCCAAAAGGGTCGATTGCCGGAGACTCTTGATGAATCTTGGACTAAAAGCATTTCACTTGAAAAGAACATTGATGAGATCCTGTAGACTTCTGGATCCTATTTGCTAACAGCGCAATCCTTTCCTACCAAAAGCATGACGGGTAGAAGAACTTCATGGTTGGTTGGCCTCCCTCCTGTTTTCAGTGTCAAGCTTCGTTCAACTACTGTTGCTGTGATCTTTATCGTCTCATTTTGGTAGCCTGAGTTCTCCTGGACTCTCCTCACTCGGCACCAAACACAAAACTCGGCTATATAATTCAATATAATTCACCTTCTCAATGCCTTCTCCGCACTGCGAGGCTTTCTTTCTCTGACAAGACCAACACACAAAGAGTCTCTGTCTCTGTATCACCGGGCCTGACTCGACAAAGGGAGAGGGGGGTCTTGGTATACATTCCAGTATTTTCTCATGGAACTTGTTTAGGCGGGGTGCCGAACGAAGGCTACAGGTGCAGCAACACATCCACTCAGCTTGGGAATCAAAACCCAACCCTTTTGGAACTCCTGGTCTCTGATCCCGCCCCGTCCGACCCACCGGGTCTCGACCTAATGAGTCGTCGTCGTCGTCGTCCTCGCGGACGGCGCTTCCAAAAGGACGGCCCCCGTCCAAGGGGTTTTTTCAGTGAAGGCAACGGTGTTTTCAACAAATCGGTTTCACATGTTTGGACTCATCCCTGAATCAAAAAAGAACAATGAGTGTGAAACTCTTTGCGGACTTGGATTGCTACCACTTTCTGTGTTGGCGAGGGCAACTTTCAAGTGATTGGTTTCACACCAACTGTGACTTCTCACACACACGAATTCCCAAAAGGCCGATCTCAAGACGAACGCTTCTTCAAATTGGTATAGTATCGATATTTCAGGTGGTGGTGCTCATGTCATACTTCATTCAACAACTGTATATGTAGAATTGAACTCATCAAAACATCAACCCCCCACCTAGTGTTTTTACTGAGACCTATCTAGGCCCCGCTGAGCAGCAGCAGCAGCAGCAGCTGTGTCGGTGTTTTGAAAGCTCTCGTCTCCTCGTCTTCGGACGGCGCTTGAAACTCCATGTCTTGCCTGGTCGCCACACGCGCCAAGCACACACACAGACCCGTCGGGCCGTCGGCCGGGTCGACCAACGTCCTGTCGGACTCAAACAACCATGGCCAGTCATGCCAAACACGCAACGTGCCTTTGTGTCGACTCATGCAAATCCATAGAGAAACAACCACGCTCCGACTGTCTGGCCAACCCCGCCACACTCTTGGTGCAACGACCAGCTGCTCCGGTGGTGTTTTGGTGGCTTTTGTCCAAAACCCAAACGACTTGAGGCCAAGGGGGGGGCGAAAGCTAGCGCTCCAGAATGGGAAAGTGGAGGGCAGCGAGGTAGGAAAAAACACGGCGCTCTTTTTGGAGGCAGGGGTGAGGAGTCCTTTATATGTGGCTCTTTGCCCGGATCCTCCAGCGAGAGAAGAGAGAGAAGAGAGACGGAAAGACGAGAGACAGAGAGGAGAGAGAGAGAGAGAGGAGAGAGAGATGAGAGAGATGAGAAAGAGATGAGAGAGATGAGAGAGATGAGAGAGATGAGAGAGATGAGAGAGATGAGAGAGAGAGAGAGACAGTGAGACAGTGAGACAGTGA
>CAXAMN010026606.1:411691-492740 GCA_963970005.1 Durusdinium trenchii
GCTTCTGAAAACCTGCGGATCCAATGCTGCATGGTGCTGTAATAGTAGTTAGCCATTGGCTGCCTTTTGTACCCAGACATTCTGTAGGCCAAACTATTTGCATCACCAGAAATGATGTCCACCTCATAGACAAAACACTCGTAAAGCATCAATGCTGTCTGTTCTCCTGTCAGTAGGTGGGCATCCACAGCACGGTGTGTATCAACATGATAATTACAGACTCTGATGGTATGCATGTTCGCTCGAGTAAGTGGAACACGCTTGTCCTCAGGACCATAGTCATCAAATTCAAAGTCTGCATCCTTGAAATCTTGACGAGGCCTTGTTTCTCCAAAACAAATCTCGTAGATAGCCCAAGTTACATCACGCTGTTCACAGTGACCAAGTTCTTGATCATGTCCAGCAATGATCTTGACATATCCACCTGGTGCCAATCTAGCCATCACATCTTGACATATCCACCTGGTGCCAATCTAGCCATCACTGCAAGATTCTCCCAATCATTGAAACAAACTGTCCAATTCTTTTGCTCAATAAATTCCTTGGCAGGAACAAGAAGATGAGCTTCCTGGAGAATCACGACATGTGCACGTAAAAAGAAGAGCATGTTGAAGAAAAGGTTGTTCTCAAATTGCTCATTCTGAAGTGACATGGCGCTCTGTTTGCGTGGCCTCATTGCACTATCAAGTCCTTGGAGAAACCTTGGTGTGGTGTACTTCTGACCACGAACCATGTTGCCATAGTTCCAGGATAAAAATGTCAAGGACTCTGAGCTGGCCAATAAGTTAGTTCCATATGGTTCTTCTATTCTTCCCTTGAGGAACCTTCTGCACAGCTCTTCATAGAAGGTGACAAAGTCCCAACTGGGTCCCTTGGGACCATATGATTCCAGTTCCTTCTTGAGTTCCTTCTTCGTATCCTCCAATTCTTCTCGAGCATGTTCTGCCCTTTCAAGGGCCTTTGGATCGACCTGATACCTGCCATCCAAATAAATGATGCGGTCATCATTGATGAAGAATCTCTTCAAATCATGCTCTGGTTCATGTTCATAACAATCAGGTGGAGGTACTGGACAGATATTACGAATGGATCGAACAAAATCATTCTCGTTGATCCTCGACTGATAATGAGGATGGGAAATCTCACCTTTTCTAAAACAAACATGATTCAGCAATCTTGCATGAGTTTCCCTGAAGCATAGTTGATAAAAGCCAATACCTGGATCTCCTGTAATCTCTCCAAGCAACTTCAAAGGTGAAGTATGCAATTCATAGGTATCGTCAGCTTTTGTTGTATCCTTTTCAACAACTACTTCAGATGGAAAAGATTCTTGGATTTCAGCCTCCAATTTCTTCTCTCCATCATCCTCTCTGACCTCTTTTATTTTCTCCACCGCCTCTTTCTTCTCTTCCATGGTTGCATCATCCTGAACTTCTTCATGAAAATGAGGATCAGGAATCTTATTCAGGCGGCTTCTCTTCGATTTCCGCTGACCTGAAGTATCATCAAGGTTAGCATCCATCTCACCTGATGGTAAGTGCGATGCAGTCGAGTCCTCACCTATCTCTCTTGACAGAAAGTGTGGTGTTGACTCTTCCTTGGCTTCCTCCTGGTCAACTTCCATCTTTGGTTCCTCTGAAGGAAAAACACCTGCATCTTCATCAAATATTTCTTGTTCCTTTCCAGGTTCAACTGCAGGATCTTCTTCAGGAACTTCCTCTTCCATATTCTCATCTTCTAGAAGTGTCATACTTCCAGTATAGACTTCACCAGCGATAGTGGAGACTCTTGTATAAGGAGGAACTTCTTCACCTGCTTCAAAAACTTGTTCTGCAACATCCTTGGTGAGCAAGTCCTCTACAAGATTTTCTCCCTCGGTTCTTGGAAGAGGTCCTGAGGTCTCATAAAAATCTGTCCTCTCTGAACTGAAAGCTTCTGTCGCCTTCTCATTGTCCTTTTGATCCCTGAACAGGTGAGTAATCTTCACAGCTTCTCCCTGTAGCACCTGATCACCTCCTCTGTACTTGTCGACAATGGAGCGCCATACTGGAACATCATCATCATCAAAATCAAGCTCCATATCATCTGCCAACAGGTATGAGATGTTTTGAGCTGCCTGTTCTTCTTCTTCATCACGTTCCTTGGCAAGCTCCTCATCCTTCTGGATCTTGAAGATACCCTTCAGGATGTCTTGTAGTACCTTTAAGTTCAGCTTCGATGATGACTCATACGTCCCTGAACTTACAGGCTCAACTACAACACGAGAGCAAGAAATCGCCTCCAAAAACTTGGAATTGTATTGGCGTTCAAACTCTTCCTTCTTGATCATCTCATACAAGGGATCAGAAACTGCAACACGCGCCTGAACATACTCACGAAGTTGATAGCATGCATGTTGCACAAATCTACTGTTGGAGTTGTGAAGAAAACTCTCCAAATGATTCCTGTCACGGTCAATCAAATACCACACAAACAAGTTCTGACACAAGGTGCATGACACGACCAATCTCTTCCTCCTGCTTGAAGCGATAGTGCAATCTGGCAAATAAAGGATTGTTGAATGCTTCCTCCACTGTATTGCCAAAATTATCCCACTGAGGTTCTGGAATACCAAAGTTCCAACCCAGCAATTTGGGATCTCTGCACATATCCAAGAAGCTTGAAAGCTCTACAGAAGAAATGCCATGGTCTGTCAGAATTTCAGCCCAGCGGCGTCCATTCTCCCAAGCACGGATGAAGAAAAACTGTTGGTATCCAGTTTGTGCCAACTCCATCCACTGATAAATTCCGGGTTCAAAACTCGGTGCATACGTCTTGGGGTCTTCCTCTGTTCCATAAACACTTGGGCGTAGCAACTTGTATCTTCTACAAAAATATTCTCTCTGGTGCCTTGTCAACCTGTCCCAATCCCTCACAAGGATCACGTCTTCTCCAGTGCTCTGGAGTACACGTGTTCCTACACGATCATGGAGTGATACCATGCCAATGTCATATACCATCCATGGGTTGAGAACCAGGTTGTTGACATTCTGAATGAACCATGTCATCTCACGCTCAGCAACATGAGCAGAGTCATCTTCTTCATCTTGTTGAGGTTCTTCAGAAGTCCTGGCTGTTGGTCTCCTTGAAGTGATGTCTCTCCATAGGTGGTCAAAGCGAATCACTTCCTCATCAGCCTTCACCAGATTTTGCTGATCCTTGCTCAGAACTAATGGGTGTACCATAAACAACGATCTCGAGGTAGCACCATCTCCATTGACAATCAACGTTGGAGCACTATAGCCTAAGATGCTCCAAGGATCACGATCATCAATCTCCTTAGGTGGAATTAAAGACCATCCAGGTGGCATCTGATAATGGCCTTCAGGCATCACCTGACGTGACCTCAATCGTGAACGATTGTACTCACGTCTGGGATCATTGTCAGAGCTGAAAAATCTCACAATGGCATCGTAAGTCAGCTCATCTAACCAAAGAAGCATATGCCTCCTTGCTTGTTCCACCCCAGGCTCAAAGGCATTAATCCTCCTGAGAGTTTCATGTGCAAATGCCGGGTCCTGTGAGAGTCTTGTGAACAAGGATCTCAATCTATCTTGTTGCTCCTTCTCTCTGTTGATCTTCTCCATTATCTTTTCTGCTGGCAAAGAGTTAATCAACTCCTTAGCTGGCTCTGGAGCATCTTCTGGTCGTGGTTCATCCACACAAATGTCCAAGTATGTGGGCTCTACATCACAATGTGCAAGCACCACTCCATTGTTGCTGAAATACAGAGGACGTCCAGCCTGAAGCCAACGAATCACATTAAGCTTCACATACAAAGGCTGTCCATAATCTCTTGGAACCACTGTACCTGGACCTAAAGGAATGTAAGGCAAAGTTTGTGGATTGCTGTACATGAAATGAACATAATCTCTTCCTTCACCTCTGTTCCTTCTATTCCAACTTTGTGGATCTCTCATCAAACCATACTTCTCAATGCTGGCCCAGTTCTCCTTCCTGGTAACATGAAAAACATGTCCTAAACATCTTGCCTCAATAGAAGTCAATCTATGATTCAACTTCTCTGGACTGATGTTTTGCATGAGTCCTGTATGCCCTTGGTTCACTCCCAAACGCATGGAGAAGGGCATATCATATTGATTGCCTGTGTTGTGCCAAACATTCTTGTCCAAGCGAATCACCAAATGAAATCTTTGCTTCTCATCGCTATGCAATATAGCAAAGAAGGTATTAGGATAAATACGAAAAGGCGATGGCATTCGAGCAGTTCCCTCTGTGATCAGAGGCATAAGCTCTATCATTGCCCTACTGTCCATCAACCTGTCGAGAGAACGATCATGTCGTAGCATATAGTTGAGCCCCGTGGCTATCTTCCCATAATCGTTTTGTCTCCACGCGACTCTTGTTGCCACGAACTGCCTACTTCTCTCATATTCATCCTCTTCCTCTTGGGTGACATAGCCGAGAGCGTATCTGGCAATCTCTGCGAACCACCGTACTCGAAAATTGAACTTAGCATGGTTCTCAGGTGCCAAACACATTGCAAGAATGTCGGTTAAGATCAATTCATCCTGCTCTGAGTTCCTATGGAACTCAACTGGCGTACGTGGGCGTCTCAAACGGTTTGCCCAGTTCTGAGGTTGTCCCCAAGGAACCTTTTGTGACCAGTTTCGAGCATACTCAAAGATGTTGACCAGATTGGACGCTCCCTGACCGGCCATCTCTGTTGATACAAAGTCCACCGGTCAGAGGCCAGTGTCCTAAGTCTTAGAAATGACAGGTAGTCAACGATGCAAGGCAATAGTCTTCGAAAGAAAAGTGCTGATCTTGCCAAGCTAATTTGAGCCGCAGGCACAAATTCATGAAAGAAATTCAAATTTCTCTCAAACAAAAACACATGCATTGAATTCTCTCCTCTCACTCTCAGTGCAAAGAATCTCCAAGATAAAACACATCATGTGAAAAGTCAACATGTGTGCATACTGTAGGAAGCCATCCACGCAAATATGCCTTGTGTTCAATAAGAGATCTAAAAGGTGGATGTGCATCAACTTCCTTTAAACAACCGCTGCGTACTGCATCTATCAAAGCTTGTGGACTAGCAGACTTCTTAGTAAGACAGTCAGCAAGACACCACTGAGTGCGTATATGTGACAAGTCAGCAATTGCACCAGAGCATGCTTCCTTCCTAAGCATTTGGATCATATGAATAGTCTCCTGTTGCTCAGGAACATGAGTAGTACTAGCTGTAGTCACAAGATTGTTAGCATCAGTGCGCATGTGAATGTCAGTAGAGTAGCCTGTAATGTCCTTGATCAAGCCTCTAAGCATTTGGCAAGTGCCATAACACTTCATGAATGCATACAACTCTGCAACAGTTGTGGACAGGGTTGTTCTCTTGATCTTGGAAGATTCAAAGAAAATAAGTGAGCCTTTAGTGTTCTTCTGTTTTGCCTTCCTTTGCTCACCCATAAAAATAACCATCGCACGTTGAGAGGATTTGTCACTGTTGTTCCTGAATGCGGCATCTGGCATAGCAATTAACCGTGGACTACCTTCCAGTGGCCAAAAACGTAACTCCATAGGGTCAGTCACGATTTGTTTGCATAGCTTGTTCAGGGCCTTGCAATCACCTATTGTAGGTCCTGCTGATGCTGATGCTGACCTCGAGAATTGGTAGCATGCTTGGAATTGTGTTCTGGATTGTAACCAGTTTATGCTGCCAAGAAGTGATCTGAAGGCTGTGTGCATGTCTTTGTCACACCTTTCCTCTTCCTTCAAACCTTTTGGAATGATAATCTCAGTCAATTCCTGAACACAAAGGGATTGTTCTACTGAGATGTACTCCTTCTTCTTGGTCTTCTCTTGCATCTTCCAAGCAACACGTTGTCCAGTAAACATCAGGTCATTAGTGTCCTCATGTCCAATCTTAAACTGTGACTTCACAATATCCTTGAACTGGTTCAAAAAGATATCATTACCTGTCACAAAAAGATCATCAACATGTAAACAACACATACCAATGGGTGACCTATTCTTAGAATTACTGCCATGCACAGGGTCCATAAAATGCTCAAGCAACTCTTCCACAACTTCAGGTGTAAGCTGAGGCGTTTGTGTCACAGTATACGTATGTTCTGCAGGAAGAAAAAGACTGACAAGCGTTTCAGCTTCTTCCTCCAACGTCACTGCATTCTTCTCGTTTCTGATATCCTTGTTTGTCTCGAGAAGCCACCAAACACCCTTACGCTTAACTATTGAAGTCCGAAAACAAAAACGCGAACGCGAATACGTAGGTTCGGGAGTACGAAGAGCTTTAGCGCGATAAGCGACTTGAGCATGGCCATTTGCATATTGATGCCAACCTGCCTTGTGCTCTACAGAGTCAAGGAAGTTCTGGAGTTCCTGATCTACCACAGGAGTCCATTTTCCATCCTCTGCCTTAAGCAGGCTACGCGTCACCGTCTTCTCCGACCTATTTCCGTAACACACCGAAAACAGACGTTCTTCACAGAGAAAAGACCTACGAACTTCCTCCGCTGTGTCGTGGAATTCGTTTGGCGGCGCACCTGCTACGTAGAAGGATACCGGTTCCGGTTCGGCTGGCATCTCCTCTGATGAGTAGTTCACAGCCTTAGGAACCCTCAAACATCCGGAGTAGCAAACGTACGTGCACCGATCGGCTCGAGTCGGAACTAATCCGAGTGAGTGCAAAAACTTGTCGAGTCGATTCCACCAGCGACGAGGCGCATCACTCAATCCGTACACTGAACGGGTGCACAATCCGACAAGATACGGAGGCAATCCGATGTCGGTCGGAAGTTGAACGTGAATAACGCGTCGCTCGAGGTCGTAAAGTTCCCCCTGAAGAAAGGCAGTTTTCAAATCGATGTGTAACAGGTCCCAGAAAGAAGAGGCTGCATGCTGACGTGCTACGCGAAAACCATACCTGGTCGCGGTTGGCGAGTCCGTTTGGAGGTCCCATTTCTGGGCATCTTGGAAGCCTCGACAGACCCATCTGGCCTTAAACTTCTTAAAGTTACCATCTTTGTCAATCTTGATGGTCAGGACCCATCGACCAGTAACATAGTTATCAATCTTATGCTTTCTTCGGTCTCGATACTTCATCGCAGTAAAGTCTAAAAAGCTGCGAAACTCCTCTAGTTTAGCTTGCTTGATCTCCTTCGCATACTTCCGTAGCACTTCGGAGTGATCACACTCTCTGCCTTTGGCGTCTTCTTAGCCATTGTCTTCGCAAGATACTGGCAGAACTGTGAAAAACCTTTTGGATCATACGAGTTAAAACTCGGAGGAGCTTGGTTCGGACCTATAACACAAAAATCCATATCGTCAAAACTAAAAAGATTTTTCTCATCGTCCAGATCCTTGTCTGGATCCTTCTCAAAACCTTTCACATCTTCTTCATCAAAAATAGGTTCGGAATCTGTTTCATTCGTATCAATCGTCTCATTGTCATCGTCTTCGACTGTGCTCGTAGGCACGGGAATGTCGGCTGCTTGTGGCTGATTCGAACTTGATGCTGTCGGATTCTCCGAATGTCCAGGAAAGAAACTTCTTGGCACTGACTTCGGAGGTGCCGGAATAGGTTCGTCATGTCCCGGTAACTGAACCTTAGAACGTTTTATCTGAAACTTCACCTTCGCCTTTGGCAAAGCATCAGTTGAGTCCACAGAAAGCTTCCGCATGTGCTTACTGTGACGTTCACGATTCTCCGGAACATATGGTTCTGGCTCCGGCGTGTTCGAATCTGACGACGGTACGAACGGATGAACGGGATCCGTATCACTCGGAAACCCTATCGGTGGTTGACCCGGATCATCTGGCGGACGGGATTCACTCGTAATCTCCGGCATTGCCTCTTCCGGATCGCTCGATGGATATCCGAGTTGCTCCAAAGGAACATCGGGATTTCCGAACTGATTCGGACCAGCTACGGAACCTGTCGGAGGTGGTCCCGGAGGTTGTCCACCCTGATGATCATCAGGGTTGCCACCCGGTCCATCACCAGGCGGATTCATATCTTCATCATCAGGATCAAAATACTGATGTTCCCCCGAGACTGGATTTGGCTCATAAGCCATATCATCATCCATCGGTGGTCCGTAGTCTGGAGGTTGATCCTTTGGATCCTCTAGAGCTACTTCATCAGGTGTCACAATGCGCTTCACGGCGCCTGTCGTCTCTGCTTCGTAAACTATCATACTCCAATGATCTACCAAAAACTGTTCATGATGAGGAGACAGTTGTGACACAAACATAAAGAAAACATGATGGTATTTTCCTGGCTTCCACATAATCAACACTGCATCATCCTCAGAGTTGAAGAGAGGATGCACTCTACCAAAAGTACCACGATAGACCTTACATCTCTCAAAATACATCTGTGGCAAGGTTCTTCGTCTAATCTCCTTCAGGCCTGGAATCAATGACACAATTCGAGAATCAGAGGATGTTGTCACATCAAACTCTGATCTCTGAGGTAGTGCATCTACCTGCCTCAAGGTTCTGATCAGTTCAGTAGTAGTGAACCTTTGTGGTAGTATGTGTCGAAGTGGAACCGGAATTTCCGTCGTCTCTTCCGTTCTTACGGAATTCAGCAAAATTGACTGATGAGCTTCTCTCTCTAACAAGAGAGCTGTTCCACACAAGCTTCCAGAGTCAAAATTCTCCAGAAGATCTTCAATAAGGAAACTCTGACGCTTGTCGGAAGTCTCACTATAAGGAAGAAAACGATTCATCTCAACCAAAAATGAAAACGGAAACTTCTTCCAGTCAGGATCCTTAAAGTACTGGTTGCTTCTAGTGGCTTGCACTGTTTTAGCTTGGAAGGAAAAGTCACCAATACCTTTACATCCCTGGCAGGATGCATAGGAATGGAAAACTGTCACGTAACTAATTCCCTTCGGACAATAGCAGAAACAGTTCATATCCACATCAAACTTATAAAGCGGATTTCTCAGCGAAGAGATGAACTTCTGCAAAAACAGACAAAACTTGTTTCCTTTGGGAACAGTCACAAACACATGCTTCTTCCTTCTCAACTGCCACTCAATCACATTACAACATAGCAACCAAATAGAAGCTCTGTTCTGTTTGGGAGAAGGGTTGTTGATCACTATACAGTGGGGCTGCAATCTCTCCAGTTGCTGCCAAATACCATCTTGACCCTTCATAGTGGAAAAGTTGTATCCTGCCTTGAAATCCATAGGAGATGCAACTTTAACACCATTCTTTGAAAGGAACCAAGATAATCCACTGTTTCCATGAAGTAACTCAACAACATCAGGATGATCATCATTACAGAAGAAAAAGGACTGTTCTCCGAATTCGGCATCAACATACAGTTCGTGATCTTCACGCAAGTTCTCCGGATTCTCATCGTCTAATGCCGGTATGGAAACATCATGCCACTCATCGTGATCACGTCTAACCTTTGACTGATTCACACGTATCACTGCCTTACCAGTATTGGCTTGGACCATAGCTCCTTCTTGTCCAAGTACTGTGGCACGAACCCAACGTCCTTTATCCTTGAACTTTGATGAATCCTGAGTCCAAACAAAAACCTTCTCTCCTTGGAAATAAGGACCGTCACTTGGCATAGTCCTTCTCGCAAGATCTGCTCGAAGGTCCTGAGCTTGTCGTGCTTCTTGATGAGCTCTCAAAGCCACACGTTGTAGTTCCAAATTTGTACGATCTTGTGCGGCGGCATTAGCTGACAATTGCTCAGGGCTTGCGGTCTCAAGGTCAAAAAGATCTGGTGAACGTCTTCCAGTTGCTATCTCTATTGGTGAATATCCACTGATAGTCAACTGACAATTTCTTGCCCAAACTACCTTCTTGACCACTTCTCTGACCGTAACACCACGAAAACGTGGGTCATCCAGATCTACCTTCATAACATGCCACATACGTTTAAACAAACGTACAGCTGTCTCTGCTCGGTTCGGCCAAGGAGTTCTTGGCCCACAAGGACATTGTTGTATACCATGGAACCTGTAGTATTCAACAAAAGCATCTGTGAAAAAGGCTTCGTCTCCTACGATGGCCTTCGGAACACAATTGTTCTCATCAGACCACTGCCTCAATGCTTGGATGGTGGTTTGATCTATGAGGTCTTTCTGTGCCGTAGCCCAGAGAAGATTTGTGGCACCATCAAGAACAAGTAAGATGATATACTTGTTCTTGTGAAGTTCAACCTCACAATGATCAGCAAAAACAACATCACCAAAACATGAAGCTCTAATACCGGAGACTCTGGCTCGTGGCGGAGGTGCCACTGAAGTGTTACAAACACGGCAGTTCCTGACAACTGATTCATACTTCTCTAAAACAGAGTCAGGAAGCTTCAACATAGAAACACGTCTACGAAACTGAGTAGGACTCATATGGTAGTGCTTCACATGAAGCTTATAAAGCTCTACCTTGTCCTCCAGTCTCTGTAACATCTTCCTATATGCCGGTGTCATTGCAACAACTTCACTACCAGGTAATGGGATTGAAATCCGCCTAGGCTCAAGAGCGCCATCACCTGGTTCAAGTGGTTCATGTTTATCACTTGATGGTCCTTTTGATGCCTTAGGAATTTCTACAAGTTCACCTTCTGGCCTCTCAGGTGGTTCTGAGGGAGCATACTCCTCAAGATCATCACCCTTTAAATCATTCTGAGGCTCAGATGGTTTTGACTTGTGTCCTTTCCAAAATGGATCAAAACCCTTGGAAGTATACCGGAGCTTTGGCGGCACGGGCTTTTCCGCGGCACTGGATGGTGCACCTTCCTTCTCTGATGAGAAGCCTGGTTCCCTGTCCTTTGCAATGGGAACCTTCTCTGAGGAGGAGCGCACCACTGCATCGGGATCACCAATGCCACGGTGCTCAATTCCAGCCTTCCTGATCTTTAGATCTGGAATTTTGGCATCTGGCTTAAATTTAAAAATTGTTCTACCACGCCATTCATAGCCAAGTTGTAGGTCCTTCCATTTTGCCTTGCGCCAATCATCTGTCTTCTTGATTTCTTCTCCTCCTGCTTTCTTCTTGATGATTGTCAGTCGCGAGTCTTCCAGCAAGTCAGTGTCTACAGGACAGGACTTAGTTGCTGGGAAAAGAATTTTCCTGTAATCCTTGTGGTGACGTATCAGTTCTCTCTTGTGAACATCTACTTCCCAGAAATCAACCACAGGATATGCATGCTCAGCTTCACCTTCATCACTATTGTGTTCAACAGAAATATGGCCATATTCATAGTGAGTGAGGTGAGAGTAAAAACTCTTCTCACGCTGAGTCTGCCAACGCACGTCAGACAGATACCATGCAATATCTTGGAAGTCCAACACAAGATGAGTACTGGCTGCAACCTTCAACTCCAAAAATTTGATACCAAGAGGCACCGATGTCAGATAAGCATGTTGAGGTGTCAGCCTGAGTTCAAAGCCTAAGTTCCTCATCTGTGGCAAGCTCATAAGCAAAGGGACTTCTCCTTCTTCTACTATGTCGAACTCTGTATGGTGGATCGTCCATGCACGATCATACATGTAAATCACCAGTTTCTGAGAGCAAGTAGCCTTCTGGGAATTGGCAAAGTAAAACTTGCTCTTGGTAGACTCAAAAGAGTACCATAATCCACAATCTGGGTGATTGTCGACATAGTTGCAAAAATGGTCGACTGCTCGCCTTGATCCCATAGCTCTAGTGCATCCAATGTCCAGGATTGCAATAGTTGGCGGGAAGCGATTCTCAGTCAAAAATGAAATAGCCTGCATCTCCTTCACTTCTTCCTCAGCGCTCATAAGCGCAAAGCCATCAGCGCTCATAAGCGCAAAGCCATCAGGAGCCTTTGTGAGCATCTCCTTTGACAAAGAGTACCTCACAGGGGCACTCATGTCATCGAAGATCGTCTCACCATTGTTGACCACGCAGTCAGCTTCATCTTGGCATGAG
Source organism: Durusdinium trenchii (assembly GCA_963970005.1). Classification (NCBI taxonomy): domain Eukaryota; class Dinophyceae; order Suessiales; family Symbiodiniaceae; genus Durusdinium; species Durusdinium trenchii. Next base: position 423,650 of record CAXAMN010026606.1, read on the forward strand.
GTCATCATGCCTGACAGCAAGTCCACCTCACTGTCATGGACTTCAGCTGCTGCTGTCACACAATGTGCATAGAAACCTTGTTGACCTCCTGATGCTTGTGAAGTTCTTGAAGGTGCAGGTAAAGAACGTGGCTGTTGTTGATTTGCATAGTTTGCATCTTGTTTGCCATCTCCTTTATCCTTTCCTTTTCCTTTCTTGCCTTTTCTCTTGCCTTTTCCTTTTCCTTTGTGGGAAAACCATGCTTCTTCAAGCTGTTGCCAAAAGTCATTGGCATCATCATATTCTCCTTGAAGATAGTCATTCATATCCTCGGCAAGAATGGCATCATATGCTCCTTGGTTTGACTCCCAAGTGTCCTCATAAGGATTCTCTTCAAGGTACTCTTCTGGATATGTTGTCTGTTGCTCATCAGCAAAATGGCCTTTACCTCGTCTCTTTCCTTTTCCTTTTCCACGAGGTCTGAAGAATCTGCGGCCTGATCTTCCTTTGCCTTTTCCTTTTCTTCTTCCTTTTCCTTTGCCTTTCCTGGCTCTTCTTCCTTGGAATCTCCTTTGGAACCACGAGAAGTTTTGATCATCATATACCCAAAAGACATCGTCCAGGGCATCTAAAAATCCTTCAGTTCCATCTTCTTCATCTTCGGCCCAATAGCCAAATGTACCATCGAGTTCTCCTTCGTCTAGTACGAGAAATGATCTTCTACCTCCAGCACCTGTCGGCTGCATCAATGGATTGTCTACTGAAGTCTTTGTCGTGCAGAACATCTCGATGAACACTGTCCTCAACTCTGTTGTAGTATACTGCTGCAGGACCCTGCCACGATGAGTGATCAATGAAGTCAAAGTGTTTCGCTGGTCCTGAGACAAATCTGCAAGTGACAGCATGAGTAAGGCAATCAGATTCTCTCCTAAAGGAAAATCATTCTGATGAAGAATTCTCATATTGCCATTGACATTCTGCATGATTTCCTGAATCCTTTCTGCCGTTGGTGCTACTCCAGTCAACGCTGCATCTGCCTGCATCTGAGCAAGGACTTGGGGATGTGTTTGAGTGACTGGTTCTAACATGTCCATCCAACTGCTCATAAGCCTTTGGAGTAAAATCTGGAATCTTGTCATCCATTTCATCATGTCAGCTGATCCTCGATTGAATCGCACGAATTGCATAAGCCTGTATAGGAATACATTGGTTGATCCTTTCACGAAATATGGTCGTAGTACTCGTTTGAAGTAATCTACTCCTGCTCCTGGTGGCTCATTAGCCTTCAATGAATCTCTGTCTAATACACGTTTGTATACTGCTGCTTCTCCTTCTAATCTGTTTCTCAAAGCTGGTCCTCTCTTCTCATCTTCCAGCTCGGTGATATCACACCAATCGTCTATGGCATCCTCATAGGAAAACCATGAAGTCTTTCCATCATAAGATGGGGGCACCTTTGTAGTGACCTGTGTTGTCATTGCTATTGCTGCTGGTTCTCTTCTCACATGCCTATTCACGTAGGCTGCTGGCTCATAAGCCACATCCGCATCAGGCTCTTCCCAGTCGTCAATCCAATCCATGGCCGTTTGCCCACAAGCAATTCTATGCCTAGGAAAGGAGCTCACCTGGGTCTTCCAGGATCACTGCTCCGCTACCACTGAAAGAGTGACTAGGGCGTACACGGTAGAGGTGCAGACCGCTAGTGTCTTTTATGCGCAGAGTCTTATCCTCTTGCTCTTTAGGTCCATTGACCCTCTCTTGAGCCTTGAAGCAGTCAAGCATGGACACACTATATCAGCTGTTGGAGTGGAACCCTGTACAGGTAGGCTCTACTTTTCAGGGGGGGGGCGGGGGGGGGGGGGGTCTTCGACCTGAAAAATCAGGGGTTAGGATTTGCACCCGGTCGAAAGAAACCTTGCTATCGCAAGAGTAACTCCAGCTAGCTTCGCTAGCTTTCGTGACAAGCTGATCCGGGGAGCAAAGTCAATGATTTGGTTGGCTTTTGTGACCTTGCCTGGTCAAAGGGACCTTGAAGCAGCGCAAGGAACTTATTAAATCTATCGATTCTCCAAGCCGTTGAACCCTCTAAGGTTCCAGCAATTTTCGCATGCGTTCCTCCATCTTGAGCTCCATTTGCTTCCTGGGTGTGTTCTTTCGAGGAGGTGGGCTGCCAAGAGATTCTTCAGGATTTCATCGAAAAAGCTTTATCAGGCGAAAAATATCGAAAAATCATCCAATCAGGTGACCATGTTCAAGCATGCACACAGCCAGTTGCTGTCCAACATCATTGTAGAAGCATGATTCAACTTCTGGTGGTGCTGATGCCCCCGACATTGATTGAACACAAAAAATGACGTTTGATTGCAAGTCCTCAGCCCCCAATCCCCAAGATCCCCAAGACCGCCAAACGCCCCAACACTGTGATTAGCGAAGTGGGAAGTGGTGTGCCAAACAAGGCCAAATTGAACGGCAAAGCTCACACAATCAAGGCTCTGCATATGTTGGTGGTACCGGATCTGCTGCTGTAGCAAATCAAGCTCCTGCAAGTGAAGGTCTTCCCCTTGTGTGGGGCTCTCTGACAAACAAAGGGGTTGGTAAATGAACATCTGGTCTTCTGTCTTCAAGACCATGCAACAACAGGGGATTATATATAGCTCAAATGTCTGTTTTGTGTCTTCAGATGGGGTCTCCGAACCACGTGTATATAAGAATTTATTAAAGACTCCAAAATTGACTCCTCAGCTACTCGGGCGGGCTCAGGATAGAATGTTCTTGCTAATCATTGCAAAACGGACATGGTGACCGGTGCAAAAGCTTGGCCTTGTAGATTTCTTCAACTACCATCCTCTCTAGTGATCCTTATGACCATCATCTTGACCATCTTGACGATGGTCAGTCACACAGTCACATAATCATCATGACCAGAATCATGGCATCCAGGTAAAACCCCGCCTTTTGCTCTTGTAGCCGGTCCTGAAAGAGGATCCACGAGTTGGGGGGACATTTCTTGGATTGTTGCTGACGATTGGTAGTCTGTTGGTTTCCTTTTCGCAAGCTCATCAAACCCGGACCCAACACTTGACCGGTGATGTCTTTTTTCTGAAATGGTCAAGGCATGTCAAGGGGCGATCTACCGTGAAGTTACAGCCTAGGACCTAGGAGAAACAGGACGAAAACCAAACCTCGTGATGCATCGAAAGCAGTTCTGGTTGACACTCGAACCGAACGGTCACCCTGTTGGAGATCATTCAGGGAGGGTCAAGAACACAGGGCTTAGGGGGCGCTACTTGCCGAAAAAAAGGAGGATGGGACCCGATCAGCTTGAAACCCAAGCCATAAACTGGAAGAGGAAGAGACTGGAAGAGACCTAGCTCTGTTGTCCCATAGAATTGGGGTCCCTTCTTAAGAAACAAGAGCAACCGCGTATCTTCCCATCACTCTGACTCTATTCTCTGAGAAAAATAGACAACATGCTTAAATAGAAAAACACGGTAGCTTTCTCTTGAGCCAAATCAAGTTGATCACTCCAACAGAAATTGCCAGATGCGTCCCATTGTGGGAGTCTATTTCCAGCCGGGCACGATGCTTTGTCCGTGGAGCTGGGCTGTTTCTGACATAAGATCAGGACACACACTCTCTCTCGAGAAAAAGAGAGATGTATTTAAAAGCAATCACAAGACGCACCAGCACATCAGGTCAAGCCTGTTCGTTTGTCAGCGTCTGCGAGGTTTGCTGCAGAGGAAGTTGCTGCACAGGCCGCGCAGGTTGCAGTTGCACGGGTTGTTGTAGCTGCACCGCCTGCTGGGGTTGAACCGGTTGCAAATGCTGCTGCAGCAAACCAGCTGACCGGTGGACAGGAGAGTGCTGCATGGGCTGCTGCATGGGCGCTGGTTGCATGGGCGCTGGTTGCATGGGTGCTGGTTGCATGGGTGCTGGTTGCATGGGCGCTGGCTGCATGGGCGCTGGTTGCATGGGCGCTGGCTGCATGGGCGCTGGTTGCATGGGCGCTGGTTGCATGGGTGCTGGTTGCATGGGTGCTGGTTGCATTTGCGCTGGTTGCATGGGCGCTGGCTGCATCTGCATGTTCCTGGCAAAGAGACGTGCCGCGGTTTGCACCGATGAGAGCATGTTCGACACTAGACACCTCCCTTCAATGCCCCTCAGTGTAGAATAGCAATTCACACCATGAAGCCCACTTGGGCACCAGAGCAATAACACGAAGGCAAACAGCCCATCAGGTGCTGGCAAGATTCTGGGATAGTTGCTGGTGAAAATCTGCTAGCACTTCATGTTTCTCAAACATTTGGGAGTCGTTTCTAAGTCGAATGGCTCGGAAGCAGAAGACTGCGGAACAGCGACGCGCAACGAAAGGCTGCGACCATCGACCACCACGGGCGACCGCGCGCCTCTGAAGTTCAAAAGGCGGCCTAAGACAGTTCATGTGCCATGTGGAGGGTCAGGCGATGGAGTTACGACCCAAAGAGTTTGGGTTGAGAGCCAACAAGAGCCAGGACCTTGGTACCAACTCGTGTCCAAGGACTGGATGCCCATGGTCAATGAGGGCCTGTCTATTATAATATGTAGTATCATTAATACGCACATATGCGGTATGCTAGGGTACGGAGTGGGGGCAGCCCCCGTATCAAAGGCAATTGAGAGCACCGACTATGACCAGTGCACCGCCAGCCACTGCAGAGCCTGCACACCTTGGCCACCCGACTGCGACCACTCCATTGATGCCTCCACCGAAGGATGAACGAATCACGGCTTCACACGGCTTCGTACATGGAGAGTTTCCACACAGATCGAGTTCTCTTACCCTCGGACCGCAAGTCCCTGAACCAAACCCCTAGGTGGTAGGGAATCGGGGAATCTGTGATCGTAGAGATAGTCTGCCTCTTGAATCACTTGCAGCACCATACAGAACTCTTAATCGATCTTAAAGGCGCGAAACTGTCCATCACCGACCTCCTATCATTCAACAAGTCTCTTTGTTAGTCTGTAGACTTCAAAATTGATGCTAATACCGCTAAAATACCCGACTTCTCTCTCCACCCCAGCTGCTATTGAAAAACCCACAAGCAAACCGCACAAGCAGCCTGAGTGGGGAGATTGTTGACGTTGACCTTCTGCCTTGAGATCGGCAGAGACAGAAAACATCAGAACCTCCTTGAACCTCCCCATGGAACCCCCATCCTCTTGGATGAAACCATCGTGAAACGAGAAAAATCGCCTCTTCCACTTGAAAGATGAAAGGAAAATGGTCAAAGGATGTCAAAGGTTTGGTTGCTACATGCTACTTGTCCAAATCTGGCTGGGTCGATGCAACATGTGCAGAACAATCGCTATATATATCCATGCTTCGTCGCCTCGTCAGACACTGTCCCGACAGACAGGCCGACCACTTAGGGGATGTGTTTTTTCGCGGATCGAAAGCAACTCGGTGCCCCATAGGAAGAATCGCATCCATGGACGTCGTTTTGATTCATCCTTGGGGCTCCTCTGAGAAGATGGTTGGGGTGGGCTTGGGGGGGCTTAAGCACCTGAGGATATGGTTGGAGCTTTTGATTCATGTTTGACCAAGAAATATGGCTCTCTCCATGATCTGAGCACTCTGAGCCTCCTGCACTCGTGCCTGGCACGTCGAAAACCGCGTTTCACCGTGAAACCGCGTCGAACACCGCGCTTTTCGGGGCCGGGCTGTCTGAGGTCCTTTGAATGTATTTGAATGTTATAGACCCGCCACAGAGTGGGCCTAAGCGGCTCTCCCTTGAGAAAGGAGGAAGTCTGCCAAACCCGAGCCCAACAGGGCTTGGTTCATGTCCTGTTCGGGGAATGGCCCACAAAAAGTCCGTATACCTTGCCGCAATGCCTTGCCTGTCGACCTTGTGACCGAGCGTGTCCTGGTGACCTGAACACTGAGTCTCACAGGGTGGCATCTTTCACTGCCGAAGGCATGTAATACTTCAACATGTGCGTACACCTCTCAAGGATTCGCTCGGCAAGGTATAGTGTCTCCACAAACCTATATAGTTATGGACCGAGAACCAAAATCACGGAGGATCCACGATGTTCATGTTCAATTCCACCCAGCTCTGAAGGAACGGCCACCCAGCTCCGAACGGCCACGAGACCTGCCTGCGAGAAGGGGCTCTCCATCTCCTTGACCTGCCGCTCCGAGACGAAGCTTATCATACAGTCCTGCTGCCCTCGTCAGGTTTTCCCATGTGACCTTGCTCCAGCCTAGTAGCGATGGCCTCCACCCCAGTAGTGATGGCCTCCAACCTAATAGCCTTCTTGATACTAGTAGTAAGAATGCTCCTAGTAGCGATGCCAGGAGCCCCTAGTAGCGTCCTTGCTCCAAGCAGTAAGGCCAGGAGCCCCCAGTAGCTTCAGTAGTAAGGCCAAGAGCCCCTAATAGCTTCTTGTTCCTAGTAGTAAGGCCAAGAGCCCCTAATTAGTAGTTTCTTGTAAGTTCTTGTTCCTAGTGCAGGTAGTAAGGCCAGGAGCCCCTAGTAGCCTTTGCCTGGCCAAACTCAGAGGTGCCGTGCCGTTGGCTCCAAGGCGCTACGAAGTCTTGAGTAGAAGTAGCCTTGTCGACGACGTCCTCCCGCTTCCTCCAGACGATAGAGACAACAGTTGTCCCCAAAATAGATAGAAAACTCCGCCGACCCCGTTCTAGCACCGAGAGCGTGAGCGTGAGCGGAACGGGGACGGCGTGGTCCTGAGAATTGTTCGGTATAGGTATAGCTGGGGCTTGTCCACCAACCAGCGCTTTGCAAAAAATTGACAATCTTTTTGACAGTTGTTTGACAAGCTTTGACAAGTTTTCGACAAATTTTGGACATTGGTCATGTTTGAAAAGGAGTGGGGGCCGTCAGGTTTTTTTCGCGGTGCAGGCGGTGTCAAGGCTGGGGTCCAGGGTTCGACTCCCCCCTGCGCACCCCCTGGACCTGGTGTGGAAAACAAGGCAACCCCAATCTTGAGAGAGCGTGCGGGACCAGGCGGAGCCTAGACCTGCCAATGGCTAAAATATTCTAGTACAATTGGGTTGTTGTATTAGTGGTTGTTTTTTAGTTTCTGATGCTTCGATGGAAAAAAAAAGGTAGTTGTCAGAAACGGTTGAGGTTGAACGGCAGAACAACGCCAAGTAGTACCTGCTAAACCCAGAACCTGGAAATAGTTGAGGTAAAGCCAGGTGCAGGTGTGGCGCGGTCGCCGAACCCCCGCGCTCTTCCCTCCGCCAGCGGCCGCTCTGGGGTCGACGGCCGCGGGCGGTAGCCCCTTAATATAGAAACGGCTTCCAAGTGGGGAGGTACTTTTCTATTTGGGGGTCTGTATATATATATATATATATAGAGATAGATAGATACATTGTCCGACTCCCAGCCACAGCGCCTCTGGTGCAAATAGATTCCTCGGAAGCCCCACGGAACGCTCGTGCGAGAAGCACTTGACCAACGGGACAGACCTCGAGTCTGGTCCAACTACTGCAGTGATCCAAATGGATGGAACCTCAAAATAGCCCCCGCAAGAAATGGTGCGGGTTCCCTAGCATTTTCCGTTAAAGACTCGATTCCTTTCGGAGACGATGATCGAACCGCATGACAAGGTCCTGCCTGCGACGATTGAAGAGGAAAATGACCACTGGAAAAACGATCTTCCTCGACCAACAGGGGGTTGGCACACCAAACCATGGGCTGGAGGGCGGGTATGCTTTGTCCCCCATCGCTCCCACATCCATCACCGAGCTGCAGCTCCATTCGAGCAGTTGGCCTGGGCACTGCAAAAGTCGATGTTTGGTGGAACAAGCCGTGCATGGTCCGATGAAGAGAAACAAATCCATCATCCTTCTCAACAACATGCAAATTCACTTTAACTGCATCTGTGTTTATTTTTTTTTCGGAATAGACATTATATTTACAAGCGGATGATTACTGTATATTCACCTCGAACAACATAACCAATCTCATCATTGCGCCGATGTGGAATGAGTGCGCCCAGCGATTTCCTCCAAAGAGCAGAACTTCTTGTGCATTTGTGCATGTTTTTTGACTCAGGCCACTTGTTGTGCAGGGGTCTGTAGTAAAGGAGCTGGATGTTTGAAAGGCTCTGCCGCCAATGGTCAATGTCGTTGTAGAAAGGTTGGTACCTACTCCAAACCATCAAAATTCTCCAAAAAAAAATTCCTTTCTTGCACGTCTCTCCCTCCATTTCACCTCAAATGGAACTTTCACCTCAAATGGAACCCTGCTTCGAACTTCTTGGCACCCGACGAGGTGTCAAAGAGCGGACTCGCCGCACCCTCCTCACAGTCACTAGGTCAGGTCATGGCGACGACTAGGTCCCGTCTTACTGGACGCCCAAGTGGACGGGTCATGGCCGAACCGTGTGATCCCTTTATAAAGAAAAAGTGGCGGACAAACGAAAAAGGATCATCAATTGGCTCAAAGTGATCTATGCTTTTTGTTTTGTGGTTAAAAAAAGGGCAGATGGCCGGCACGGACAAACACTTTGAACATCACCTATAGAAAACCTTGGACGTTTTGAGCAAATGTCCGAAGTGAGGGTGGCTATTAGTGAGTTTGTGGTCCAAGCATGTTCTAAGTGTTTCCTCAGGGGTTATACTCAGAACATCCCACATGCTACTTGTAGTGTCCATTGTTTCAAAGTGATGTTCTAAGTATCTCTCCGTCAGTGACTCATATTGGTTGGACGGCTTTTCCCTACACCGCTGCATTGTTCAAGTTTGTGTGCGTGTGTTGTGCACCATACGCCGCCGTCGCTGACTGCTGCCGCTGCCGCTGTTGTCTGGTGCCCAATCCTTTATTCACAGCAGCCTTGGGCAAACTTCGCACAACCTGTCACAAGCAAGGCTATTGAGAATTTGCACATATTTGCACCAGCCTTTTCATCGCGTTTCATCGCTTCTGATCCGCACCGGCCCCAAGCAAATGTTACACCACTTCCGCTTTGTCATTCGCAGCTGCGGTGGGGGGGGGGTAGCGCTGCAAGTGTCCCAACCTGACACGGGTTAAAGGACACACGCCGCCATTCATGCAAGGTCCTCAGGGTTAGGCGCCTGCCAGGTTTGTCGCCATAGTGTGTGCTCTTCACGCCTAATAGTCCCCATCTGGCACAAAAGGGCAACACAAGAGTCAAGAGACCAACCAGGAACCCAGCCTAGACGCGCAGCTAAGGCTGAATTCGGACGCGGGAAAACCCTTCGCGCAGCAAAGGACGGACAGATCCACAGCATGTGATCAATGCAAGGGACCACATCAGCATGGCAGAACGGGCAGCGCTGCGGGCGCACAGCCTCCCCTGACAGTAGCAGGAGTGGACATCCCCCCACCAAGACGGCAGCAGCATCCCCAGAAACATTTACCCAAAGAGAGATATATCTAAAACACGCCCGGACGTATGTCACTGTGATGTGCAAAGCTGCTGCTCTTTGTACACCTCTTACACTTCTTGCGCGCAAAGCGAAGCATCTGCTCCACCCACTTTGCCCCAAAGTTTAAAACAGTGGTTTTGTAGCACCAGTGGTTTGTTTGGTCCCCTCTAAACTCGCTCCTGCATGATGGGCATTTTCATCAAGGAGGTATCGATGGCACCTGGCATGTGAGGAGCTCAACAGGGAGGCTGAACAGCGCTCTGTCCCATTCTTCGGCCACCGGAGCCTGGCTCCAGGCTCGAGCAAACCGGCCAAAAATCATCGATGATCCCAGCCACCTGCCCTTTTTCTTAATGGCCACCTGGTGACTGGCTGGGAGCCCGGTGGACCGAACTCCTGGTGACCGCCGAGCTCGGACGAGTTGGTCGCTGGTTTTGGGTCAGATGCCGACGTTCTGCCTGCTGGTCAACGACGTTGATCAGAGACGTATATGGGCTTTATCTTATGTTACTAACTTTATATACCTATATACTTGTAACTGTATATATATACAGTAGATATTGTAAGAAAAGGAGAAACACATGTCAATCAAATATGTTGGAGTATCGGCTTTGCCACAGGACCTGTTGTAGTTGTATCCCCATTTGCCTGAGCTAGAGCCGGATGCAAAACCCCAACATCACTGAGACTAAGCAGTGGGTCAGATCTGCAAGGGTTGGATCGCACCTTGTTTTTTCATGAAAGAAACAGAAAAATAAAAAAACACAGAAAAACACATAAAAAAAAAACATAAAAACACAAAAAAAAACAGAAAAAACAGAAAAAAAACGTAAAAAAGCTATGTTTTTCTATTTTCAGCAACCCATTGACACACAATTGATCATGTGTGACAACAACATTGTTTTCTTGTTTGAACACACTTGCCACAAGCAAGCAAGCGTCTGAGACCACAACAGTCTGCAGAATCTCAGACTGTTCCTGTCAGACAACGCTCACCACGAGAGTGTTTTTGCATATATTTCTATGTTTTTTTGTTTATTCTTATTTATTTTATGTTTTTCAGATTTTTGCAGAAAATTTCAGATTTTTTCATATTTTTCATTGTGTTTCATATTTTTTCATTATTAAGATTTTTTAAGATTATTTGAGATATTTTGAGATATTTTAAGATTTTGCTCCTGGAAAAGTATTTTGTAATTCCGAAACCCTTTACCACGAACCCCGGCTTGTGAGATGATTTGAGATATTTTGAGATGTTTTAAGATTTTTTAAGATATTTTAAGATTTTAAAGATTTAAAAAGATTTGTTTAGATCTAAAATGATTTAACATGATCGTTTTTTTAGATATTTTTTAAAATACTTATTTCATTTTTTAATATATATTTCATGTCCGTTTTTTTTATATCTATTTTTTTTCATTTAAAAAAAAAAAAAACATAGCTGATCTAGACCACTTGCAATCTGACCCACTGCTTAGCGTCAGTGACAACAGGTTCAATACACCTGAATGCAGCAACATGGAATTGGCGTTGTTCTTCCTCCATCGGATTGATGAAATTCTCTGCCTGGCACCCAGAACCCCGCTGCCTGTGTTGAAGGCGTTGGGCCTGGGTGTGACGACAGGGACGAAGGTTGGTCCCTAGACGAGACGAAGGGTCTGGGGTCAGTGGAACCTTAGATGGGCAAGTTCAAAAGATGCCCCAGAGAAAAAAAAAAAAAAAACATAGAAAACAACTCACCCAGAATTGGTAGAGTACCTCCCTGACACAAGTGCCTCTCTAGGTTCCACATGGTTCCACATGGTTCCACATCCGCCAGTGGCACAGAAAAAGGAACCCTCTCAGAACCTTCTGCGAAAAATTCACTGAAACACATGTTTGAACGAGTTGGATTAGGTTTTCTTCCTTTCACGGGTGAAAAACAGCCACATCCCAATACATTTGGGGATGCTCGACCCTCACGACATCGAGTTTGAACCCCTACATGCTGGAGAGGGGAAGAAGAAGCCACAGCTATACCTTGGGCTCTCCCCTGCACCAGTACACTGTGAAATGCCCAAGCAACGAAGCCGAGATCCCACCATGCTGCAGCCCTGAGATCCCACACATCCCCGAGAAGCCTCCGAGAGAAGGAGCTGGGTCGTGAGAGTCATGGTGCCCCAGAACGAGCGAAGGAGAAAGACCCACCGAGTCAGACCTGTTTTTGGGAGAAAGCTCGGACAGCGGTGGAGCTTTTTGGGGCAAGTTTGGACACCCCGCGCGTGGGCGCGGACAAAGCCTTTCAAAATCGTCCAGAAGCCATTTGGACCTCTGAATGATCACCCTCACTCTAAAGGGTGGTGTAGCCTTGTTTGCAAAGGACTGGGGCACTGGGGCCCCACTGTGTCCCAAGCATGTGTGCGTGTCCATCACCTGTCCCTTTGGAAAACCCAAATTCATCCCCAACCTTGTCAGTGTGTCCAAATGTTATGTTTTAGGGTCTGCAGGATGGCAAAATTCCTTGCCAACATGTCAATCCTAAGCTCCAAGCTCGTGCTGTTTGCAGCTTCCCAGCACAATGCCCACCCGCACGTCAATGTCAATAGAGCAAAAGACCCTCTGAGCAAACCAAGATGGCCTTTCCCAAAAGCACCCAACAAAAATTGCCTGTTGCAACTCTGTTTCCCAGTCTGGTGGTTCTTTTTTACACCAGGGCCATGCCATGCCAACTCAGTGTCGCACCAAAAGTCTCATAGTTCTGCACCGGCCTCAGCGTCGACGCGATCCACCGGGCTGGACGACCTCAAACACTATGACCCGGGATCTCCAGTCAAGACACCCGCTTGGATGGTCCATGAAGTGTTTGGACAGATATCAGCCATGGATATCAGTCCAGGCATCGCCTGAATGTCACCACACATGGGAATCTGGTCCAAGCTCTACAGGCGGCAAACTGGCAGAAGTCTGTCTTGGTTTGGTGGTTTTTCTCGGGGCCCGTGGAACACAGTTGTGAGAGAATCTACGTACGCTGGTGTCTGAGGCGATGTTACTCAAAGAAGAGATTCTCTGTAAGGGACACATTCAAGGAGCAGGTATGGAACAGCATGTCCCTTGGTATGGAACATCTTTGAATCTCGTTATATTATATCATTATATCATCAACTCCACATGCATTTGGTACGATCGCGATCCTCAGTCCCTCAGCAACTACGCTCCGTCCAGAGCACACAACGTGGTATCTACCGTTGACTTGACTGCAGCCCCAAAGGTGCAATGGCTAAGGCCACGGCATCCTGGGAAGCTGCATGGCCTGTGAGGCCTGCAGCTGTTGCAACTGGTGTTGCAGTTGCTGCCTGAGATGCAGTGAATGACCGACATCAACGGATGTTCATCACCTCCAAAAATGGCGAACATGGTTTTGACCCACCTGCTGTGAGTGAGTAAAAGAAACTAGGGTGTGTGTTCTGCTTCAAAGGGGAAAAAGCAGAGAAAAAAGACTCCAGCTTAAGCTTCACCCAGTTGCTGCAGGTTCCTCTGATCCATCTCTTGCTGCCGCTTCAGCATCATCTGCTCCTGCATTTCCTGTTCCAAAAGGCCCAGCGACGGCGTCTGCTGTGGCTGTGGCTGTTGCGATCGATCCAGCCTCAGCTGCGAAGCTCCACAATGGGTGTTTTCAACAGGGAGGAGACCACACCCAAATCAATGTTCAGGCGCTCCAGGCCAAGATCACTAAGCTAAAGACTGCCCATTTTGGTTCCTGGCTGCCAGCTGACAGGAGCCAAGCTCGTGTTGCCACCGGACGGCCGCCAGCCGCGCCCCGGACGGCCGAGTGAAAGGACAGCCCTGTTGAACCCCCATCAACCAGCCCTGCGCGTACCAGGCTTTCCACCTGTTCTCATTTTGTGGAAAAAAACAATTCCCAACAAAGGTTAAAGGTGATATCACGGACAGGGTAGGGTACACCAAATTCACAAGACTAAAGACACTGGCCCGACCAGATGCGCAAGAATTCCCTTGATCATCGACCTCTTCCCTGTTGTGCCCGTCCAGGTACAGTCGAAATTCCACCGGTCGAAGACCCAAAAACATAACGGCCAAGAAGTTGTCTCAACAAGGCCAGCCAGACATCTGCAAGGCGAAGCGTTGGAGGGTCTGAAGTTCCGTCAGTTGCTGCAGTCGATTGAGGGATTGATGCCTAAGGAGCGATCGACGTGCCATGGGCGGGGCGACGTGTCGGTGTCACAGAATGGGCCGGCGCCGATGAAGATCACCCTGAGAGTCCAGTCGTGACTCATGAACTACCCCTATGATCCCCAGCCTGGTAGTGGTGGATTATGACTACCAGGTGTAACAATGAGTCATTGGAAGTTCTAAGTTCTGGGCAAGAAACTCAACACGTAAAAAATGGGTACTTCTGCACAAGCTGTCCAAATGTACTCTGCACATCCAGCAGTGCCTCACCTTTACACCTGTGCACTTAGCTGGAACCTTGTTTCGGTCAACGGCGAAGACTACCAACTAAGCACCAGCAGAACCCCAATCTCTCTCCACAATACCCATTATACCACCCATGTCCTATCCGCACACGTCCACCCTCGAAAAGCTCAAAGTGCAGAGCAAGCTCTCTCAGGCAGTGGCTCCCGTCTCTGCAGCTCTGCCATGCGGGTGTCATTGCCCTTGAGCTTCCGCATCTGCTGCTTCCCCTCCAGCCTTGGAAAAATGCGGCGGCTCCGATGAGGCCAAAGCCGGGGCCCGGGACGAGCTACATGCAGCGCGCCATGAGGCTGCATCGTTTTCTGATTTGGAGCCATATTCAAACACTGGCACTGGCAAATGTGATTGACACAAGGTAGCAACAAAAGATCCTCCTTCCCTCGCACAGCCGCGTGCGTTTTCCACTCACTGCTCACCTGAAGGTTGGTACGAACGGTCGGGCGCCTCGCCCTGCAGTGTCCTCACTGCTTCTATGGCTCAGGTCACGGGTGACCCACCCTACACCACCCTTGCGGCCTCGCACACTCGTGGCTTCGGACGTGAACACACCTGAGTGGGTCAAGACTGGTTCCTCACAGTGACCGAAAGGTTCGAAATTCACACTCATCAAAAATTCTATCAATCTTTTTCTTTGGTTGTGTGTCGATCATCCTTCTTGCTGCTGGTCTCCCATTAGAGGGATCCCGGACTCAAGCCACCTAAGGCGTGTTCTGCTGTCAGCTCGCTCTTTCAGCACTTGCAGTTCGTCATTCAGTTGATACATGCCTCGTTGCAAAGTGTATCGGAGGAAAGTTCCTTGCATCACCTTAGTTAGTGCATCAGCGAGCTGAGCTCCTGTATGAACCCATCTTAATTGAATGCCTTCGGATAGCAAATCTTTTATTGCCTTTGCTTGAAGTTGTGTACGGAATTCCTGGCAATTTGGTTGAGCAGTTCGGGTAACCAAATCATACAAAGATTTGCTATCTGTGACAGCTACTGATCGTGGCAAACACTGGGCTAAGGCTGTGGTAGATTCGATTGGTTTGGGCTCACTCTTAAAAACCTCATGTGGTCGTTTCCTATTGACTTGGGGATTTTGGATCCATGCCCAATAGAGTCTCATCCACGATAGCTGGTCTAAGCTTGTTTGGAGCGAAGTTGTTTCGGCTGACAAAGTACTCGTAACTACTTTCTGGATCTTGCGGCAACCCCAGGACAACGGGCTGACTGGGCATTGATAGTTCTCACTTATATCCCTATGGGTGGCCAAGATGATCATGCCTGTGTGACTTTCTGGGCTCTTGGCCGACGCAAATGATGCGTCCGAGAATAACAAGAATCTGAGATCCTTGATTGGGATGGGTTGGATTCTGATGCATGTGTCTTTGTATCGTTTTGCTTCATGAAGTACACGGTTGGCATCGTGCAACGTTTGGACCGTGGCTTTGTTGATCTCACTTTGGATGTAGCTTAGTCGACTTGAAAGATCCGGTCTCGTGTTGATGCTCTCGTACTGAAGACTTCCCACAAGTGCACGGAGCGAGTGTCTCTGTTCGGAGGTCACTTCATCCGTCAGACATGTTCGTCTGCTTGCATTCATGTGGATTGGCTCAATCTTGCTTACATACTTGGATTGGGACATGATGATACTTTTGTCTGCCTGTTGGTTCATCTCAACACCAGTGAACGTGAATTGACCTACTTTCTTTGATCCAAATGGGAATTTGGCTTCTAGCTTTGAGATTTGTTCTTCAAAGTATTGATCTCCTCCACCTAGTCCATCGTCAACATGAACTCCTAGGACCCCCGAAATTTTGCTTTGTCCTGGTTTGTATAGTACGTATGCGCATGGGTCGAAGGGTGCTGGAATGAAGTTCAAATCACGAAGGGTCCGATCCAATTCCTTATGCCACAAATAAGGAGCATCGATCAAACCGTAGGCTGATTTTGCGAGTTTGCAGATTTGATTGGGTTGAAGTCTCAATGCCTTTCGAAGTTCTTCAACAGGTTCCAGGCCTAGAACTCGATCTTCCTGCGTTTTGCCTTGCAAAAATGCAGCTTTGATATCGAAGCTTTTCAGAGTCCATCCCATGGATGATATTGCTTGCAACAAGAGCATTTTGGATTGCTTTCCAAGTGTCGGCGAGTCCCGGGGTATGCTGTCTAACATTTCATTATTGTTTCTTGGGGAAACAGGAATTCAGCTTTCCATCCTACGGCTTCTGAGTCTATTTGGGTTTGGCACCAGTTGACCTGATCTTCTACACTTAGTAGGGAGTCACATACGAGTTCATCACTGAGATCGGATGCTTCGCTTGGGACCGGCACACTTGCTGCATCCTGATGACCGCCGGGGTCACTCGGCAATTCGATGCTTTGTCGGCTCGCTGGAGACACTTGACTCTCTGGAATCGAGGGCTCTTGATCTGGCTGGACCTCTGACGAATTCGATGTGTTTCCTGTTCCTACGTGTTGTGGGATTATATTGCTATCTCCTTGGCTCTCTGGTGGAGTTGCGGGTGCTTGTTCACGAATGTTGGCATTTTGTGTATCTTCGCCTTCAATCCCTGCGATCGGACTTAGAGCTCGGGGGATATGCTGGGCTTCCATGGCACTTACGGGTCGAACATGTTCAGGGGCTATCTTTACCAAGCTTCCTGCGTGATTACACCAAAGACAATGGGGACCTTCTTGTTGGATGACTCTGGCTGGACCAAACCACCCCCGTTGGGTTGGAGTCTGTCTCCATAGCATCACCCAAGTTCCCCTGTCATAGGATCCTCGGTGAGGACAGCTTCGCCGGAGAACAGCTCTTCGCAACGCAGAGCTGTTGTCTGCACAGTGAAAAGCTCGTCGTGCAGCTTCGCGGTATGCCAGCTTTTCTCGAAATCTGATTCCTTCCTGGGTGTCATCGTCTGCCAGGAGGTGCGATGGCAATTTCTCGTCCGATGAGATTGATGCTGGAATTCTGGACCCTTTTCCAAAAACAAGAGTTTCTGGGGAGTATCCCTGTTTCTGGCTCAGTGCATTCTTGGCAGAAGTGCAGTGCGATAGTGCTGTCTGCAGGTTGGTGTATGACGTTATTGGATGTTCCTGTTCATACTTCTTGAGCATTTCCTGTAGGGTTCCACCATGTCTTTCTACTTTTCCGATTTGCCAGTGTGCACCTGGTGGGGTAACTATTGCTTTGATGTTGAACTGGCCTAGAAAAGTGACAAATGCCTTGGATGTGAATCCGTCCCTGAGTCTGTGTGAATCTCAATCGGAGCCCCTGCCCATTGGAGCCATCCATTGAGCACCTTGTCTATTGCATCATCACTGCCTTTACCTGGGCTTGCACATGCTACCTGGTAGTTTGTTCCATAGTCGATGATGTGATAGAAGTGGAAGTTGGTTCCTGCCAGATTCGTGTATACAACACCATCTATCCCAATACAGTCGTTGAAGTCTAGCTCACGTTTGATTGTAGAAGGTCTTTGATGTTTGGGTTCCTTAGTATTCTGACATACGGAACAACTTAGGTCCATGGCAGCTTGACACAATCGGGGTGAGTACCCCTGTTGACGCAGCATTGAACACAGCTTTTGACCATGAGGGTGTCCTAGGTTCTGGTGCAATTTCAGCAAGAACGATTTTTCTTCGGCTGATATGGTCTTGAACTTTGGGCCATGGTCAAAACTCGGCATATGGAGTTGACTCGAACTCGCTCCTGTCTCTTTGGTCTGATCCGGACCCAGCTCTGTGACAGGTGCTTGGTCACTACTTGGCAGGCTGACGGTTGCCTCCTGCGGCTCGATGCTTGTTCCCGTTGCCTCGGGACTCATATTCTGTTCGGTCGAATCACCTGATGCTTCTGACTTGGATTGGGGCAAACATGCATACATTGTGATATTGACTCTTGCGGGATGTGCTGGGCGGACTTGCTGCCGATGAGACAGGTCTTGCCAGTATTCCCAGTCCTTTTCTACTTGGATTACCCCCCCTATTCGGCTTACGATGATGGCACGACGATATGGGGCCTCATTCTTTACCAAATCCCTTGGCGGTGGCAATGTTCGATCTGATCCCTTACATGCTTGAACTTTCTTGATTTCTTTTTCGGGGAACATGTTTTGAAGCCTCTCCAAGATTTGGCGATTTGTGATAAAAGTCTTCCCTACTCTTGGCAACATTGGTTGGATGTCCTTGATGATTTCTTCTAGTTGTCTCTGAGGTGACATGTTCATACTCTGCGATTCGGCCGTCTTGCCGTCAATGCGGCGGCGCTTGCACTCGTTCGACAATTGCTCCAGGGGTGTTGGTGGCAGTCGCCCACCTTGGGACTTCTGCATGGGAGAACTCACACGGATCCGCTTGGATGCACTTTCCTCACTCGGTTGATCTATTCCTCTGGTTACAAGGGCAGTAACCCATGGCTCATGTTTCACTTTCAACATCACCTTAGCTACTTGTCTTGCAAACTTTCTTGGATAGTTCTCTGTATAGCTACTGACGGTGATTCTCCCGAGAGGCGTTGTCACGGATCCGGCAATGGGTCTGTGCTCATGATCTCGACGACACACCCGGCCATGCAACGAGGCATACATCTCTTGCGATGTCGTTCTTACAGCCATCTCCTTTTGTATGAGTTTGTTCGTTTCTGGACATGTCAACTGGCCTACGCGACACATGTCGAAATTGGCTTCCTGAGTATATGAATACAGCTCTTGCAGGAGTGGGGTCTTGAACATGATGGATTTTCGTGGCTGCTCCCAGTGCATGTGGTTTCCTAGCTGACGTGACATGCGAAGCAAGACTACTCCTAGTGCAAGTTCGAACAAGTGTGACTCTCTCTCGCGTTGAACATGTTCACACAATTGGATTGATCTCATTTCATTGATCGTGTTCCATGCGCTCCATGGTCCACAGGTGGGACTGAACCATATGTGACGGGGAAACAGAACACTTCTCCCCTCCTTGGTTTTGAGGTCCCCCTGCGCCCTTCCAAAACGGTTGGCTCGGCCGCCCAGCAATTGGACTTGCTTCGTCAGTTCACTGGCCTCATGACAAAACACTTCCAGCAAATGTAGACGGCTGCATCCGTTCGAGATCACTGGATCACACCTTGCTAGACTGGCTTCCTTTGAGATTTGCTGAACAAGCGCATGGAATTTATGGGACAGACTGTGAGTCTTACCTGGACTGACATCTTTTTGGCACATGGACGATACATGTATATCAGCTTCCTCGAAGGAGTCTAGCCATGACGAGCTCATGAAGCCCGGAGGTGGGCAATGATCTCCTGCATCGCACCTTCGATGGTCTGAAGGCGGGTGTCCATGGCTGCCATCTCCGTGTAGATCTCTGGCTGGATCTCGATCTCCTGAACTGGTTCCCAGGATTCGTCCTCGGCAAGATCTGCCAAGTCCTGCAGGGTCACTTCCTGAATCGGCTTGGCCTTGGCCTTGCTCTTGAGAGCCGGATGAAGTGGCCTCTGACTTGGTGATGGCTGCAGGTCTTGACTGTTCAGACCCAGTTGGTGCTTGGCATAGGTCACCCTCAGTGAGATGTAGTGGATGAACTTCTGATGGTTGACCTTGTTCGACGAGCGGTAACTTGCCTGGAACCACTTCACATACTTGCCCTCCTTTTCCCACATCTCCGAGTAGGTCCGACCGAGATGGGCTGATCCGAAATCGATCTTGGCTTGGCCCATTTCGTCCAGCGATAGGAGCTTGAAGGCTTCGAGCTGATCGAGGGCTTCTTCCTTCTTTGCTTCCCCCATGACACGTGCCAAGCGGGCACTCAGAGCGGCTGCTTCGGAGGTCGGCATGATAGTGATGCGGCACAGGTGAACGAATGGGATGGTCACACGTGTGTGATTGCACAGATCCGGTCTTGAACCCAAAACGGATGACACCGGGCTGGACCCCCCCTGGAACCGATTCGACTGAGACTTTCTCACCCCCGCGAACACTCGGACGTTCGTTTGGTTTCTTTGTGTTCGTATGGGTCTTTGTGGATTCGGGCATGGCGGCTTCGAACTGTTGGATTCTGCTTGTTACAAGACCTGTCCTCACCTGAACGTTCTGTTTCATCATGGTCTTGGTTTCCGACTGCACTTGTCCAGGCTTCTGGACAGAGACACTTGGCAAGCTTTTGCAATTCAAAGTGGCGAAGGTCTCGGCAGGTTCAGCTTCGGCATCTTGACTGGTGGGTGTGATCAGATCATTTAGATCAACTAAAAACAAACCCTTGGCATTCAGCTGAATTGGAATATTGCGCTTCAAGAGAGTGCTTTTGATCACTTCACCAGCTATATCTACGGTGGCTCCGATGGCTCGGAGCAGGGTATTCGACAGCAGGAATGGTGTCCGGCCTGGCACTATGGCAATCTTGAGCTTCAGCGGTCCGATTGGGACAACGAGTGCATGCTGGCTTTCAAGTGTCCCTTGATTACCAAACCGAAAAACCACTGAACATCGACACCTTTGGACCTGCTTCCGAACCTCTGGCTTTAGTGCGGCTAGGAGATTGGCTACGAAACCGCTTCCTATGACCGTCTTAGTAGCACCTGTATCTACGATTCCCAGGGCATCACGAGTTGAAAAGCTCGATAATGCACTGGCTTCGGCGTCATGCATTGACTTGGCTTCAGGTGATTGGGCGGTGCTAGCAAACGCACTTTCTGGCAAGCTAGTCCGGACATCACAATTCTCGCACTCGGTGACCATTTCCCCTTTGTGGGCTAAAACAATGATTTCCCCTTCATTGGTCTCCCACAAAACCCTCAAAACACCGGTGTCCCTTGATTCACAACCACACAAAACTTGCTTCGACTTCTCTTGAGTGGCGTTGAGCGTCTCTTCGGTCAGCTCTGGCAAATACATGATCAGGGCGGCGTCCTCGTCACCGTCATTGGCAAGACTCTCAATCCATTCTTCCTCGGTCCAATCATCAAAATTGTAGGTGGACTCGGGTGCTTGGTCATGACCCTCAGCTTTTTGAGCAATGAATGCATTGGCCTCATAGGTTTCGGTCATTGGATTGTTCTTCTTTCCGCTGGAGTGGACCTCATGGAAGAATCGACTCCCCAGGAGCTTCAGATTGGATACCACCTCTCTGTACTCCAGTGAACCCTGCGATTCAACAATCAGTCTCTTCTTGTCTTCTGAGTGGGTCTCGTTGGCTCTTTGAACCGTGCTGTATATTGCACGCTCAAATCTTTCGAACTTGTCCTCCAATCGGGATTTTCCCCAGCCTTCACTCCCTCCAAACTTCCAACACGCAGCTTCTTTGGGTCCAGTCTTGCAACTCTCTGAAAGGCTGATCCCTCACATTGCAATGCAACTCGTGGGGCAAGCAGGTGTAGTTGTTCTGGAGGCCATAGTGATGCCAGGAACTCTACTTTCCGTGACCATTCTCCGTCTCACCAGGCTTGAAAGATGGAACCTGGCTCCATGGGAGATTGCTCAAACCTCCTGTGGAGGAACTGGAGCCAGCTGAATCACCTTCCGGTGGCATTGGGCTGTTTCCTCCCTGGAAACCGCAGCTCAACAACTCTGTGACAACACCACCAAGACACTGTGCAACCCGTCGACTGCCTTGCGGCCAAACAACGTATTCACCGACTCAACCACGCAGTCAACAACAACCAAGCACAAGGGTCAGGTGTTGTCTGGAGCTTTAGCGGTAGCTCCGCTACCAATGTGATTGACACAAGGTAGCAACAAAAGATCCTCCTTCCCTCGCACAGCCGCGTGCGTTTTCCACTCACTGCTCACCTGAAGGTTGGTACGAACGGTCGGGCGCCTCGCCCTGCAGTGTCCTCACTGCTTCTATGGCTCAAGTCACGGGTGACCCACCCTACACCACCCTTGCGGCCTCGCACACTCGTGGCTTCGGACGTGAACACACCTGAGTGGGTCAAGACTGGTTCCTCAGTGACCGAAAGGTTCGAAATTCACAGGCAAACTAGGATGATATACGATTTAAAACTGTAACTCCTTGGGGCCAAGGGTTTCTCCATCCAACTCCTTCAGGCCAATCCACTGCGACGTACAACATGTCTACTGTATTCGCTCCGGAGCAGAACCGGGTGACCCTGTGCCGGGAACAAGGGCGTGACTGCGAGTGTGGGAACACACCAAAAAGGCCTGGTTCGTGGAACGTGAGTGGGGGTTCTGACAAGAAAACACAATGAATGTGGCACTCTAAATGAAGTATGCAGGGATGTTGATGTCAAATTCCCATATAATGCATTGTGTATATATGGTATTTTGTATGTATAATATCTATATAATAATGTGATATGAGATATCCCAAGAAGGAAACAACCACCTGTGCCCCGTGGTTTTTGCACTGCTCCCATTTTAGGCCACTTTTTAGGCAGTCCCAGTGGCACGGTGCGGCGGAGGGTCTCAATCTCCTCGCGCGCGCGTGGTCGACAGCGACGAGTGGGATGGGTCAAAACCTGCAGCCCTGGTCCACCATGTAGCGTACGACCGATCGTGTCGGTAGGTCAACCAACACGATGAAGGGCCGCGGGAAGCGATTTGGATTGATGCGCACAAGTTCCGTCGGTATGCAACATGAATGAGAGTCACACACCATCGTTGTTCTGTAATAGCCACGATTTTGCCACAATCCAGCTCTGCATTGATAGTCTGGCTTTGGCCGGTCTCGAATCCTGTTTTGCACGTCGCCATGTCCCACCAAACACATTCAGTGTATTCAAGCAACTCAAATGTGTTAATTCAGGTCAACCACTTGAAATGTATCTTCTCTTTCGATCGAACAACACATGCAACATAGGTCATCAAAGCACAATCACTTGCAACCATGTTGATCATAATTATCTCAACGGATCGAGGGTGGGAGAGGCATCAAATCCTGGTCCAACAAGAGATCAGGTGAGGCACGACTCCAGAGCCTTTCGTGTTGGGTTGATCAACCCCACCACGGTATACCAGAAAGAAGATGATCTTTTGGCTTTGGGGGCAGATATATTGTGTCTAGCAGAGACTGCTGCTACCAAGTCAGTTCAAGTAGCATTCAATGAGGCAATCAAACACACGTCATACAAGATGGTTTGGACCCTCCCGATTTTTGACAAATTTTGTAAAGATGATCACTGGACAAGCTGCAGTTTTCGTGGGGAGGCTCTGGGTGCGGCCATTATGGTGAGGCATCCATTTCGACCTTTGAGAGATGCACTCAATCCGGTGACAGAAGAAAGTCGGCGTGTGGTAAGCACGGTTGTCAATTGTGGTTCTTTTGACATTCTAGTCATGTCGGTCTACTTTCAAGCAGGTAAAACAGTGGAAAGTAAGGTAGTTAACAACCTCTTGTTACAGGATGTGTACATCCACGCTATGGGCACTAACATGCCTTTCATTGTGGCAGGTGATTTTAACATTGAAGTTCATCGGCTGGAAGCTTTTGCATGTTTTGCTGCCATGGGATGCATTGAACTTTTTCAGTATCATCGCAGGACTTTTGGGTTCGATCTACCACCCACATGTAAAGAATCGACCAGAAATGATACTATGATTGTCCATCCTTTGATACTTCCCTTCATTAGTAGAATTCAAGTGGGGGATCAGTTCACGTTTGCTGACCACCGTCCAGTGTTGGTTGATTTAACCTTTCCTGCGGTTTCCATCTCAGAGAAGCAAT
Organism: Durusdinium trenchii; assembly: GCA_963970005.1. Classification (NCBI taxonomy): domain Eukaryota; class Dinophyceae; order Suessiales; family Symbiodiniaceae; genus Durusdinium; species Durusdinium trenchii. The sequence continues at coordinate 447,138 of CAXAMN010026606.1, forward strand.
GGTTTGTGCCGAAATCATGGACACTCTTTGAAATTGACAAGCAAGTGTTTGAACGTAAATTTCGATCTCGAGCTTTGCCAGTGCATGTAACAGACACAGATGATGAAACTCTTGACCCCGCCAGACTCTTGAATCAGTGGTCCCACTGTGTTGAGCAGGCTGTCAATGATACACTTCGTCACTCACATACTGTAAATCCACTTCGATATCCAACCCCCTCCCTCCCACGGCAATTCCGTGGCAGATGTAATCGTCCTAAACAGATTCCAATTTCAGTGCCAAGGGGTCCACGACATGATGTCACCAACCTAGAGAGCCAGGAGGCTTATTTGATAAGCCTTTAACAGCAAACCAAGCAGGAAAAATACGAAGGCTTATGTTTTGAGCCTTCGCTTGTGAGCCAATCATGGACGCTTGAAACTATATATACATGCACCGTGTGCAGCATAACGCCTCATGTCTTTACACCCGCGCTCAAAGGCACTGAGCAAAAGTTTTTTCTATATAGGGGGCTGGAATTGCGGAAACCCACCCACCCAAAGGCATAGACTCGAGCCAACTCCTATAGTTTAAGTTTGGAAGCCGCCCACTCGAGCCAACTCCTATAGTTTAAGTTTGGAAACCGCCCACTTGAGCCAACTCCTATAGTTTAAGTTTGAAGTCCGCCCACTTGTTTAACAACATGTTTGTGATTTTTTGGAAACACATTTGGAGGTATATGTTTGCCCAGGTTTGTTCTCGTTTGCCGTTCCTAGCGCCGGCCGCCCTCGTGATCAAACGGCCCGAGCTCATCCTTTTCTGCGGCCCGAGTGTGGTTCTCAGTGCACTGTTCACTGCCGGTTTGCGTGAACAAAAAGTTGCAAGTAGGCTCGGTACCTAGACAGCGTTGTCTTCTCTAAAGTATTCACATGCGTTCTGCTCGCTATCCGACCGACCTCTTTCATTAGATCCTCATCTTGGTAACACCCATCATACCTTGGATCAGGGGTCGCTGCGGCGAGCTGGGTTCACCCATGTATTTGTTTTTTCTTGGTGACTAAAAAAAACTTTGAAGAATACAGCTGGGGGTCCGCGGGTTGCGGCCAGTTGATTCACAATAGAACGTCAACTCGAGGAATGCGTGGAACTTAGGTGTGATTTTGTAGTTTCGACAACCACTATCCTGGACCTGCCCTTTATCCCACAAAGCGAGGCGTTGGTATAGTAGCAACGCTTGCCGACCAACGTTCACGACATCTTTCGTTCCAGACTCACCCAGAAAAGGTCCGTGACTGTCAATCAAGTGTTGAAACCTTGTGAAGGCCAAAATGGTCCGGTATCGCAAGTCTCCACCTGGAACTGTTGTCGCGGACTCCTTCAAAAACGAAGCGGCCCAATAGAGCATGCCTTTTGTGCATGCAGCCTTGTAGATGCTGCCAAGCTCGGGATAGGACATCCATGTCTCTTTGCCGTACCGAGATGCAGAAAAACGAAAGGAACATCCATTGGCGGGGGCGCCCTGTTTCCTACACCAACCACGATAGTGTCGGTAGACTTCGCTGCTGAGATAGGTGTCCATTTCTTTCAATGTCAACCCCGGGTGTTTCTCTTCAAGGTGATGGCAAATCAATGAAGGGATGACAACCGATGCGACGCCTTGATGAAAAACGTGCAGGATGTCCTCGGATGGCTAGCGAGCAGGCTAGGGATTGGAACGTGAAGTATGTATAAAACAACAACAACAATAACAACATTCCTTTTCAGAATTGGATGAACAGGTTTCTTCCAAGTTCCGATCCTTCTGCCAACCAGCTACCAATCTCCAAGCACTTTGCCTAGAGCCTTGCAGAATCATGTATTCTGCGTGACTGAATCGATGGCTGAGGCATCGAGCCTTTCCTACGCGGAAGTCGCCAAAGGTGAAGGCAGGGTCCCTGCTGGCTAAGCAGTGGTCACATATATACTTGCAAGCATAGAATCTCACAGACTTATGTATGACAGCTTTTGCTTCCCAATCGCCCTTGAACCCTGCGAAGCGTCCAGTCCAACCATTACAAATCAGCTGGCCCCTTCGATGATATTCCAAAGAACCTGGGGGGAACTCACCTCCATTGTGATCCTGCAATGGAAATCTGCCAGTGGCTAGGGTGTCTGTGATGTATCCAATTATTTCGCCAATCCTGTCATGACTCTCATCTTTGACGATCATTGCCTCCCTCTGCAAAATAATGACCAGTTTGGTCTTGGTGGACACACCTTTGCGACAGGCGGACGCGAATGAGTAGATCCATGCTTTTTGGTTCCGAAATATTTTTGCTCCGTCTGTGTGATAGTAGAGTGGCACGCAAGTCCGGTACTGGTTCCTGGGAAGATTGATTTTCTGGAAAAATTCCAAGTGTTCACAATTCCGCCAGTACTCTTCACACATGTCACCTGCGAGGGCTGGGTCATCGGAAACCCATTGTTCAAATTGTCCTTCCTGGTACATCCAAGACCAAAAGTCCCATGGCCACAGGATTGCAATGGGGACGTCCATTCTGTTTTGATTGCCCTCCACATTCATGACGTTGAGGGGAATCTCGACTTTGCCAGGGTGCACAGAACAGACTTGCTGAGTCCACCTGGGGGGGTCCAGAGAGCAAGATATCTAACACAATAGGATTCATTGAATAATGACAAAGGTAAAACTTTTGAAGGTTACACCAAGCCAGTTGCCTGGACAAAGATCTTTCTTCGTGACCTCCATAGTGCCAGCGCGTCATCTCGCGGGCCAAGTTGCAATCCAAACCATCAGCAACCAGCTGTTTGGCATCTCGACAGCCATCAGCTGCAGCTATGACCTGGGGCCGTTTGTGTTTGACCCACAGCAAGATGGGGTGTGCTGTTGGTAGCTGAGGGTTGGGCCCCAGAACAAATCTTCTTCAAAATCCGGAGCGCAGACGAAGAAGCCCCATCCAATGCACCTCAAAGCCACGCGAATCCGTTTTGACCAGCAGTTTGATTGCTGATGGTTGGTTGCCACCCGTGCTGCCCAGGCGCTCGCTGGATTAGCAAGTTTCCGTGGAGGAGATCGGGATCTGGATCTTGTCGGCGTCGTGGGCCTGTGCGGGTGTGGTCTTGGGTCAATGCTTTTGGATGTGGGCCTGGCGCCCCTCAAAAGACATGTTGCAAATTGAAAAGCTGGCTGGAAGCATCATTTGTTTCATTTCTTCGCTTGCCTATCAAACTGCTATTATCCTTTAGGTAATCCCAAAGGGAGTGCACAAAAGCTGAGCGTGACCTTCCAACGGCCCCAAACAAGGAAATGATGGTTGCAGTGTTGTTGACATGTCTAATTGTCTAACCAGACCCGTTGGTGTTGGCCACGAGCCCCAAAAGCCCCATACTGGCAAACAAGCTAGAACTGGCAACTCGATGCCTTCGATCAGTGTACCCTAATCCCGGCTCAAGCCAGCAACATCTAGATAAACTAGGCAGAGGTTTCACCTGGACTGCCCTTACCACCTTCACCGGATTCAGCTCCAGCGGTGGCTTTGTCTTTGGGTTTCTTTCCCTTTGAATTAGAACCCCCGGCCGGTTTCTCAGATGCTCTCACAAGGGCTTTCGCCAATGACAGCCGCTCGGTCACAACTTTCTTGATGTCTTCCACCTGGATGGAAAAGTAAATGATGGGAAAGAAGGTGCCTTTTAATCCTTTTATGAAGGACAGTTGAACATAAGACATCCACCTGGTGGGAAGAATGAACCTTGTATGAACAATAGTTGAACATATTATTGGGCCCCAGACCCTGGCGATGATAGTGACATAGTCCTTATTCCTGTTGAGCTTCTTGTGAATCATTCCCTGGAGCTGCTCCGCTTCAGCATCAAGCTTCACCGCACAAGCTCTCAGCTGCTTGATAAGATCCGATGATAAGTTCAGCGGCTTCAACTTAAAGGCTTGGTCCCTCGAACAGGGGCAACAGATGTATGTATTGATGGGATCAAAAAACATATATATATATATATATATAGGTATTGGACGGTTGATGGGATCTAGAAAAACAAGTCAACCGTGCCTGCATTGGTTTGAATCCTTCATCACTTGGGCCAGCAGGTTTTGTGCCTTTGAAAGTGGTGACTCCGGTTCCACCACCTCACCCTCCTTAGGCTTTGGCTTTGGTTTGGGTGTCTTGGTTTTGGTGCCGAGAGCATCGCTCAAGTTCTTCATCCCACCCTTGCCGGCAAGGTCCCCAAGCGCCAAATGCTGCTTCCCATCAAGACAGCCACCAGCCTCAAGGGTGAGATAAAGAAGGGAAGGTTACCAAACGAAAGGTGCCACAAGGATTCTTGTGGCACCTTTCGTTTTGGTAAACAAACAAACACTTTGCATTCAAAAACCAAATGCACTTTGGGCCTCGACAAAGGCCTTCAGACCCGCTGGGTCAAGAGTGCCCTGAAGCTCCAGCGAGGTTACCCTCTTCAGTTCCCGAATGTCATCCAAATTCAGCTCCACCATGACGAAATATAGATGTTCGTCTTCTCCGGGGAACTCTGGGTCTGGAATGGTCCTTGGCCGCGAGGATTGGATGATTGGACGATGGTTGGAGGATCGTACGTGGAGGCTCGATTGGGTGGTGCAGGGATTGGTAACTGCAAAAATACAAGTGAAGCCTAGGTTCAATCCTAGGTCCTTCTTTCGTGCCATGATCTTGTTGGCTTTGCGCTCTCCGTGATGTTTCACTAGCCACTGGTCGTTTCTAAAGCCCCATCGAACCTGGGTTCGTTGAGACTCTTCCAACTTTTGCTCGAATCGGGCCTCAACCTCCGCGAAGTTGCAGCCACAATCTAAGTATTCGAGGAAGATCTTGTCTCTGGTCTCCTGATATGGCATGGTCTAGATGTCAAAGCAACCAGCGTGTGGAGTGTCAAACCACCCCTGAACATCCTGAACCACCCCCAGTTTCTCCTTGTCCTTTGTCGCGGCAATGATCTTTGCCGGGCACCGTCTTTTGTTCTTCAGCCACCTACCATAGGCCTGCCACTCCTTTCTGTGGGTGCTGCTGTTGCGCACACCGTCTTCTCCTTTGCTTTCTTTAGACTTCTTTTTCTTTTTCTTCTGAGTTGTCTCTTCCGTTTTCTGTTCCTCCTCCTCCTCTTCTTCCTCCTCTTCATTCTTTTTCTTCTTTTCCTTGTCCTTCCTCTGGCTCTTTTCCTCTGGCCCTTCCTTTTTTTGCTTCTTCCGATCCTTCACCTCTGCTTTCCTCTTGACACCTTTCTTTGGCGCCTCTTCTGAACTCTCTGCCTCTGACTCACTGTTTTCAACATCGTCTTCGTCTTCCTGGTCTTCCTCTGGTTCATCATCGTTGCTGCTCTCATCAGCTTCCTCATCCGATCCTTCTTCGGAGTCATTCTCATTTGTTTCCTCCTCCTCTTTCTCCTCCTGATCGCTATCATCCTCCTCGTCTTCCTCATCAGCTTCACCACGATTCAACGCTGGATTCTTCAATATGGTGGTTGGTTTGTTGGCCTGCTCTTCATCATCGCTGGCCTGCTCTTCATCATCTTCCTCCTCCACTTCATGGCTCCCTCCTTCTCCACTGCTGTCTTCACTGCTGCATTCACTCAAACTAGACGACTCACTAACCCTGCAGCTGCTGTCATCCTCAGTCTCCTCGCTTTCCTCCTTGTCCTCCTTTGCTTTGCTCTTCTTCTCATCCTTATTTGCCTCGCTCTTCTTACCATCCTCCTTTGCCTTCTTCTTTTTCTCGCTCTTCTTCTCATCATCCTTCTTGCTGTTCTTCTCATCCTCCTTTGCCTTGCTCTTTTTCTCCTCCTCCTTTACCTCGCTCTTCTTCTCATCACCCTTCTTGCTTTTCTTCTCATCCTGCTTTTCCTTGCTCTTTTTCTCCTCCTCCTTTGCCTCGCTCTTCTTCTCAACACCCTTCTTGCTTTTCTTCTGCTCATCCTTTTCCTTGCTCTTTTTCCCCTCCTCCTTTGCCTCGCTCTTCTTCTCATCACCCTTCTTGCTTTTCTTCTCTTCCTCCTTTGCCATGCTCTTCTTCTCATCACCCTTCTTGCTTTTCTTCTCTTCTTTCTTTGCATCGCTCTTCTTCTCATCATCCTTCTTGCGTTCCTTCTCTTCTTTCTTTGCCTCGTTCTTCTGCTCATCATCCTTCTTGCTTTCCTTCTCTTCTTTCTTTGCCTTCTTTGCGTCTTTGTCCTTTGCATCTTTTGGTCTCTTCTTCTTTGTCTCCTTGGCCTCATCAGCCATGTTTGCAAAAAAGGCAGACCACCATTCTCGCATTGACTTTAGTGACAACCTTTTTCTGGACCTTCTGATCACACGGTATCCAGGAGCTTTGGGGAATTTGCCAGGACATTCAAACCTTTTCCAGTAGGCCCTGTAGAAGGCCTCTGCTTCGGACTCACTGGCTGCTTTCTTTGCCTTCTGTTGGTCCTGCACGGAGTAAAGGTGATGTTCTTTTGGGCTCTGTTGGGCGCCAAATGGAACAGTTGTTTGGGGAGTTCTTTACACGCTCTTTGAACACTGTCCTTAATGGCTTGAAAGACTTCATCGGCTTCCTTCTCGGAGATGTTGGATCCGCCGGCTTTGTATTCCGCTATGATGGGTGTAACCTTGGGTGCCTCTTTGAAAGAAATCTTCCTTCGGGCGCTAGATTCTTCCTTCGAACTTCCACTTCCCCCCCTAGTGGGTCTTGGTGGTGGGGTAACAAGGCCAGCAGCCTTCGAAGCTTTCTTCAAAGCTTTTGGGGCAGGACTTCTGCCCCTGGGTGCTGACTTCGACCGGTGCCTAGTTCGAGGTGCTTCCCCCGACATGGCTAGCTACAACGATGAACCCTGCAACAAAAACAGCTGCGTATGCACATATACCTTCAGTGCTATACAACTTAATGTGCTAGATTGGTCTTATATATGGTCAAAGGATTCCCAAACAGCTGTCTTTTGGCATCAAGCGCCGAAATGTCATCCAATTGACTTTGAATTTGTCAGCGCTGAGTTCTAATTGAACTCTGTCTTTCACACATTGTGGTGAAAACCTTGACTGGAACCCAGATTTTCCATAAATTTCTGCAACCTCCCAAACCCAAGAATTTTCCCGGCCATTCCCGGCTGTTTCCCGGCTTTTTCCCGGATTCCCGGGTTTCAGATTTTGGATGATTTTGGGGCAAAAGCAAAGGTGTTTCTGGAATCCAGATTGAAAACCACAATGCACCCACACACGTGCATGGTCCGGGCCCGGGCTACACCAATGCTTCAATCACACTGCGCAGGTTGGATCGATGAGCCCATGCTCCATCCTGCCGGGAAGCTTGAGATCGTGCATGGCCGGGATCATGGAAGGCCGGTGGAGGCAACAACCACATCATTATAATCATCCTTATTAACTAGATCAAACAGAGCTATAATTATAGCTAATCTAACATGGCAACAATCCAATATAAACTTGAAAACTTGGGGTCTAGAACCCAAGAATCCGAGAAACCGAGAAACCAAGAATCCGGGAAACCGAGAAAGCCAAACCAAGAATCCGGGAAACCGAGAATCCGGGAAACCAAGAAACAAACCAAGAACCCGGGAAACCGAGAATCCGGGAAACCAAGAATCCGAGAAACAAACCCGGGAAACCGAGAATCCGGGAAACCAAGAATCCGAGAAACAAAGCAAGAATCAAGAATCCGGGAAACCGAGAATCCGGGAAACCAAGAATCTAGACCCCGAGATTCCGAGAAACCAAGAATCCGAGAAACTTGGGGTCTAGAGAAACCAGGAATCCACAAATCCAGGAATGAAACATCAGAAAACTCCGGGAATAAGGGATCAAGACAGATCTGAACAGATCGATGTTGTCAGTGGCGACTTATCAGTAAGTAAGATGTTGGATTTTGGTCAACCCATGAACAACTCTTCCAACACATGTGTTTCCCAATAGGCGCACGAACCCTAGCTGTCCTTAACGAACTCTCGCTTCGGCTTGCCAGATAATAGGCTGTGCCTCGAACGAATGAATGTGTTTGGTTCGGGTGGTCTGGTTTTAAACAGCTGTTGTTCATTTACTTCACTGGTTTGTTCATAGTCAAGCTGCTCGATTTGCTTCATGTTTTCCCTGATGTGTTGCCGGTGTTGATGAAACAATTGGGCAACTGCATCCCCAAATAGTCGTGGATAATGTTGAGTACCTTTAAGGTCACGCCCTCCTGACACACGTAGTATCCCAGCGCCATCCACATACCTGAGCTAGACATCCAATAACATACCTTACGTAGGATCACTAGCTAGCCATCAAAAAGCATACCTTATGCAGTTTGGCTACTTTATTGAGGTTTCCGCGCCCCACTCCTTATTCGCCGGAAGTGGCAAATACAGCTCTTGGATAAACGGATAGTTGCTGTAGATAAAGGATGGCTTCGGGCCTCAGTGCGATGAGATCGGCAAACCGAACAACTTTAAGGTTCACTAAAGGGAGTTGCATGGTATACCATATATATACCCCATTAGATCGATCTTCCAACCGGCTTGCCTAAGCTGACTACTTCCTGTCCATCAACTTCCTGCCCACCGCCGCCCGTGAACCTTTTGAAGGCTAGGGGCATGAGTGGCCGTAGCTGCCCAACCAGCAGAATGCCTTGGGAGGGCAACAATGGAGATTGGAGGATTGATGAACTGATGACCCAAAGAACTCACAGTGTTTGGAAACCAAGCTACCCTGTAAATGTTGAACACGCGGCACATTCTTTGGAAATCCGGGTGATATTGTAGCAAAGAGCTGGCAGGCTGTTCCAGAGCCCATGGCACCCCCAAAGTAGAGGCCACAGCAATGAGGATGCAGCAGCGGGAGACCATTTCATTCCTGAGATGATCCACATTCAAAGCAGCAAACAACAGAGTGACATACCTTTTCTTTTAGTGGTGGACCATTCCTCTCGATCCGCTCGATGTCAAAGACCTAAATCTACCTGCTTCCCAGTTCCATTGGCCGCCTAGGGCCACATGGGCTAAGTAAAGACTCCAACGCCCATCGCGTTGGCACCCCCAATCAAAAGAATAGAGTTGAGGACCGCCTGCCCATCTCTCCAGCCAACACAATGGAAACATACAGGTGCAATACAGGTGTAGTACCAAACTCTGAACCAAGATCTAAACATATCTAAACAAAGACCTATACCAAGCATGTGATCACATCCACCTTGGGCAGTTGGTCTACCCTCAACACTAAAGGCTATGGACTCGGGCCGTCAGCCGGAATCCCCAAGACTTCGGAAACTTCCTTCCAAACCTGTTCAACATCGCGGTTCAGGAAAGATGTCCTTGGCTCAATGTTGGAACAAACAGGTTGAAACATGTTGAAACTCAATCTTGAACTGCGTGCTCACTGAAAAGAATGTCGCTGTTGCCAAGACAGGTCCAAAACATATGTGTTGAGGAAAGACTCGATTTCGCAACCTTCCCATGGATTGCTTCACGCTCAGCATTGAACTTGGGTTTCAGGGCGGATTGTCTCAGTAGGACTTCAACGCGTGCTGAGCCCAACCGCCTAAGCTGAAGCACAATAGATGAAGCAACCAACCGTATTTTGCACGATTGGTCAAATAATTGAGGGAAGTGGTGCGATAACTTCACTTTGGTTGGCCAAGAAACACTGTGTACGAATGTTGTCCGTGCTTGGAAGAGGTTGGCCACAAGCACACTGGCAATTTCTGAATCACGGGACGGTACGCCTCGAGAAAGGTCTCGAGAACCTCGGCCTTGCTTTCGGGTGTAGGGTCAGTACCACCTGTCTCGCAAGTCTTTGCTTTCTTCGAGCTCTTCTTCCCCTTCCCGTGTTTCTTTCTCCGTTTTTCTCCCGCCCTCTTCTTGGCATCCTCATCGACCACATCGACAGGCTCAACATCAGATAGATTGCCATCGCACAGCGCTGGCATCTTGGAATCCTGTTCATGGGCGCAAGGGCGACGCAAAAGAAATTGGAAGAGTTGGCCATCAAGATCACAATCATTCACAATCTACCTAGAAGGAAAGTTGAAAGATCTTCAACTTTCACTCCTGCATGTGTTCCTGAAACATGGAGGACGTACTGCTGCGCTTACCGGGCTTGTCATATGGAACCAAAGCATGCTCATCCTCATCACCTGGTTCGATCTCATCTTCCTTGTCGTTACCGCGGCTAAGATTTGCCCAAATATCGCTGCCAAGATCCTAGGGTGTACGTTCAGAACCAACCCCACATTTATGTGTTAATATTTAAAAATATATATATATATATGTATACATATACTGGTATATGGGCGTTGATTCTGCAATGCAATCTCAACAGTTGAGGACCGGTCAGAGTCGCTGACGTTGGAATCAGACCCATCATAGGGCGGAGCGTCCACAACTCCGAAAAAGTTGTCCGGTATGGGGCCTGAGGAACTAGATGATCCCAATGCATCAGTCTCTGCATCACAGTCCACTAGCTTGTCAGCAGGGACATCCTGTTGACTCTCAGAGGGTTTCATGGCATCTTTGAGCAGTTGCACCCATGGACTCTTCGAGGAGTGGCGTGAATTTTGCCACAACCTGCACCAAACACAATGACTTTCTTGTAAGAGGTTTCATTTCTTTCTTGGTGAAATTTCCAGAACACAAGAGATTTCATTTCTTGTAAGACTTTCTCCGGCGGACCTTCGAAGACCTGACCACAATTTCTGGAACTTGATGGTCATTGCCTCCATGATGTCAGACACATCCTTCGTGGGACACCGTTTTCTTTTATGAGGTGATATAGGGCTCAACGTCACTACTTGTTTTCAAGATTGATGTTTGGAAAGCCTGAACCGTGCCAAGGCTCATCATCGCTGCCGAAGCATCTGATCGCCAAGCCCTACGCAGGGTGGCACAGCAAGATGGGTGGGCTTGGCTAACCAACGCTACAAAACATATGCCTTGAACTCGTGGTTGAAGCTGGTGAGAACAATTTCCATCTCGTACTTGGAGGGCTTGCGAGATTGAAACTCTGCAAACCTGACCAAAGCATGGATAGCCCAATAGTTCTTGATCCTCAGCCAACCCCAGCCGAAACAGTTTTATGGGACGTGTCACAAACAAACCAAATTGCACATTGCCATACAACATTCTGCCAGTATATAGTCTGAGCTGAGGAACAGAACTCGTTCACGTGTTTTCCCTCTCTTGCTGAAGTGCCCGATGATCAAGTCGGAAGTCGGTTGATCACCAAGTCCAACGATGGCCTCCTGTTTAACCTTTTGGGGTACACTGCGAGCTAGGTCTAGTCCCAAGAGCTGTAGTGCCGACACGTACTTTTCCATTCCATGACTAGGGTGGCAATCTTGCCAATTCCACCCCAGAGTGGCGTCAGCCTCTGACACGGACCCTGCACTGGTGCTGCAATCAGAGTCACTGTCACAATCCCTTTTGTCTGCCGGCATTCTGAATGCAGAGCAGGAACTCAAGCTGTGGATGCAGAAAACTCAAAACACCGAAGTCTGAGCCAAGTCGATCACGATTTCACACGAAACAAAATCTTGATGACAAGATTGTTCTTGACAGATTAGATTGCACACAAAACAAATCGCACAATCTCTTCTTGAAAGTGCACGTGTTTCAGTGCAAACAAGATTCCCCTGGGCAACACTCGCCACCTTCGCATTGCCCAATGGACTCTCTTTGGATCGACCCGATGTGGATCTGCGCGCTGAGGTTTGGACAGACGTGAGGGCTAGCTGAGAGGGCTGGGGTGTTCTCAACGGCTCAACCCTGCAAGAAACTTGATGGCCTATTGATCCAAACCCAGGAAGAGCAAACCGGAGCCATCCAAAGCATCCCGGCCTGGGTCGCGAATCGGTCACGTTATCTCCATCATAAGATCATTGTGTTTTGTTCAACATCCAGAAACATCCAATACCTTTGACCAAAGCAGTTCAACAAAACATCAATCGGTGTCCGCGTAAACTGCGCAAACTCTCGAAGCAGAAGTTTCACTGTGCGAGCGCCAAGTTGCGGAATTGTGCAAGCGAATGCACAGTGAAAGGGCGTATGCAAAGCCTGTGCACGCGAAACTATGTTGATCAATTCTAGCAGTGTTTGTTTGTCAACTTCATCCTTTTTGATGGTGATCAGTTCTAGAGATGATTGAAGTGAGTCACCTTTCTTTTGTGAGTTGCAGTTCACTCACAACTAGTTCAACCAAGAAACCCAGACCGCTCAGGAAATTCTGTCCAATCCCATCGTCCTCCAATTCAAAAGAGGCCACTGCCTTTCCCAACGCCCTGCCAGTTGCGCAATGCTGGGGAGGATTACCAGCAAGCTTTTGCATGAACAAGTTGCCATGAACACACGTTGAGAAGGACACACTTCCTTTCTCATGTTTGGACAAAGTCTAAAGGTTTTGTTGGAAACTTGCCTGAATCCTCCACAAATGGCCTTACAGCCAGCGAAGATCTCTGCACAGCCAAGAGCCTGTTGAAAAATGACGGGGCAGAAGGTTTGGTGGTTACTCGGCGCATGTTAGGATCACTAGGACCAGGAAGAAACTGACGTTCTGTAGATGTCTATGGTAAATAAACTTGATCCGAGAAACACTGGTTGGCGCGTCCATGCATTGACAAACCACGGCGCACAGCGTCATGAGCGAGAATGGTAGACCTCCATTGGCCAAGAGTTTGAGCCTCAGGCGTGAGAAGCCTTGGAGAAACCTGGGTTGTGAAATGTTTTGTCTTAACATGTCTCAACTTCCATACCTCTCAAACTCAACTCTCAACGATAGCAGGTATGTTGGCCAAGTAACATTTGGGCTAGGACAGGGTGCACAGAGGCCTCCATAGTCTTAAAGGACCTTGATGGCCCACACTTGGCCGCACGTCGGAGTTTGATCATCCTCCTTTGTTTGTCGGCCTTCTTTGTTTTCAAGACACGCAAGGCCATGGTGAAAATGCGCGCCCACTATCGGACCAAACACTGCGAAACTTATGGGTGTAGCTGCATGCTGCATGCGGCCGCACTCTTCAGTGACTGCATGTGACTTTGGTAGCGGAGCCTCTACAAAATCAACAACACGCAGAGCCGATGGGCGTGCCTCGGCGCGCAGCTCCATTGGAGGAAGTCATGCTGGGTCAGCATGCGGAAGTGAAACTGAAAGAAGCTGGAAGTTCTGAAGCTGAAAAACCTATTTGCAAAAAAAAACATGCTAACACATCCACCTTGCAACGGCTAAGTTGGATGCCTGGTTGCCTGCCAACTCTGTTCCTAAACTCCGTTGGAACTAGTGGAAACAGTGGAAACTAGAAACACCACAGACAGGTTATATGCTCTGCGCCTACCCCGTGTAGACACAGCTTGGCCCAGCGCGCAAAGCGGCCAACGAGTGGAGAAAAAAAACGAAGCACCAGCAAGTCGACCGAAGCGCGAGCGATTAACCCAAACAAAGTGCGTTTCTAAAGCGTCAACGTGTTTGGTGACAACTAGGCACGTGAGAAAAAACAGTGCTATGTGGAGAGAGCTACAAAAAATATTGACACCACCTAAAGTGTGTGCAACAAGTTGTGTATAGAACTGCAGATGTACCTTTTTTTGTGTGAAGTCTTTGAACCTCAAAGCCATTCAAAGCCGATCCAGCTTAAGCTTACCTTTTTCACGGCCGTGAAGGCTTATCTAGTCCAAAGGCTTATCTTGCCCATTCTTCTTGGCCAGCATAAGCCTTTAGCCTTAAAGGCTTGTAGGATAGCACTCTCGGCTCTCTAGGAAGGCTTACAATCCACCGTGTGAATCGACCTCTGTCCGAAGTCGTCAAAAGGTCCGCCAAGTTCGCCGTCTCCGATGTTTACAAAGACTTATTTTTAAGCACGTCTCGCATGAGCATGAGGGTAACTGTCTCAGACTACATTCAGCAATTCAGCCGCTTTGGCATTCAATCCGAAATGCCCCAGGGTATGGCAGATCGTGGGAACATTGGATCCTTCGTTTTGACGTTATTGAAGGCATCGGTGCAGACTGGCTTACTCTGCCTGACCTTGATAACATGTTACAAGTTACCAAATTTGATGCAGATCTTTACTGTCGACAAGAAAATAAATTGCGTGTCACATCTCGTAAGCATGCCGCGTTTCTCGACCAAACACAAAAATCAGGATCGAAACTGTATAGATCGCTCAAAGCCGAAGAAAATAAACTGTTACCAGGTTTTCCCGTTGTCCATGAGTGCTTAGCCACACTACGTCGTAGCCCAAAGGGTGTAGTCCACTTGCAAATTCATCACCCTGTCCAGTTTACACTCTATGGTAAATTAACTTTTGGAGCGGCCGAATTGATTTTAATTAGCCAAGATGCAAGCCATTTGACATGTAATTTGATTGCTGGAGTTTGTCCAACACACGATCGTGTCCATCGTCAGCAAACCTTTGCGCGTTTCGTGTCCATGAAATGACCGGTCCGAGCCAATTTTGGAATCGAGACACTGTAGAAGAAGAAACTCTGGATGAAACCATGGCAACAATCGCTCGGCTGCAGAGAATCCCTGCCAGAAAAACCCTCTCCCGATCGTCTGGAACCAGTTTGAAACCTTGACAAATACGATCCAGAGGTTAAAACCCAACAAGGCACCGGGTATTGATGGATGGAGGGCTGAGGAATTAAGAATTCTGCCCCCAAGTGCAATTTCTCAACTTGCAGACATCTTTGGCTTAATCTGGCAGCAGGGTTTGTCTTCCGACACCATGATCGCACGAGTAGTCCTGCTAGCAAAAAGAAACCCACCTGAAAACATTGGTGATGGCCGGCCTATTACAATACTAGGCTATGTCTCTCGACTCTCCAGAAAACTTATTGCAGGGGACAGAAGTGGCCGTCGGCTATTGCGGGTGGGCTACCCCATCGGGGAGTAAAAGATATCTCTTTCATGCAGCAATTTCAACTTGAAGTATGTAAGAAGAAAAACCAGGCGTGGTATGGCTTCACACTTGACCTTGTAAAAGCTTTAATTTGTTGCCAAGAAGAGTCCTTTACCATCTCCTTATCCATCACGGTGCCCCTCCTCAGGCTATTCAATTCTGGTTCTGTAATCTCCGGCGCATGACTCGATGCCTTCAAGTTCGTTGTGCCGTAGGACCACAAATCACCATGACTACAGGAGTCCCTGAAGGGGATAGCATGTCAGTCTGTAGTATGTTGGTTCTGTCTTCGGCCTTTTACTGGCTCATTAAAAGCCCTGTACTGGATCCATACTGTTATGCTGACAACTGGTCTTACTTAACTAGTTCCCAAAGGGAAAATTATAATGCCTTTCAGCAGATTCGGACCTTTGCAGCAAGTCTTCGCCTTCAAATTGACTACAACAAGTCTTGGGCCTGGGGAACCACCAAAGCAGTCCGTGAACAGTGGCGTGAAACACTAGATGAAGTCATGGAAGATTCACAACAAGTTCGCGTGTTAAATTCGGCTAAAGATCTTGGATGTATGTGCCACTATACCAAACAAGTAGTCCTTGGACACCTCAAGGAGAAATTCACCAGCGCGGCAGCCCGCTGTAAACGTCTAACCTATATGGCTACAGATCTTGTTCAGAAGGCATGTCTCATCCAGTCGGCCATCTGGCCACACGCATTCTTTGGGGCAGAGGCGCAGTTAGTTGGGGAGAACCATTTCAAAGAACTCAGAAGGGCGGCAACCACGGCTCTCGTAGGCCCTGAGCAGCAAGCCTCCTCGTGGATTGCCATGCATTTCCTGTGCCCCCAACTTCAGGACCCACTCCTATATGTCATTGCTACCGCCCTGTCTTTCATCACGCGCCGAGCTCGCTGCAATAGCATGGATAATACATGAATGCCATCTTAAGGCCATTCCAAATGAAATTGTCATCACAACAGATTCTCAATATGCAATTAATGCAATTAAACTAGCCACAGATGACCTTCAGCGTCCCCTGTCCCAAATGATTGCTCATGTGGACATATTGAAAGATATTCGAAAACACTGGTGCCCGGGCCAATTCTCCATTCGCAAAATTAAGTCGCATCAAGCCTTTGACAGCGCATTAGATGCCATACAACTTCAAGATATCCAAGGGAATGATTTTGCAGATTTCGCAGCAGTCCAGGCTAGGAAAACAGATCTGTCATCTCACAATCAGATGTTCCGAGAGGTTGAAGTTTGGAACCAAGCCCAGATTCGGCAGACTCTGCAGGTGTTACGCTATCTTCTTGATCTAAATATGGCTAGTGTCCAGTGTAAAGAACAGGCTAAGAGGGACAAATTAAGTGGTTCCCACGATGACCCCAGCCAGAATTGGGGCAACCTCCATCACTCTCGCGCTGTCTACCAAGTTCACAATCCTTTGCACTTTCCTATGCCAGAAATTCATCCACATATATTCACCGCATGTTTATGGGGTGCTGGTTACGCTCGGCTGGTACTCAAGTTTTTCTGCTCGTTGACATGGCCGGATCCGGACAAGCCACACAGTGAAGAAGCCAAGTCCGGAATCACATGGCATGAGCTAGCCATTGCTTTCATACTGCAATCCGGTGTTCAATTTCCATGTTGGATCAAACCTCCTGATCGCTCACGAGCACGTCCCCACCATTTTCAGGACCCTAAAGTCCTGGCACTTCCCACGAAACTTCGATCTCTTCGAGAGCAAGCAGATGCATTGCGCATCATCATACAATATTTACAAGGATTCTGCTCCACTCGAATTTACCCCAAGTTTCATAAAACAGCTTCTAACAGCCTGGTTCAGATTGGGTGGGGACGAACGTATACAGGTGGGTTTCCATTACGCCCCCAGTATGTCAACTCTGATGCTACACAAAAGACATTACAGTTGTATGCCAAGAATCTGGGAATCAAACCACCCTATCACCCCTTGGGCATGGTTCCCATGGATCACTGTCAGGTTTGCATCACGACAGATCCTGTTAAAAATCTCGATTATTCCCAGTGCTATCACTTTCGCAAGAAATTGAGAGCCGTGTGGAACAAGGGGGGTGATCTAGATTCTTTGGTACCACCAGCCCCGTCGAATTAGGTGCTTAAATTCGTCCTGTTTCTATGCACACACTACTTGCAGCGCGGATATTCGGTTTCACGTAGATAGGCGTGTATAGTCATTTGCCAGTTTTGTCTGTAGACGATGTGTCTTCACACATCCTATTTTGGTAGGGAAACAGATCCCTATCCTTCCTCATATTTCACCTACTCCCAGGCACCCATCAATATGATGAAGGGCCATTGGGAAGCGTTCTGGATTGATGCGCAAGTTACGTCGGTAGGTCAACCAAGGAATCCTGGTCTCGGTCCACAGCCAATGTACCTGATGAGAAGTGGATGATGGTCTTTGGCAGGGACAAGCACCAGCTACTTGACGGGATACCATTCATACATCATGCATCCTCGTATCGCTGCAAAGAGCATGTTCACATTTTAAAAGGACTCCCTGGAAGGTTCGCACAACAGACCAGTCTACCCAGAGCCAGCCAGGGTCTCCTGAAAAACAATCCACGCAAAAACTGCCTGTGGGTCATGCCACCCAGAGCCCGTTGCACCCTGGTAGATTGACCTCCCCTGTCGTCTATTCTCAGCCAGCTAGGGCTGTCAACCACCTCTGAGAAGACCGCCTGGGAGGTCAACCTACCCTGCTTTGGGGCTCCGGTTTGACCTAAGCAGCCACTTCTCGGCAGTTAAGAGAATATGACAAGCAGCCAGCAGCATGTGCTTGTTCAATGCTCCCTTGGATGATCTAACCTATTCACACTTTAGGCTTTACCATCCTTATTCGAACTGAACCTAAGCGTGATCCTAACTTATTAAATCGAATCTTATCCCTAAACCCTAAACCCTAAACCCTGAAGCTAAGCATGATCCTAACTCAATACATCTTAATACCAAACAAAACATCCCAACTTAATACATCAATACATCCTAACTTAATACATCATACATCTTATGATCTTAATTAAGACATGTCAATACGAGTACAATCCGTATTCTCCATCCTTCGGCCTGGAACGGTCGCCGCTCCTGCAGCTGTTCCTCTTCAGATCCTTGAGGCCCAGGAGTCCGTGGTACCTGGGGAGAGCGAGAGCGAGAGGCTCTGAAGATGGAAAGGGACATCTGAAATCATCTGAATCTGCCTGTGAAGACCAAGAAAAAGAGTCAAGCTTAGGTTTGAAATTGGGTTGAAATGGATTGAAGGGATGCGATACCCCCTCAACCTCCACGTCAAACGGGACAAAACAATTCAACAATTGCTTGGGCGATGTACATCTCGAACCCGAGCTCCTGACTCTTGCCCCTTTGGAGGCACCTGAGGTGCGCAGCGTTGCACCAGCGGTGACGACGGTGACCAGCCGAAGATTTTCAGCTTGGCCACAGCTGCAGGTCAATCAGTCCAGGTGGCACCCCAAAATCCTCCAAATCCACAAGTCTTTCGAAGGAAACATCCCTCCAGCCTCACACCGGTCACTCTGGGTCCCACGTGCTCGGTCTGCTGTGGGCTGAGCATCCGCACTTTGTTCGATCAGTAGCGCACAAGCCAAGCTTTCAGGAAGCCCCGGCAAATCCGGAAGACTCCTGGAACCGGCGTCGACGGTTCGTGTGTCGAACGTGGATGGTCCCGAGTTCGGAAGAACGACAGCCAAGCGGTGATTTCGAGAGAAGACGGCGGCGTCGAAGTCAAAGCGGTCCTAAGGAGATGGGACAATCTGGGAGAACTGATTCGAGACGTTCAAGAAAAACCCTTCCAGGTCCAGAGTTCTGGGCAAGTCGCTCGTCTCTTCCCATCAGACCCACCAAGGCCAGGCCTGGCCGGCCTGTTCCTCGATCAAAGCGCCCCCGGCTCAGCACCAGGTCAGTGCGAGTACTTTCCGACACCCAGCAGGATCCACCAGGTGTGGGAATTCTTGGTCGTGGAAGTTACTGCAGCAATCAACAGGGTATATAAATCACAGCAAAGGAGATCATGCCAATTAGAGTACAACTGCTTACTGCTCACAAACTAGCTTGGGATCTGTTGAACCAAAAAGGGCAGTGACGGCGAAGCAGACTGCAGACTGTCCTGCAGTCTGCACACCATCACAAAGGGTACACTGCACCATCATCTGTCCGTGCTTGTTGCTCTTGCGTTGTGATCGAACGCGGGTGATCTTGACAGAAGGATCAAAGCGTTGGATGCGATGAAGCCTTGGATGCGCGTCGTGGTGTGATGCGGCCGTCCTCAGGACGTCTGGACCACACCGGACCAGCAGCGCGTTCCCGGGTGGAGAGATGAAAGCGATACGCGCGCTTTCACACGCGGTGACGACGTCGCACCAAGCACCAAGCTGGAAGAAAACCAGGGTCCCTCCAACGAACAACGTGCACAGACCTGGTCTTTCCTGGGGCTGAGTGACGTTTGGAATGGCGTTGAGTGATGAGTGACTTGTTTTCGACCACGAAATCGGCAGCCCTTTGAACCTCGTGAACCTCCGTCCTCAGCTCTTCTTTTGAATGTGCGTGACGACAAAGCTCTCCCAATTTGCAGCTTCCGTAGTCTCAGGGAACGGTCAATCTATTCTCTTCGCCAGCTTCTGTGATGTGGGGTCAAAAATGGTCAAAGCCTTTCCAAACTATATTCATGTTGGGGCAGTTTCATCTCACTTTGTGCACGGTACCGTAATTGTGGGTGTTACAGGTTTCCACCCACAATCACAAGAAAGAATCCGAATCTAGCTGTTCAATGCTTTTCATGCAGAGTTGGAGAAGCACTCCAGTTGCAGCATGAGTTTCAAGACTGCCGACGATTTGATAAACTCAGCCTCAGAATTACCTCCAGCCACTTCTGCAAGGGACATTCTGACCTCACTGGGCCATTCTGAGCTCTCCACGATGGAAGCAACACATGGTCGTCTTGTAGAACCTCGGTCGATCGAATGGCGATGCGTTGAGGCTAGGACCAGGAAGCCGGGGGGGTGTCTGTCTCAACGTCAGACCGACCTGTAGAAGGCAGAAGGCATGAAAAGAGCCTTGAAAGTAAGAGGATCCAAGAGGAAAGGCGCCTTCCAAGCAGGCAGCAAGGCACTTCCATGAATGTCCGCTTTCTGATTCCAGGCAGATCAGGTACAAAGTTCTATCCTTTGTCATCACTCTATGCCAGTCCTCGTGTCTCAACGCCGCACCGTCGTTCCGTTCCGCCGCGATCGGATTCTTTCGGTGAAACCGGTGGCCCGGGCTTGTCAGTGGCGCGCAACTCATCCAGGCTGTGTGCGAAGCTGCAGTCCTGAAGGTGGTGTGCTGAAACGAAAATCAGAACTGGCACTCCCAACATGGAATAAGTTCAGACCGAGAGGTCTTCTTTGAGGGTTTGTTTCTCAAAGACTGGTTCCCTTCAATAGCTGGGGGCAACCAGCAGGAGTCAACACTGGATAGAATGTGTCGTACAATGTCATACACTTTCTTGACAGGACAAGATCAGGCTCAAAGGACCTATTGATTCTAGATTGTTCTATTTTACACACCACCAGACACACAAACACTCAGACGGAAAACGTGGCAATGTCACAGTTCCTCAACCGGAAAACGAAAAAATAAATGCAAATCTTCAAGCCAATACGTTGCATTGCGTTGCATGTCTGGATGTCTGACACTAACACGCGTTTTTCGCTACAGATCGCCTGACCTCAGTTGGGTACTACCAATCATGGGGATCTGGCTTTGACTCGTCCATCTTTTGCACCCATCCTACCTCTGTCCATCCTACTCCGTGCAGACCGCGCAAACCTCGATGTCGCATCGCTGCGTCGTCAAAAAGGTCTTGCACATGGCGGTCTTCCTGGCCAAGGCAGTCTTCTCAGGAGGCAGCTGCAAAAACCCCATCTCCGGCTCATAGGGTTGGGGAAGCCAGTGAACCCTGCCATGGTGACCACGTCAGTGAAGCTAAACACATGCAAACTAAACGACGAATGAATGCTGTGGGGAAACACGGCCTCACAAACCAAGCGCGCTCTGTGAACATATTTGAAGAACTTCAGGGGGGGACACAAACCACATGAAGAGGTTTTCAAACAAATAGAAATGGTGTGCATCACCTAGTAGAAGCGGTCTCACAGTTCAATCTTTGTCGGCAACACTAGCAGGAAAAACAAATCCCCAGTGCGTTTCACATTCCTCGAAGCCAAGTCAACCTTAAAGAAAAGTTTGGAAAACCATCTTTCTGTGCTACTACAGAAAGATTATATTATATTATATATATATATACATACACCTTCCCCAATGCTCCACAGCAAGCAACAGGGCACTCTTCCCGGAGCGCCTCACGGTTTGTCAAGTGATGTACACGCGACCCCACATGGCGCTTTAGCCACTCACCGGGTGCGAAGCCCATTTGCAACCTTCTGTTTGTTTGTCGTCCCAATGGACTCTGGCCCCTTCTCGCCGCCTTTGCCTTTTCCTCTCTCCTTCCCCTTCTTGCCGTCCTTGCCGGGGCTCCCTTTTCCGTCCAGCTTGCCCTTCGGCTGGTGGTATCCCTTCAGCTTCAAATTCAGCACGCGCTTCCGATTCATGAAGACTTCCCCGTCCCTCTCGAGAAGTCCTCCGGCGTCCGGCGCAGGAGCTCTATAGGCACTGAGCCGCTGACCAATGCCATCCATGCAGCTCTTACCGCCTTGACCCTCTGCCCCAGTACGTCTCCGGCGCCAGAATGTCCAGCACGGTCGCGTGAAAGTAGTGCACCGCGGCCGGGGAGTGAGCTCTCCCAGTCTTCCGCTTTCGCCCCCGCAGATACTTGGGCCCTCCAGCTGCATCTTCAGCAGAAGCCTTGATGCTGGCCCGGCATCTTCCTGGAGTACTGAATCAGCTTCAGCTGATTGGATGCCTCCTCGCCGAACAGCCCTTCATCTTGTTCACTCGGCGAGCTACACTCTTCATCCACCTTCTTTGGCTTTTCCCTGGCCACTTTGGCCTCCTTCTATTTTTTCTGCGCCCTTCAAAGGCTTGGAGCCGTTGGCTTTCTCTTCTCCTGTCGAGGTGACCTGTTGCGCTTCCGCTCCTTCTCCTTTCCTTCTTCTTGTTATTATTCTTTGGCTTCGCCTTTGAACTCTCCCGAGGGCCGTTCTTGCGTGAAAGTGCCTTCTCAAGGCGGCCGCCCTCATCAATTATTCCTTCAAGCCCTTCTTCTCAGAGCTCTCAGTTGAGCCACCTTCTTCATCTTCACTTTCGTCCTCGCCTGGATTGACTCAGGGTAAAGCTTCAGTTCCCACTTCTTTGCCTGGCTCCATCTTCCTTGACTTCAGGTAGGACGTGGATTCCTTGATGCAGCCCTTTGATTCAAATGCCCAACTTGGCAACTAGCTGTTGAACTCCTTCTGGGTGAGCTGCCTAAATCTCTCTACATGAATTGAGGCTCCGCGGCGTGTGACCTTGGCACCCTCACAAAGGTGATATGCAGCGCACACTTATTGGTCACGCGCTGCCCTTCACCTTCTTACATCCACCATCTCACGTGGGCGTCAATCGCCATGACGTAGCTCCCATGGAGCCAGTGGCCCGTGTCATCAGTGGAGATGGCATCCATCACCTCGAAGATGACCGTGCCCTGGGCCTTGCCATCATTGCCCTTGATGGCCCCTTCCCGGACCATGCCTGGAGTGAAGCGGTTGCCTTGAGCCCAAAGCTAGCGAGCGGTACGAGAAAGGAATTCACCCCAGTGGATGTGTGTCAATTCCCATGTCAATACCAGCTCTACCCCTTTTAGACCAGTAGAGTAGGGAAAGCTGTCGAGTCGAGCCCTTGACCAATCCGGACAAACGCCCTCCTTCTCTTCAAAACGGTCCGGTCCGGTGCATGCGGAGAGACGACCAAAACGACCCGTCTTCCGACCCCGCGGGAGGCGGAGCTCCTGAGGTCCGGCGCCCTTTGAAGCTCTTCCATGCCATGCGCAAACTTGCAGAATTTCCGGCCTCGACCGATGTGGGGGAACGCCACGCGTGTTCTACTGGTCGGGAACGCCACGCGTGTTCTACTGGTCGGGAACGCCACGCGTCGTCTCGACCACATCTGGCTCAAACGGGTGGCCTCATGTCCAGAGCAAAGCTTATTGAAGCACGATCCCTACCAGAAGTTACCCAAATCAATCCCAAATCTCTCAGTCATGCACCAAGCTAGGTCACCACAATTGCAACATCGCACGTCCAGGAAGGAAAGGTGGAAGAGAAAAAGGGCTGGCCACCCATCCCGAAACTGGCCACAACTCTGCCAACTCACCAGCCGCTCCCAGATCAACCGGTTTGGCCCAGGTCCACTTCTGGTGGCCGGTCGAGGTCCCGACTGCATCGACCACTTTGGAAGAAAATGCAAAGCTTCGTCCTCCCCGGCGGCCGGTCATCCGGCCGGAAGCCGCGAAACGTGAGTGTGAAGGTGACGTGTGAAGCAAATCATGGGATCTACTGGATTGGTATGTGAATCTACTCCTCAATTCCTGATCTTCTGTCTATAAAATACTGATCAATCTCAGGTGGGATGAGAACGTGGGAGCCGATCGCAACCCCCATATATAAGATAAAAGCAACTTGGGCAGTCAGCATGCTTGCGTTTTATCGCTCCAACCGTTGGTTTTACAGTGGTTCTGGCCACCCTTTTCAAGGAGGACGCCCGCCTTCAGGGAAACCGGCGAAACTGCCTCCCTGCCATGTGTATCCATGTGTGAGTTACAGATCCAGCCGCGAGAGTCTGTGGATGTGTCAAGATGCAAACACGAGGCTGGCACAATGCACAGATTGGTCTCGCCATCCCTTTTGGTGCCCGTAGCGAGTCATCCACTAGCTGCCTACTTCGAGGCAGCTACTAACTATGGTGCTCTATAAGAAAGCAAGGTGCCCCGGAAAGCAGCTGCACCTGCCAGCCCTGGAAGGGGTACATGATTTGTGTGGACAGGATGACATCCCTCATCTGTGGCAGAAAAGGTGTCGTAGTTATCAGACACACCGCTGTGTGTAAACGCAGATCAGAAAAAGTGTGGGTTCAAACTTACAGGCCGACCCGAAATCAAGGGGGAGGTTTCTTCACAAGTCGGGTTTCAACCGCGGGGATCCGGGAGCAAATTCCAGACAAAGCTGGTGTCTTGCACTCGTCCAGACAAAGGTTTTTCCACGGAAGAAGCACCAACTTGGGCTGTAGGTGAAAGGCTTCCCAGTGCCCTGCGACCGGTCTCCACCGGTCGACGAAAGGATCGAGCCAGCGAAGATCTCAGCTCAAGGGAAGTCTCGACTTGCTGTTGAAGTCTCGATCAAAGCGTCCAACGGGATAGTGGCAAGAGGTTGATCTGATCAACTTGGCAACTGCTAGGGCAACCAGGCAGGTGGGGTGGGGCTTAAAGACCCAGCTGGAACGTGTGACAAGGATGGGGGGAGTCTGGCAGGGTTCTTACTTCTCAGCCAATCCCGATAACGATCTGCTAGTCACTGATGCAAGCTGAGCCCTCGAGAAGCATTTTCGGCTTTCTCCATGAAGGCTCAAAACATGCTCCACACCGCAAGATGTGCCAACCCGGAGAGTGGGAAGCCTCCACTCCACTTCTACTTTCCCCTTCCTAGATATGCACTCGTTTCACATCACACCAACACGAAACAACACCATTTTCGCATCAACAGGAGGCTCATCTCCAGGATAAAGACAAGCAACGTTCCGGTGTTTGTGGAGCGGGTTCGCCGCAAGAGCGGCGTGAAGACGTCCAATGATTCAGAGGTGTGTCTGCCAAATCCAGTTTCAGATCTGCATGTGTGTGTGTGTGTTGAATTGAATTAAATCTTGCTAAGCAGAACCAGAACCTAATCCAACAATGACAAGATTCACAATGCAATCACATATGATTGCACATCTACAGTTTTTGACATCAGCCTTACAGCTGCATTATCTGTATGCGGGCGGCTTTTTCAGATGCTTTGCACTCCAGGTCTTAGGACACACCGATTCCCGCCCTGTCTGGGCAGGTGCCTCAGATCGAAGTCTCAATGTTCTGTGGCCTGGACACGGCATGACTTGAGGATTGACATGCCAATGAAACATGATGTCTCAGGTTTTCCAACCACCTTGAGTCGGCTGACTTGAAAAAGATGTGTCCCCAAGTCAAAATATGTTTGGGAAAACCACTATCTGGCATGGCCCCATGTCACACGACCGTGGCATTTTCCCCCTCAGTCGCAAGTCGCAAGTGACCCATGCGACATCTCACACGACTGTGGTCCCACCCCAAATTGATCACTTTAGAACATCCCATACATTCATCCTTTACCGGAGCTTGCATTGTTGATCCATTCGTGTAGCCTTTCTGGGCGCAAGAAAGCAGCGCAGCTGCTTTGAGACTTTGGTGATGCCACATGTCAAGATCCACTTGGAACCAAAAAGAAACCCAAAAGGAACTCCAAAAGAAAACAATCCAGCAGTCACAAAGGGGTGCTTAATGGAGGGTACGGGGGCCCATTATCCACTCACTTAGGGACTAAACACCACCCCTTTGTGACTGCTGGATTACATGGATGTTGTTTACATGGGAAGAATGGTCCCAAAAAGGAACCCCCAAAAGCCTTCCCGATAGCAACGGCCTTCTCCACGCCCAGGACCGCGCCGCCCACGAAAAAAGGACGACCGCCAGTGCGCTCCGAGACGAGAGGAGCCAAACCATGAGAAACCCGCCACGCGAAAGACCAAGCGCACTCCAAGCCGCCGGTGTTTGTGAATCCGGTGCCTCGATGAAAAGGGCGATGTTTGAAGGGCGATGGATGTTCCGCTGAGGACCATTCCGCGAAGCTTCTTCAGTTGGGCGAAGTGGAAAAGGGTCACTCACCGACGGTTCAGTTGGAAAACATGTTTTTTTGAGATGTTCTTGATCTCAAGCTGGAAAAAATGAAAACCTCGCGCTCGGTCGCAACTGTCAGTATGACAGGTACCGAACATGTAAGGAAAATGACAAGTACCACTCCAAAGAACCTGTCTTGAGTCTTGAAATCCAAAGATCGGGCAGTCATCCCAAACATTTTCTTGCCCTCATTCTCTTTGCAAGGGTCCAGGTCTCGTCCTATCCCTTTAATCCAAGGCAAGAGTTGAACAAATCCCTTGCGATGACAATGAGGAAACCTTGAAATGGCAAAAGCAGAGTGTGCCAGAAACTACTGCGAAGCAGTGGCTGAGAGCCTTCGCACCTGTTCGACCCCTTGGCTTTATCTTCCAAGAAGCTCGTAGCCCTTCATACACATGTCCTGGGAAGCTGTCGGCCACAGTTTGGAATGACCCTTGACACTGGAGGCCAGGAAGCCTGAGTGTATGGCATTCCAACCTATCGCTGCTCATGCTTGGCGTTCCTACTCATCATCAGGTGAGAGGTTTACCACTAGGTTTACCTGAGTGCTCGGAAGAAGAAAAATGAGTCGCGAGTCGCGAGCATCGCGAGGCTAGCATCGGCTTTTGGCCAAAGTCACGGTCAACGGTCACCCAATAGAGAGAGAACGGGCGGTGCTTTTGGCGCCTTTCAAACCGATCCCGTCTTTTTTTGTTTTTTTCGGGACGAACCTCTTCGCATGTGTGGCTTCTACTCGCTGCTGGGGTCGTGGGAGAAAGGGGCCGCGTCACGGGATCTCAGACCACTTGGTCGCACAACTGGACTTGGAGGCATTTCGGCAACAGTTTCGCAAGGTTGCTGGTGCATTGTAGATGTTGATGAATAAGAACCTCCAAATGGAGATGTAAACACATTCTTGCAGGGGAGGTTCTTAAGCAACACTCTACCTTACATTGTTACATATTGTACCAATACAGATCACACGCTGCTTTGGAGCGGGGCTATATTATACCCTCATGCTAGCTGCTGCCACTTCCCACGAAACCCCTTCACCCACTAAGGACTCGGCCCGCGTGATGTAGTCTGGCAGGCGGGGGTGTGAGTCTGGCGGTCGTGAAAACACCTTCTATACAGTATATACTGACCCTGTCTCCAAACATCATGAAAATGCAAAACAAAACCTGTTAGGAGATGTTAGGAGAGGAAAACAGGTTTCGAAGTTGCTACCGTCAACTTCCATGTTTGTTCGGTAGACAGTAACTACTCTCTCTCTCTCTCTCTCACTGATGTATCCTTGCACCTGTTCACTCTATTTGTTGCACAAAGTCCCAAAAAGTTGACGATAAAGACATGTTGCTACCTTCAATTGAGACTTGGCCACCAAGAAAAATCCTTACGCTAAGCAAAGAAGAGAAACCATCAAGTACCTTCATCATCATTCGTCTAGTCTCGCTTCTCTTTGCAGAGCTCGGTTGAACCAAACATGTTTCTTTACCTACCCCTTTCTCCAAGGTCTTTGTTTCCACTAAACCATTCATCACTTCTCTGCACTACGGCTGAAGCCGTACACTAGGACCAGGAAACCACCGCAAAATCGCAACCGAACATCACCACCCCATCACCGGCCGTCACTGATCTCCAAATCTGTTCCACCCAGTTCCCCCAAACCGTCCCGACTCCTTTCGTTCGCTCACTCGGGCCAAGAAACGACGCGGATCCGCCCACCCATCCGCCTTTGCCGTCCGCTAACTGGGTGAAATTGTCTTTGATCTGCTCCTTCCAATGCCAGGTTCACGCACTGCTTGTGGAAATGGAAAAAATGGCGATCTGGGCCGGCGCCGCATAATCGCTTTGGGAAGTGGAACACGAGAGGAGCACTAAAAAAGGTTTCATCTCGAACCTCCACATGCGGGCAAAAAAATCTTTACTTCGAGTGATCCCCACCATGACATCTCAATCGTTTGCCTTCACGCCATGCTGAGGAGCATGTTGCCATGGTCGTGAGTTTTGTGGTTCTCCATTTTGCTTGTGGGTCCCCGGGTTGTGTGTGTGTGTTGTGGTTGTCTGTTGCAGTTGTGTGTTGCGGTTGTGTGCTGTGGCTGTGTGCTGTGGATGTGTCTTTGTGGTTGTGCGTTGTGTTTGTGATTGAGTCCGCGGTTGTGTTCGTGGCTGTGTGTTTGTGATTGTGGTTGTGTTTGTGATTGTGTGTTTGTAGTTGTGTTTGTGGATGTGTTTGTGTTTGTGCGTTTGTGTTTGTGATTGTGTGTTTGTAGTTGTGCTTGTGGTTGTGGTTGTGTTTGTGTGTTTGTGTTTGTGTGTTTGTAGTTGTGTTTGTGATTGTGTGTTTGGGTTTGTGGCTGTGTGCTGTGGATGTGTGTTTGTGATTGTGTTTGTGGCTGTGTGTTCGTGGATGTGTTTGTGGTTGTGTGTTGGTTGAGGTCCTGCAGCGCCCAGTGCTCTCGGGAGCTGGCGGTTGAGGTCTGGCGGGGAACACTGCCACGCGGCTCTCGCGGTTGAGGGGGGAACACTGCCCCGCGGCCCTCGCAGTTGAGGTCCGGCGGGGGACGCTGCCACACGGCCCTCACAGTTGAGGTCCGGCGGGGAACACTGCCATCCTGCACTTGCGATTCAAGTGGGGAGGAGGCGGGTGTGGTGGAAGAGGAATGCAGCTGACACAAAATCTAACAGCCCTCACCTGACAAGTGGGGAAAAATAGGGTGCGGTGGAACCCACGCGAATACGAATGCACACACGCACTCGAAAACACACGGCCAAACATTGTTTGATACTCTTGTGGGGTAATCTTGTGACACACTCTTGCGGGAGACACTCTCGCGCAACACACTTCTGGGACACTCTTGTGCGACACTCTTGTGGGACACTCTCGTGGAAAACTCTTGTGGGACACTCTTGCGGAACACTTTCTCTTTTGGCACACTCTTGTGGGACACTCTTGTCGGACGCTCTTGTAGGACACTCTTGCGGGACGCTCTTGTAGGACACTCTTGTAGGAGGCACTCTTGTGGGACACTCTTGCATCCTCCCTCGCGTCAAATCTCCACAACAAGCGTTTCGTACAAGACTTCCTGGCATCAAATCTCCAAAACGAGGGCTTCGTGTCGTATGAGACTTCCTCCAAAAATAGACATCAAAGTCTCCAAAACGAGCGCTTCTCAGAGCCTCTCAGAGCGAACACGTCAAGCAGCCCTGCCAAGCAGCTTTGCAATCCCACGCCTGCCACGAGAAACCAAATTCGACACCTCCAATACACACAAAGTACAGTGCCTGCCACGAAAAGTGACGACATGACATCTTCACGTCTTCCGCAAAATTTGCATCACACCCCGCTTAGATTGACTTGGGACACTTTTGAGCACGCTCACATCCACCAGCATCGCAATTTTAGCTGAGACTTGTCACGAAATCACCGCTTCGAGGCAACAGCCTGAAACGCAAATGCCACTGTCACAGCGACATCCAGCACCTCCAACAGACCACCCTACGAACGCCAATCCCACTTTCACAAAACGCTGCGCCTGCGCAGCAAAACCATCCTCCACACTTCAACATGTTGTGCTTCCACGCTTTTCACACGAATCTGGCGCTTCATGCGTCCATCCAAAATCTCCTCCTAAAGCTTCCCCCACTGTCAGCGCCCTAGCGACCCAACCGCGAACGGTTGCAAACAGTCGCGGACGAACAAGACTCTACCCCCAGACCCCCCAAAGTGAAACCAGAACCCTTCGCTATGCATTGGGGAACAAACGATCAACAGCAAAACCTAAAACTAAAAAAGAAATTGTGACCGAAACCCCCCAAAACGGATGCAAAAAGAGGAAAGCGCCAACAAAGATGCGGGCGAGATCTCTCTTCGGGTCGGGCTCCAGCGTCTCTTTGTCCACTGCGCCGGTGCGTAGCAATTGGATCTGCAAGAACTCGGAGGCATCGATCTTGGAGTCCTCGGTGGATCGCTGGGTCGATCGGAAGCCGAATTTCCGGGTGGGAGGATCGACGGCCAGATCAGATGGTGGAGAAAGAGAGTTTCTCGGTGTGAGATGAGAGACCAATGAGGAAGACAAATGTGAAGAAATTCGGGGATCGAAATACTGAGAGACAGAGAAGCAGAAAGGATGCAAAAAGGACAGCATGCTTTGCCCCTCGCTTTGCTGCAACAGCAGTGCAACAAACTCAACCTGCAAAAATGTGGGCCCAAAATTCAAGCACAAAAAACTACGTGATCTATTCTAGCAGCGCAACATCTGCGTGCAGTGTGATCCTCTGTGTGTGTATATGCTTTTAAACACGTTCCGTCTGGCACAAAGGTCCATCCAAGCTCAGCGGCCGGAGAATGGCCCAGAATGTGCTTGGCGAATTGCATCTGGGCGTTGGGGAAATTCAGTGCCCACCAAGAGGATGAGAATTGGAGGGTCGTGGTGTGGCACAAGGAATCCAATCTTGAAACCGTACCCGGGTTTGGCACTACAGAAAGCCTTTGATTCCATCATCGGGGTCCAGATTTTTTGGGTCGAAGCAAATCATCAGCCGTGGTCCGTGATCGGCCGTGACGGGCCCTGGGTCACTTTGGTTCCGCGACATGAGACTTGGAAAGGAAAGTCACTGGAAGAAACTGTGCGAAACCATGAAAATCCAGATGAAGCAAAAGGAGGAAGACTTTGACCAACATTCTCCCACAGGGCCAACATCTTCTTGTCCGTTTTCCTTCTTGAGCTCTAGTCATTGAAAAGACCTGAAAGTCCTGAAATCCCCCGGTCTGGCTAGCAGGCTCCCTGACCAGCAAACTCATGCTGGTAGAACGGAATGAGAAGAAGACATTGAGTTCGGAGCATCGGCTGCATCGGTATCAGATCCGGTTTCGGCGAGCAAACAAGATAAAGATTGAACCCGGGTCAATGGTCTGAAATGCAACAGCTCTGGGAAGCCTATCAGCCTGCGGTTGAGCGTTGTTCATCCCTCTATCCAAGGCTTGCCAGAGAAATATCTCAAGGCCTGTCCCCTTCCAAAAAGTGCGCCAGAAAGCCCGGCTGAGTGCAGAAACCTCAGGGACCATGTAGACGTCAGCCACCCCAGAGCTTTTTTGCAGGGATGTACAGTGTACAGTTAGTCACCCAGTCGCTCACGGCTACAGTAGCAGTAGCAGTATCTTTGTTCTTTCTTGGCTTGCTTTGTAAGTAAAAAATACCAGGTAACTCCTTTTTGTCAACTGGTTGTCACGCTGTTTATTGCAAGGGTACTTTCTTGCTTGTTACAAACATGCTGTGTTGTTCCACTTTTGCTTGCAAGTTGGTTTGCATGTGTTTTGCATTTATGATTGATGTTGTTTTTCTGGCTGCATTTTGGGATTGCTTTTTGTGCTGCAGTTGTTTTGCATGTTCAAGATGATCAACTTCTAGAATAAAGGGGTCTGGCAGACACAATAATACAAATTATATGTGCGGCAGAACCGCAATCATTCACAACCCCACCACTCTTGGAGCTGTCAGGCTGTTGCCCCACCCTGTCAGTCAACTTCCACTTGATCCTCGCACCTCTGACGATGTAATCCTCTCATGGAGCTTCTGGTGGTTCTGAACGGCACGAGGTTACGCGGCGAAGACGTGGACGGGTCGAGGGTCCAAACGATTTGGGCTGCATGTGGTGGCTGCGGCAAAAACGATGTCGTGGGTGTCCCGGTCATGTTTTGCAGTGAATAAACTGAACAAAAGCAGCTCAAAGGATTCTAGAGTAAATGCAAAGTGTTTGGGAACCGGAAGCTGCCTATTTGGTTGGTCGGAACATCACGCATGACTGACAGTGAAAAAAAGGGGTCGCCCATGTTTAGCATCAAGCGTAAAGGCGATCTTTTTCCACAAGAAACCGGTGTGTTCTTCCTTTTTGCCAGTGCTGATGTCAAGAAAACAAATCGCACATTGATTCAAAGATGATTCTTTCGAAAGGGAAGCACTCTTTGCTAAGACCCATCGATTCGCCCAAATGATCTTCATTGGCCGGCTGACCAGCCTTTCTCGCCATGTGCTTGTCCACCAGGACCTTGGCGGAAGCATTCAAGTCTTCGGACCACCCCCTCGGCACCGTCCTGTGTCGTCCACCGGTTCACCTCCGGTGGGTTCGACGGGACGAGAACAGTGGCTGTCCACGGCACGGCAGCAGATCTTGGTCATGGACAATTCTACATGCGTCCGTGGTCAGACCGGTCAGCGCAAAAACGAGCGAGCTGATTTGCCATCAACTACAAGAGGCAAAACGCACATGCTGGGTGTAGAGCCACGAAGCATGTCCACACAAAAGAACGCTCTGAACCTGGAAAAAAACTCCCAACACGAGAAGCAACAATGTCTAGAGCCAATTGCACGTGCGTCATTCCTGTGTGTTGCAAGCACTGCCAAGTCTCTCTTCAGGCACTGCCAATTGATCCCCTCAAACATGGATGGTCTCTTCAGGCAATTCCAAGCCAGGTGAGGTCTTCAGGGATCGAACACGTGGTGTACGTGGACCTGAAAGAGGTGACCTACCAGGTGTGATCCCGGCCTTTCTTCAAAGGGCTGGATGGAGCAACCCTTCCGACCCTTTGGGTGCCTTCCCCCTTTCCAGTTGCTGTTGGAGGGCAAAGCAAACCACTCGCTCCGACCTCCCCGTGTGAACGAAGTCCGCGGCCGTCCGCGGCCGGCTGTCCGCGGTCGCCGAGACCCCGGCGCCAGCGATTCGGCCCAAGGCCAGGCCGAAGATCGGCACCTGCACGAGCTGAGGATGAGAGAGGTCCATGAGCTCCGTCTGCATGAAACGGGACAAAGACTGCCGGTGTGGCAAGACATTTGGTCCTTTTGGATCCTTTTGGGTGGAGTTCATGGATTGAATTATCGTTCTTTTCGATCTAGTGCCGTTTTGCGGGGTCGTCTTGGTTTTGTCCAGCACCTCAAACAAGAGATCGATCGATGGAAATTCCGGCACTTCAAGGACTGCGACAGTGACTGCCCCTAGTCTGTGTCTCCAAACCCCGCAGAGCGGTGATCTGCCAGCTCCAAAACAGATCCACCGGCAAAAAACACGCGGTGATCTGCACCCCGAACAGGCAGTAGAGGCCCGAGAGCACCACATATTCCTCGCCAGCCTGGGAAGGTTGGGAAGGTAGGTTGGGGACGACGAAGGCCTGGGCATTCGCCCTTGAAAGGGGGAAGCTCCGAGACTTCAGTGGTTCCAAGTGGTTCCAAAACTCTTCAGTTGTTGTCCCATCACCTGCAGCGGAAAGCAGATTCTCCACCGCGAACTCGGACTCCGTGTCAGCTCTGCTCCCACCACAAGTTCAACCCAAGTGGTTCAAACTCAACCAGTGACCCCCAACATGTGTGTGTAAACGTTTTGGCCTATTGAAGACGAACCCAAACAACACAGCTGAAAGGCAACAAATGTCCAAGGGCAACAACAAGCTGCACACTTGTGCACGATGGTCAATGTTGTTGGGAAGACAGTACCCCCTCTCTAAAGGAATGCAAGTTCTAAGCAAAAAACAAAAAACAAAGAAACACATCGAATCTCAAGGTCGGCGCATCGGTTCGCCGCTCGCGCCCTGCAGCACCTCCCCTGGCGCCACTGAGGTTCCGGCGTAGCAAATGGCCTCGAGGCCCGCCGTACTGCAGGCGGCCACAGCAAAGTAGATGCCCTGCAGCGCTGCGTCCGGCTGCGGCCGTCGCGAAGATCTTCGTTGCTTTGGGGGAGACAGATGTGGACCGAAGTTCTGAATGATCTGCCCTCGTTGTCCGCCGGTCCTGTGCTCTTTGGTGGGGTTCTCTCCTTCTCGGAGGGAGGTCCTGTGGATGTACGTGGACCTGTGTAGGTTCACGGTTCGAACAGCGTCTACAATAGACTGACAATAGATTGATAAAGCTGATCAATCTCAATGTCCTTATCAAAAAATAAGACCCTTGTTGAATGACCTAAAAACATCTAAAAAAGCACGCGCCCTTCCCATAGTCCCTGAGTGACTGTCATAGTTTGAACTCTTTGCGCTTCAAAGGACAGTGTAGGGAGAAGACGAATGCGCAAAATGAACAAGATCCGGAGAGTGCGAAGATTTTGTTTAACTCTGTTTACCGAACTGACCTATGTCTACAGATGGGGTGCCGAGAAGTGTATGGCCCAGCAGTGGATGATGGTAGTCATGGCCGTCAGTCATGGCCCAACTCGCAGGAGGTGTCGAGTTCATGCTCTTCCGCAAAGAGCCGGCCCAGAGTGCCCTCAGGCCCAACGACTGCCTTGCCACACTCAAGTTCTCAAAACTCCCAAAAACACTGAGACACCGAGAAAACCCATCAAAAACATATAAAAAACATATCATCCCAAGAAAAAAACCGACCAAAGGAAACGCCGAGACCAATCCGATGACCCATCCTCGGACACCCAATCCGTTTTGGTCTCGGGCCCGGATCCAGCTCCATCCGCAGGAGGTGGACTGGGAGGTGGGGACTGGTCAAAAGCCACACCAATAGGCATAGTCTATCTGGGGAGTTATGTGAAGCGTTCATGGAACCCCTCGCCGTCGTTTGTGAAGAACGGCCGAACACCACGCTTTCACTCGAAGCCTTCCATTCCAAGTGAATCTTGTGTTTGGCACAACCCGCCACAATGTAATACAATCCAGGCTAATCCAGGCACACAAACAAAAAGCTCCATCGTCCACGCTCATGAATCGGTTGTGTGACATTTCCAAAAAAATTGCATATAGACAGCAATTGGCCACGCTCCTTTACAAAAGCTGTGTCTTCAATGTCTATGTTGGAAGCATTGCCTAAAGCGTTAGCTGCCCTATGAGGGCTTGGCTATCAATTAAACAATTGGCTTTCAAAGGTGATTTCCGATTCCAAGTCTTTCGGTCCAAATCTGGGAATCATGATGAATCATTCGCCGTCGATCGGAAACTGGAGAGTCAGTGTTTCCCCCTTTGGCTATGATGGGAGGATCGATGCGCTTTCAGTCCTTCAGCTCGTGTGAATGAGCTGAGCTGCGCTGCTGGTTCTCCCCAGGAATGCCGCTGGGCGCAAGAGAAGTAGATGAAGCTAACCTACTTCTCCTAACAAGTATATAATATTTTTACATAGCCCCCAAATGGTTCAGGATATCCTTTCCAAAGAGGTTCAAATATGTGTTTCTAGAGGGTTATAGCTGGAGGAAATAAACAACTTTGAGGGATAGTCAAAATAAACTGTCCCTTCAGTCAGGACGTGGGAAGTTTGCGTTTCACCAGATTTTGGTGAGGCCATAAAACCATCCCGACCAACCCAGCCAATTGGTTTGTCCATTTTCTGCCTCCCAACCATCCAAACCAGCCGGACCAAACGATCGAATCTGCCGACCATCACCCGTTCAGTTCGCCAAGCAACAGCGACGATGGCGCCCAAACCGATCCAAATGAACCAGGCCGCCCAGGTCAAAATTGCACTGGCCGCCGGTGTTTGGACGACGGTGGAAAGGGGAAGGGGTGTGATTCACGAGGAACAGCAAGACGATATAGACTCATCGATCTCTCTTCAGGGGTGGGTTGAATGAGTTATCAAAGCGGGTTTCGATGAGATAGTTTCTGAGTTCTATACGCACAGGGACGCACGTTGCGCATGCTTGGTTTCCACGTGTAGGCGCTGGGAGGGCTGAACGGACCGTCCAGATTCAAAGACGGAGTGGGACTGCTGAAGGGCGGAGGGATCGCATGTGGCGGAGTTGTATTGAGTGGACACGTGGGTGTCGCTCCATCTGGGAACTTGGAGCGACACGGAGTGCCCAGCTGCGCGCGCAGCTCCGGACGGAGCTGGTGGTCAACGGGCGCGGTGGCGCCGCTGCGTCTGCCGCTGGCCGTGCCGGAGCTTCTCGGTTTCTTGAGTCTCATTTGCTAGCATGCAAGAAAAGCCCTGTGCCTGGAGTCTCTATATACGCCGGCTGTCTGACAGTCTGCCCCACGAAGTTCCACTTTCTGAAATGGGATCTGGGCTGCCATGGGCGCTGGCGCGCCCAGTTCTTGAAGCTTCCAAGGACGGGATCTCAAGGGCAGAACGGGCGGTGAAGTCCTTGGGTCTTCACCTTCGTCATTTCGGAGCAGCGATGTTAATAGGTCTAATCATCAGCATGTCTGTGGTTGGAAACATATTACAGTAACCATTTTGTTAGGTCCATCAGAATCAACGAACGATTCTTCTAACCTTCTGGATTCCAATAGATCGCTGTACCTCCGCTTTGATATTTCGATGTCCTGTCCCCGTCCTCCGCGGAGGACGGGCACCCGATCCGCACCTCAAATTCTCGGCCACCTTCATCTGCGCGATCTTCACGAGGCTACCTGCGAAGCTCAGGGGCCAAAACGCGCACACGAAGCTACCAAAAAGACCAAACCACAGCAGTCACGTTCGACGGGATGCGATCCATGGAGGGTAGATGAGGGGCCGGCCCTTGTCACATCCACTCACTGGATGGGACGAGCCACACCATCCCTTTGTGTCACCCGATTCCTCCCGCAACCAATGGCTTCGTCACACGGTTGCGGAGTGGGGTGGAGATGTTGCGATCGTGGCTGAGTATCAGAGCTCCTGATTCTGCGTGATCGTGGCTGTCGAGAGGCTTTGCTCAACGAAATCGGTGGTTTCTCCAGCGGAGAGGGATGAGTGGTCAGTCGGTGGGAGAGGTGCTCAAAAGAGAGGCATGTTTTGACACAAACCGATGTGGGACACCTACGGAACAATGCACTGCAGTGGGGTGTAGGCAGCAGTGGTGTGGTACCCATCTGACACCTTTCCATATCATCAACAAAAGACCAAAACACAAAATTTAAAGTCTCTTCAAACTAACATTTCGTGTATGTCTCCACAGCAAACACCACCTGATAAGGTCCAAAGTTCTTGCTGTCCACCCGTCCATGGACGGCCCGAATGGCTGCTCTCCAAGCTGCTACTCTCCTCGTGCACCTTGACGATGTCATCCTGTGGGCGATTCCGGTCCCAACATCCTGGTGACATGGGCGTCCCCAAGACCAAACAGGGCCTTGGATGGCCGACCCAAGCTCCGAAGACCTGGCGACCTGGCGACCAGGGAGTGCCACTCCACTGGCCGGAACCACCCGAACCCTCCGGTTCGTCCGTGGTGAGAGACGGGAGCGGTGATCCATCGGCTGGAGAACAGGGCGGACAAGATCAACGTCGCAGCCAGAGCCAGGGGGATCTCCCTAGTAAAATACACACCCACCATATCCTACATAGGTTGGCTCTTAACAGCTTGTGCTTTCCATCACCAAGCTACCCCGGCTCATCTTTCAAGTTCAGCAATGAATTGGATGCTGGATCTCTTAGCCAGCCTTTTGTGCTCCTTGCCGAGCCACGATGCTGATTTGACCGTTCTTGTCCTTGAAGCAGCCCAACCTGTGTTTCCAGTGTGGCACGCGGGCCGGTCTTGGACCGGTCGCGACCGGTCCGTGCGCTACCGGCCTTTTTCGGTTTGACCGCGGTGGGCGGTGTGAGGGTGATCAACATGCTGCAACAGGATGACTCGGAATGGTGGACGTATGGTCCATGCAAAAGGTTACCAAACCTCAGCGTGAAAAAGATTCTAGTGTTGAGGTGGATTTCTGCTCAAACAGCTGGAGGCTGGTTTTGCACAACCGCCCTGCCTACCTTGAGTGTGGGGAACGAAGACAGAAGCTGCTAGCACTTGCTGATGTGAAGGATGCTTTCTATGTATCTCTTGAAAAGGTTGATGGTTGGTTTGGTACAGAGAGTTGAACAAATGTGTACTTATATCGATTGGGGGGCCAGAACATGATTGAATCTGGAGAGAAAATCACTTGTGCCGACTGGTGCCAGCCGTTTCTGCATCCAGCAAACCAGCGAACACGGACCTTTCATGAATCAGGAGCAGTGCATGTCCGACCCCCAAGCGTCTCGCTGAAGCTACATACTGCTAGCCGCTGGCCCTTAAACCCCCCAAAAAGAAAGGTTCTCCAAATCGCGCAGTTTCTTATGGCTGATCAATGATATCAATGACATTCTGAAGCTCTCGAACCCCCCAAAACGGCGAAAGGGCAAAAGCTTTGTGCGATTTGGTTCCTGGTTTGGATCCAAAACGGTGGAACATCCGCAGGTGGCTTGATCCTTGCTCCCGTATCTATGAACAAAGACAGAATTGATCCACATGTCGACAGCGTCCTTCCTTCAAACCCACACAAGGCCACACCATATGTGGCCGTGCAACTCATTGTGCGCGCGCTGGATCAGTTTGATGGCCATGTTCTGCTTCTCCTTGGCACCGGACGAAGCTGCACTTCGCTGTCTTCGTCTGACCGTAACACCTTGGAGCTCCTCTTGAGTCACTGGGCCTGGAAGCATGTAGCAAGTCAAGACCTATGTCGCCACGAAAACATATTGGAACAAAAAACACAAATACGCTGATTCCGTGGGTGAAATCCAACACATCATGGGCGTTCAATGGATTATATTTCATGCATTCCGGATGACGAAGAACAGGTCGATGCCGAAGCGTCACCCGGCGTTCGGTGAGGATCGATCTGCCGGCTCAAGGAGGATGAGTTGTTTGCGCAAAACACCGTGCGGATTGTTTTCCGCGCTTGAACAAAAGGGCTATGTCAACCCTTCCACTTGGTACACTTCTCGATTACAGTGCGTCATTTCGCACCTTCGAACTAGGTACACTTCTCGATTTGGGTGCACCCTCCATCATTCAAAAGCTGTGTACACTTCTCTATTTGTGCACCGGCACCCCCCCTTGGCCAAAATGGCCATTTCGGCGCCACCTTTCCAAAAACGGCCCTTTGGCCTCAGCTCAAGCCCCCTCACTCATTCACCTCCTAGGGAGTCCGGAACAGCGTGTACCCCACCCACGTCTCCTGGAGGTACCCGCTTCTCTTTCCCTTTCTCTCATCCACGATGACGAACTTCTCCTTCTTTCCGGGCAGAGCGGCCCAAGCGATGGTCAGCCGCCATGGGGACCACTCCTTCTCACCCCAAAGGTTCGGGTTCTCGAAAAGTCGAACATCTTCTTTCGTTCCTGCACGTGCTCTCGCACTGACACCTTTCCCCCGTCCGGCAAGTCCTCGGTCGTCAACCACGTATCTTTGGCCGCCGTCCGCTTGGGTGGTATGCCCACTTTCCGTCTCAAGGCCGGGTTGAAGAAGCCAGGCTGGAACAGCTCATCCTGCAGAAAGTCCCAGACCTCCTCCCTCCATAGGGTCCACTTTCCAAGTGTGATTCCATTCCCAACCGGCGAAACGAAGTTCAGCGCTTCACTCCTCACGCCGATCCTCTGGTTTTCAGTGACCGTCTCTTCGGACGTTCTCCCACCAGCATCAGCACCATGTCCAGTCACCTCCTTCTCTTCCGTCTCCTTCGCCACCATGCCTGGTGCCCTCTCCGATGTCGAAGATGTAGCTCTCCCCTCTGCTTCTTCCATCATTCGTGACGCTAGCGACTGGGATGTCCTCCAGTCCGAGCTGTGTTCATTGAAGATCACGGGCGTGCCCTCCGAGTCCATCATAATCCAAGTCCCTCCGAAGTTCTTCCTCGCTCTGCGTCTCTCCATCATGCGATCCCAGGCCGACATTATCCCAGTCCAAGACTCGCCCTGCGTTTCGTCTCAGCCTCAGGATCGTAGTGTCCGCGATGTCATAGGTCTGGATCGGGTACCCGACGGCGTTCCGCTGGTTCAGGTTGGTCTGGATGTAGGTGGTCTCGAGCGC
Organism: Durusdinium trenchii; assembly: GCA_963970005.1. NCBI lineage: Eukaryota > Dinophyceae > Suessiales > Symbiodiniaceae > Durusdinium > Durusdinium trenchii. Next base: position 486,656 of record CAXAMN010026606.1, read on the forward strand.
CAGCTCCCTCTCACCCTCATGGCTCTCACTGAAATCCGGTCCTGGTCCCTGCCTCCTGGTGTTGATACCTTGGATCATCTGGTTCAGCCCAAGGATAGAGTTCTTCGTAGCCAAATCCTCTGGTGCCCCGAGTTGTCTCAGACAGCTTGTCCACACAGTTGACCTCCGGTTCCAGGATCTTCTCGATCACAATCTGTGCAACTCTGTCTCCCTTGTAGATGCGGAGGTCGACGTCCGAGTGGTTCCTCAGGAGAACCTTCACCTCGCCCCTGAAGTCTCTGTCAATCACTCCAGCTCCTGTCTCCACTCCCCTTATCGCAAGCAACGACCGCGGAGCAATCCTGCCATAGCTGCCTGGTGGAATCTCCAAGGCAATGCCAGTCTTCACCAGGACCGAGTCTCCAGGCTGCACCATCGTTTCAATGGTCGAGTAGAGATCCAGACCTCTGAACCCCGAGTGGGCACCTTGGCATCAGGCGAGAGTAACTTCACCCTCAGCTGTTCCTTCGGGCTCAACCACCGCCTGAGATTCCTGCCGCGCCCACTCTGAACACCAGGTCGCCGAGGATCGCGATAGCTGCAGTGATCAAGATGATAATCCACCACTCGCTGCTACCACTTTCTTGATGCCCCCGACGCCTCAGCACTGGTCACCAGACTTGCAGCTGCGATCAGTAGACCAAGTCCCTTCGCGAACTTTGGATCTGGAGGCCCTCCACCCACATCTAATTTCTTCATCTCGACCTTCTGATTCATCTCGATCTTCTCGACTCCCAGGGTCTTCTTGAAGTTCTTGAGTGCTTGACTGAGGAGCTGCTTGGTCATCCCATCTGCCACCAGCTCCGCGCCCGCCACATGTCTCAGGGTCACTGCCCGGATTCTCAAGTGTCTGGTCCTCCACAATGATGTAGTCCCGGCGGCTATGGCGATCGCTGCCGTGGAGTCGGAATGCAGCTTCAAATTGGCCTTCATGCCAAGCGCTGCTTCCACCAAACCTCCAATGGACCTCACCATGACGAGGCTCTCCACCATCGACATCAGTTCCGCCTCCACCGTCGACAAGGTAATGAATGCCTGGCGCGTCGTCTGCCAGGCTACTGGAGTGCCACCCATGCACGCCACGATCCGAGTCAGGCTCTTGAGTTCCGAGGAGGCATAGGAGGCGTCCGAGTAGACCTCAACCGTCGACTCCACCTCCTCCTTCCCACCTTCTCCACTGATGAGAAGCCCTTCATCTCTCGTCTCTCGGAGATAAGCCCTCACCTGCTTTCCGATGGCGGCCACTCCCTTCGGCCTTTTGGATGCCCACTGACACATGATGTTGACCGCAAGGCAGATGTCAGGACGAGTCCTTCCAGCTCACCGGTCTCCTTCTGAGCCTTGGCCACCTCCTCAGGAGTCGGAGACTCTTCCTCTTCCCATTCTCCTCGTAGTCCAGGAACAGGTTCTCCAGGTAGGCCCTCTGGTGGATGAAGAAGTCCCTTCCCCGTTTTTCACCTCCATTCCAAGGAACCGCACTGGTTCTTCTCCTTCTCGAACCACGATGGCTCCCCATGTTCCAGTTCTCTCGAACCTTCTGGTAGAAGTCCATGATCACCGCCTCTTCTCCAGCCACGATGATGTCATCTACGAGGTGGCGAACATCCCCGCCAATTCCCAGCTCTCTTGTGCCTTCTCCTGGCGTTGGATCACCCACATGTCATCCTGTGGCGTCTTCACCACCCGAAAGCAGGCCTCGCCCGTCTCCCACTGCACTTCCTGCAGTTCTCACACGCTTTCAGTCCGATGAAATGAAAATCAGGAGGGAGGCGGAAGCTCCACAGAAACTGCCATCTGGGAGGGCCCGCGACTTGTTGTCGTTGGCCATTACGAAATCGACTGACGTGAGTGCCAGGCAACTTTTGGACATCGCGGACTCTGGGAGGCTGCGGACGCTGCTGGGAGGACCCCCTGCTGAGGTATAGGCAGCCGGGCCCACCGCCCCTGAGAGAAAGGGAAGGGCCCTTTCGATTTGGCCTACCGCACCCGGATCCGATGCTGTGAGGAAACAGGTGGAAGACGACACGGTGTTGTGGCTTCACACCAGCGGCGGTGCTGATGGGAGTTGAGCAGCCGGAGGACCCGGAGGAGTATTTTGGGGAAGAAAGGCGATATGCCTCGTACTGGAGCTGGCCGGAATGGAAGGCACACCGTGATCGCTGGAGTCTCGAGGAGGTGAGCTTCGATCAGGGGCCTATGGGACATCCTCGGACGAAACCCACAAGGTTCGGGACCAATATCCTCGGCGTGGGACAACTTCAAGACTGCCGAGGACCTGGAACTGGGGACTGGGGATGGCGGAGGATTGGCCGAGAGTCTTAGCGCTAAGCCGTGCAAGAACCCTCCTGGCGGCTGCCGGCTTGGATGAGAGCTTTTGGTGCCACGCCTCGAGGCACTGGGCCGAAGGCAGGCTTCGTCGGCAGCTGGAGTCGATGGGTTGGGAGCGAAGAGAACTGGTCCCCTTCGGCCACACGGTATGGGCCAAACGAAAGCTCGTTACAGTGACAGGAGGAAATACCTTTCGACCACCAGGACGAGAGTTCGAGTACCTTTGCCCGGCGGTCACAATGTCTTTCACGACCCCTGGTTACTTTGTCCAGGAGATTGACTCCGGCAAGCTCTTTCACACCGGAGACATCGTCCAGGTTGAAGAAGCTCCCGACAGGATTGAGTTGCCGGCGGTGGAAGGTGGCTACCTCCATGAGGTCGAGGAGAGGGAAGAGCGAGCTCAACCATGGAAGAGACCGGGCAGGGTCAGGGGTGGCTTGAAACTGCTTCGAGCCTCGGAGGAGAGTTCGACAAGAGCCTTGCTGCGGTGGAAGAAGCTGTCGGGGACCCTCAGGCCTTCCTTCAAACCCGGATGGTGGGATTGGTGGAGGTGAGGAAGAATCTGGAGGAGTGGACTCCATCGATGACAGAAGGATATGAATCCCTAGTCGACGAGTCAGAAGCGGTGGAGCCGATCAGCCGACTGAGGATGGCAGACCTGAAAAAGGAGGCGATCGAGGCAGGAAGAGACTTTGATCTCGCGCCGGCCAAGGCGATCTTCAGTCGGAAGGCAGGTTCAGGGCGGCACAAATGCCGTGGAGTCGCGTGTGGGAACTATGTGGGGAAGACCACCACTGAAAGCACCTACGCGTCGGGAGCTGGGAGCTGTCAGGTGCGCTTCCTCCTCAAGACGGCAGCTATCCAGTCCTGGAGTGTGTCAACGCTGGACGTAAAAACTGCCTTTTTGAATGCGCCGGTGGACACTTCGGTTGAGAGGGGACTGGTCATCGTGGAACCGCCCCGCATTTTCAGAGAAGCCAAAGTCCTACGGCATCCTGAAGAAGTGTGGCTGGTCCGTAAAGCATTATACGGACTATAGTCACGTCCCCGAAGGACTGGGTGCTTCATCGTGACAGCCGTCGTCGGCAAGTAGGAATAGACCTCGCTCTTCTCGTTAATGATCGTATCCAGACAAAGCGTCACCCTCTGAGCATCATCCAGCTCCTTACTCCAATACTTGGCCGTGTCGCCGCTGAACCGGTGGGTCACTACCTCCTCGGCTTTCCGCACCCTTCTTCGGACATGTCGGTTCCACGGCAGTGACTCTCCAGTCCATCCAACTTTGGGAAGCACTCGTACCAGGATCTCGTCAGGGACCTCCGGAAGAGCTTCTTGAGCTCCCGCAAGTGCTTCTTCTCGTCCTCCTCGATGGCATGGATGCCGAAGGTCTCTTCCATCTCCCCCCGGATGACGGCCAGACGGGCCCTCTCCATGACCTGCTTCCTCTCGATCTCCGCGATGAGCTCCCTGCCGAGTTCCTCGCTGACCGTAGGACATGATCATCCCAGCTTCACATCGACCAAGGCTCCCGATGGGTCCACCAGGGTGAAGCGCTCCTTGTCCCAGTTCGCTTCGTAGCCCAGCTCAATCAACACTCCAAGCGGCACAATCGTCTGTACTTGGTTCTTCACGAGGAGAGTCTTGGACCAAGGAAGCTGTCAAAGTCTCGCTGTCCCTTCTGCTAGCTCCACCAAAACCTCATGGCCTCTCTCCCATTCTGCCTCGTCTTCAGCCTGTCTCAGGGCGTGAGTTGCCCCACCATCCAATAGAGCTCGTCGCTGCCAATGGCCGGAGACTCTTCAGCAGCGTAGTCGCCTCTGTCAACAGCTCCTTGACATCACCTGAACTCCCAGGCTGAGTCTTCTTGCCAGCACTCGACGGCAGTTCTCCTCTCTGGTCCTGCTCACCCTTGATCTCCACAGCATCCTGTTCCATCTTCTTGACCGAAGCTGCTGAGACCGGGTCTGATTTCCCATTCTTCGCAGTCTGGTCAGGTGAATCCCTCAGCTTGGCGGTCTTCCCCGCCGCTTGGTCGAAGAGCAACCCCAGCACCGTCCACGCTTGTCCATGGACCCTCAATCGTGCTTGAAGGTGCAATCCCCACCGCGTCGACATCCATCCTCTGAGCCCCAGAACCGGCAGATCTTCTCCTCCCTAGCCGGCCCTTCATTCTTGGCCTTCACAAAATTTTTCTCCCCTTTCTCTTCCACGGTCTGCGCGAACGCCGTGACCTTCCCGACCGGAGGCGTCGTGGTCACCGTTGATGGTGCTGGAGTATGTGTCCGGTCCAGAAAGGCCGACTCAGCTTCAGCCAGAAGTGCATCGGAGAAGTTCAGGACAGTCCTCAGGTTCGGTCAGACGTCCACCAGCAATGTAGCCCGAGTTGAGCTCAGTCTCAACGAAGTCTGGGTTGAGCTCTTCGTCAACACGTCAGAGAGTTGGATCTGGTGTAGCGATGTCCAACTCCTCAGCCCTTCTCAGGCTGCGCCTCCAACCTCGAAGACCCTCCAGTAGGCCCCCAGATCCTTTGGGATCATTGGCTCAACTAACATTCGAAGCAATCGAGCCTTCTCAGCCAAGCCACCCGGTTGGTAGTGCGTCAAGACAGCATAGAGCAAGTCCACGCTTCCAGTGGCTCTGTTTACCAAGACCTCCGCTCGGAGCTGTGCAGGAAGGGCATTGAGTAGCATGATCTGTCCTCGCTGCTCCAAACGACTCCACTGTCCGGTGCACTCTGTCGGGACTTCTGGCCGTACATAAAGTCGTTGCACCGGCTCAGCCTTCAACCAACTGGTATGCCGTCATCGCCCGGTTTGTGACCTGCTCCCACCACTGCGCAGAGACCGAGCTCAGGTCTCTCATAGTCTTATGACATAAAGCTGCCTGCTATGTCTGAAAAACCTTAAAATATCTATTTTAGGAAAATAATCGGAATAAAATAGGAAAAAATAGGAACTGAAAATAGGGAAAAAAAAGGACACAAAGAGGATGAGTCTCAAAAATAGGAAAAGAAAAGAGCTGGATTTAGAAATAGGAAAGGAAAAAAGGAAAAGAATGGCAGCACTCTAGGACAGGAACATGAAATGGATACGAAGAGCAAATGACTGGAAGCAACATACTGGAAGCAAACTTCCGTTCATTTTCCTATAAAAATTGATTACTTCATGTCATTTTCCTTTAAACCATCCGTTTATTTTCCTTTAAACAATTACTAACTCCGTTCATTCTCAATAAAAAATGATAAATTCCTTTAATTTCCCTTTAAAAAATAGAAATTCCTTTAATTTTCCTTTAAAAATGATGAATTCCTTTCATTTTCCTTTGAAAAGTTATAAATTCCTTTAATTTTCCTTTTAAAGAAATAAATTCCTTTCATTTTCCTTGCACAATTCTAAATTCCGTTCATTTTCCTTAAAAAAAATGATCCTTTCACTTTCCTTTCAAAAATTGATTATTTCCTTTCATTTCCTTTAAAAACTAATAATGTCCTTTAAATTTATATTTATTTTACTTTATTGTTTATAATCATATTGTTTTCATATTTTTGGGGGTGCCTGAAAATAATCCTATTTTTCCTATTTTTACTATTTTTTGGGGGGGCCTGAAAATCGTCCTATTTTTCCTATTTTTCCTATTTTCCTATTTTTTCCTATTTTTAATCTAAAAAATAGGAAAAATATGAAAAATTAGGAAAAACATAGGAATTGAAAATAGGAAA